>VZRM01008418.1:212354-328545 GCA_013397955.1 Grantiella picta
TGGTGAGTGGGGGATGCCGGTGACATGACTTATCCCCCACTGCCCAAGGAACCAATTAAGCTGCTTTGAGGTGTACGCCGGCCCATTGTCGATTTTAATTTGGGCCGGGACCCCAAGTGGGGCAAACACCTGGGTGAGGTGGCGGATACAGTCTGAGGCTCTCTCACCACAGTGTGCTGACGCATACATTGCCCCTGAGAAGGTGTCTACCGAGACATGGACGTACTTCATTCTCCCAAACTCGGGGACATGCGCCACGTCAGTCTGCCACACCTGGCAGCTTTCGGTCCCATGGGGGTTCACCCCCATGAGGTAGGTCAGCAGTTGCTCATGGGAACAGTTACGGCATGAATTTATAATCGCCCTGGCCTGATCTTTTGAGAGCCCAAACATCCGGACTAAAGCATTGGAATTTTGATGGAAAAACTGGTGGCTTATTTTAGCCTGTGCTAAGGAGTCCGGCACGTTGGGCTTCAGGGCTGAAGCCGCCAATCAGTCTGCCCTACTGTTCCCCTCAGCAATTGGGCCCAGCAGGTCGCTGTGGGAGTATATATGCATAATAAAGCATGGTTGCTCCTGGTGGGACAGGGCTTGAACAAGCCTCAGGAGCAATTTGAAAATGGCTGGAATAGAAACTTCTTTTAGCGCCGAATGTTCTGCTTGCGTCGCCACTCCCACAACATAGGCGGAATCCATGATGAGACTGAGGGGCTCTTGAAACCTTTCGAATGCCCGGACCACTGCCGCAAGCTTGGCCACTTGAGGCGACCCTTCAACTATTTGGACATCTGCTTCCCACTGCAGAGTCTGGGGGTTTCTCCAAGTCATCACAGACTTATGGGAAGACCTGGAGCTGTCTGTAAAAATCATCAGGGCATTTGGAAGGGGCCTCTTTGATAACATGGATTTAGGGATCCAATTAAATTTTTCATTGAATAATGTATGTTTTTGGTGACCAGATTTAATTTGGCCTGAGAACCCCTCAAGCGCGAACTGAATAGGTGTGCTTGTTTTTATAAGAAACTCCAAATCTTTGCTGGCCCACGGCAAGTGTATATATGTGAAATCAAATCTTGCCAGGGCTCTCAATCTCAACCTACCTCTTTTTATAACTCAGGAGACAAGCTCCTGGGGGGTGGTCTGGGTCTTTGCCAACTGGTGCAGCAGGAAAACCTATTCCATCATCAAGAGAGGATCTTTTAAGTCGAAGTCCCACTGATAAATGAGTCCGTGGGTGAATTGGTTTTCACCCAGGACAATCAACTCGAACGGTAAACTTGGCACATATCGGTGGGCCTGCCTCACCGATACAGCTCTTTCTATTTTTGAAATACAATCTTGGGCTTCAGGCGTTAATGCCCCGGGGGAGTCCAGCTCCCCCTTTCCCTGTAATAGATTAAAAAGTGGTGCCATTTCTTCGGTGGAAATGCCCAAAAGGGGCCTGACCCAGTTGATTGTTCCACACAGCTGGTGGAGTTCTCTCAAGGTTTTTGGGGTGTTTCCAATTTTCAAAGATTGGGGTATAATAGTCCTCTCAGAGATGGCTACCCCAAGATATTTAACTGGGGTGGTTCTCTGAATTTTATCTGGTCGAATAACAAAGCTAGCCTTAGTTAAAGTATAAGATAATAGTGTAAGTGTTTTTTCAAGCTCAGCAGTCGTGGAGGCGCAAACAAGGAGGTCGTCCATGTAATGCATGATCTTAACATTGGGAAACCGCAGTCGCACAGGGGAGAGAACTCACGCAAGGTATTGTTGACACATTGTCGGCTAGTTCTTCATCCCTTGCAGGAGGACAGTCCACTGGAATCTCTGTAGGGGTTCTTCATTATTCAGCGAGGGCACAGAAAATGCAAATTTGGCTTGATCTGCAGGATGCAAAGGGATGGAAAAAAATGCATCCTTCAGATCAAGGACAGCCAATTGCCAACCCCTGGGTAAAAGGGCTGGGGTTGGTAGGCCCGGCTGGAGGGACCCCATGTCCTCCATGACCTCGTTGATTTTTCGGAGGTCTTAGAGGAGTTGCCATTCGTCTTTGCCTGCCTTTTTAATCACAAAGACTGGCGAATTCCAGGGGCTTGTCGATGGGACAACGTGCCCTTTGGCAAGCTGCTCACTAACGAGGGATCTGAAGGCGATTAATTTTTCCATCAATAGGGGCCACCGATCTACCCAGACAGGATCTTGCGTAAGCCAATTAATTTGCGGGGTAGCGCCCTCTACAGTGACGCCTGTCAAAAATTTTGACCCTTTGGCGATGGTATCTCAATCTTTGCTCCCCATTGAGTGAGCAAGTCCCTCCCCCAGAGGTTAAAAGTTAGGTTTAATGTGTAAGGACGGACCGTGCCTCTCGCTCCCTCAGAGTTTTTCACTTGCAGTACATGAACACTCCTCGAGCCACAGCACACCCTCCCACTCCCCCAGTGGGGGATGTGGTTTGATGAATCGGCCATTGTGAGGGCCAGTCGTCATGCGAAATGATTGTGACATCGGCCCCTGTGTCTACAAGTCTGGTTAATTTTTTTGAAAATCCGTTGCACAAAATCGTGCATTCAAGGAAAGGTCTGGTTGTTTTCATTGCTTGGGTCCAAAAGGCTGAAGGTGGCGTCCACTGGACCTCAGGATCTGCAGGCAACAGCTGTGGATAGTCTGGCTCTGAGTCTGTATCAGTAGAAGACGTAAGGTAAGTGGACTCATCACTTTTGTCCTGGCGCGACGAGTCTTTGCGTTTCTGGTCTAGTTTTTTGCAGGTGCTTCGGCAGGAACATTGAAGGAGACGCGACGCTGGGAGGTAGGTGTAGATGGCTCCGAGAGCGCGGGAGACCTCGATAGGGAAGTTTGAGAAGAAGATGAAGGACGGTTAGTAAAACGACTGGGACACTCCCGAGCAAAATTACCTTTCCTGCCACAACATGAACACACATCCGAGGGAAGAGGGGTTCTGGGCTTATTGGGATTGTAGGGAGAACAAGGAGGCACCCAAGGAGAAGGTCGGGAAAGCTGGGTGGTCGCAGGGGAGTGAGGGTTAAAGGACTGATAGGCTTGGGGGTACTGATCGCAGGGACGATGGGCCAGGTGAGAAGGAGGGTCAAGGGAAGCACGGGAACAAGCTTCAATGAGGAGGGATAGAGACAATTTGGTTTCTGGAGAGATGGAGGCTAGGATTTGTTTACATTTAGGGTTGGCGTTCACTGAGGCAGTGTTAATTATTATTTCTTCGCATTGTTCGGGCTTTTTAAATTGACGCTCGACAGCTGCGGACAGTCTGTCAATGAAATCCACGAACAGCTCGTTGGGTCCTTGCCGGATAAACATATATGAAATTTGGGAATCGGGCCGAATAGGTATATCTTTTAGAGCAGAATGGGCGGCAGCAGCAAGATCTAATAACACTGATTTAGGGATGTGGGCTAATTGAGCTTCTGGCCTTTCCCAGTCCCCTACTCCACAAAGCCAGTCAGTGGTAAGATGACTTAAATCGGGATTAGTTTTATAAGTGGTTAACAATGCTTGTACTCTTTTTCTAAAATGAGATTCCCATAGCTTCATCTGAGCCCCAGAAAGGAGGCTCACGATAAGGCTGTGGATATCTGTAAGACATTGGGCTTCTGATTGAAGGATGGAGATCAAAAACAAGTTGAAATATGTGGAATCTCGGCCGTAGTTTTTTGTGGCCTTCAGGACCTTTTCCCTTAGGGAGTGAGGGAGGGGATACCAATCTGCTACCGCATGTGTGCCTTGGTGAAGGCTTTGAGAGTGAGATGCAGGGGAATCGGCTGTGGCAGGGGAGCGCTGCCTCCTCCTAGCTGGAGCAGCAAAGATGGCGTCTCCGGAAGTGGTATCCGGGGAACTTCCGGGGTCATCAAAATGGCGGCCGAAAGTGGGTTTGGCGTGGGAATCCAGGGGTGGATTTTCCCACGCTTTGGTCATCCCCTTTGACGCCACGGGGGAGGGGCAAGACAGCGCAGGGAGGCGCAAGTTGTTAGGAGTAGCGAAGTCAAGGGAGGTGGGACGGAGGTCTTGATGGGCGTGCTGAAGGGAGTGCAAGGAGGAGCGAGGCATGGGAGGAGGGACTTCGGGAAGGGAGGAGGAGGAGGCGTGGTGAAGGGATTGGGAGGAGGAATATATTAGTTGGAGGGATGATTGACAGGAGAGGGAGATGAGGTTTTCCCGCGCGTGCCAAACAAGCCACGCAAAGCACCCTTTTCCCTTTTGCTGGCGCCGTTTTGACAAACATAATCTAAGGAGATAGAGGAACATCGTGACAGGGAAGATTTCTTAGGGTAAAGGACAGGATGATCAGTCCTGTCACTCGGAGAAGAGAAAGGGACGACACCGAGCCCCAGCGCAGGTGGCGACTGGGCGCCTTAGGGTGGTCTGCTCGGCACCGTTCCTCTCTATGAAGAGTAGTAGGGTAAGAAGAGGGTTTGAGGGAAGATCGAAGGGTAGTAGGGGTAACCGAATCACACACTGATGACTTTATAAAATTAAGAATCTGGGCATGAAGGCGGGAGGCTCGCAACGCGACCTTTTCTCGCCGCTGGCCCGCCGCCGCAAGTGCTTTCCCCAGTAAGAAACTGAACATAAATCTCCACTAGAAACAGGGGGACAATTTCTCACTACCCACTTAACATAAGATTTTAAATACTTTTGCCTAAAGTAGGCATTATTTTTAAAGAAAAGAGAGATTAACTAAAAATGCATCTCATCCTTGACCTGGACGGCATGAGATCCTGAACACCCCATGTTAGGAACCTCTGACCGTGAAACTGTAAAAATTAAAGTTTAAGGGGCTGTGACCAACACTCGGTTGTGGCTGGGAAAGTCCACGCAGCACTGTCGGTGCTGCGCCGGGGGGACTCACCCTTCCTCTTCCCGGCGTGCCGGGGTCGGCTCCTCTCGACTCGTCGGCGAAGTGCGGCACAGGAAATGAAGCATGGCTGCTGTCTGGGTCTGCAGGCTCACTGTCGGTGCTGTGTGGCTCACGACAGGCTGTCGTCTGCTTCCGGGAGAAGCTCAAGCGGCAAGCCGCGAGCGTCACTCTTCTCAGGTGAAGTTGGTGCAGTTAGATAAATCCACAGGACCACGGGAGAGGCATTAAAACCCCTCCCGGGTTTCGGCACCAATTGTCGACTGCTAGCCCTGGATCTTTCGAGAAGCTAACCCTTCTCCTGGATTGGGGGAAGCAGATGACCTGCTCGCGGACCGTGCGGTTAAGGATGAATGAGACACAGTCTCTCTGCAGAGCTCTCGAGGGGTTTATTTGGGATAGGGGATCAGGATGGTGAGGGGTCGAGAGGTCTAGACAGGGAGCCCCGAAAAGGGGCATTCAGGGGATTTTAAGGGGTTGGAAGAAGGAGGGGCTTCATGGGAAACATCCAATGGGGGAGACAACAAAAATGACTGACATGTACACTAATCAATAAGTATACACTAAAACCATGCCTTGCACCAAATCTTAACCAATTAACAGCAAGTTACACAAAAGACAAAGGAGAAATTTCTTGAACCAAACCATATATGATAAACAGGGGAGGGGGGAGCGGCAGCCCAATAATGTCCTTTTTATTTGAATATTCAGATCACTACCCTGGAGGCTAATGGGAAGGTTATCTCAGGGGTGTTCCTCTTCCCAAGCCTCCTCAGGCTCTTCTTCTTCCCATTCATCTCTTGGGGACTCATTGCTCTCTGAGTTCTCCATATCTTCCACTACGTGGGCCGCAACATCCTGTCACTACAGTTCCTGACAAAGAGTCCTTCTCTGGCTTCCCTGTAGGCCCTTTCAGCTACTGTAATGTTGCTATGAGGTCTCCACATAACCTTCTCTTCTCCAGATTGAGCAGCCCTGACCTGCTCAGCCTGTCTTCTTTAGGGAGCTGCTCCAGTCCTCTTACCAACTTTGTGGCCTCCTCTGGACTTGCTCCAACACTTCCACATCCTTCTTACATTGGGGACACCAGGACTGGACTCCAGGCGGGGTCTCACCAGAGCAGAGCAGAGGGGGAGAATCACCTCTCTTGACCTGCTGGCCATGCTCCTTTGGAAGCAGCCCAGGATACATTTGGCTTTCTGGGCTGTGAGAGCTCGCTGCTGGCTCATGGTGAGGTTTTCATTAACCATCACCCCCTAGGCCTTCTCCCCAGGGCTGCTCTCAACCACTTCTCCTCCTAGCCTGTATCTGTGCCTGGGATTGCCATGACCCAGGTGCAGGACCTTGGCCTTGCTGAGCTTCATGAGGTTTGCACAGACCCACCTCTCAAGTCTGTCCAGGTCCCTCTGGATGGTGTTCCTTCCCTCCAGGGTATTGCCTACACCACAAAGCTTGGTAGCATCAGTGAATTTGTGCAGGGTGCCCTTGATCCCACTGTCCATGTCACCAATAACGATACTGAACTAACATTATCCCTAGCTTCCCAGATAATTTCCCTGTGTTCCTCACAGGCCACGTGTCTTCATTTACAACCCCTAAAAGCTACTTCTTTTCATTCTGAGTTTGCTCAGCAGCTTGTTATGCATCCATGGCAGCCTCCTGGCATTCTTGCCCAGTTTCTTCCTTGTCGGGAGGCACTGCTCCCTATCTTGGAGGAGGTGTTCTTGAAATTCAGCCAGCATTCTTGGGCCTCTCCAGGGCTCTATCCCATGGGACTGTATGAAGTAGGTCCTTGAAGAGGCCAGAGTCTGCACTCCTCATGTCCAGGGCAGTGAGCTTTCTGTGTGATCCCTGAGGATCTTCAACTCCCCCATCTCGTGGTCGCTGTAGCCAAGGCTGCCTTGCAGCACTGCATTCCTCACCAGCTATTTGTTTTTGGTGAGCACAGACTCCAGCATGACACCTCTCCTTGTTGGCTCCTTAGTCACTTGTGTAAGAAAGTTGTGTTTGACACATTCAAGGAACCTCCAGGGTTGCCTGTGCATTGCAATGTTTTCCCTCCAATGGGTGTCAGGCTGGTTGAAGTCTCCCATGAGGATCAGGGCTTGTGAGCATGAAGTCACTCTTATCTCTCTACAGAGGGCTTTGTCCACACCAGCCCCCTGATTGGGTGGCCTGTAGCAGATCCGTGCTCTAACAGCTCTTGTCCTTGCCCTTCCCTCAGACTTTATGCATAAGTTCTGGGCTGGCTACTCATCCTTTCCGAGGCAGAGTTCCAAACTCTCCAGCTGGTCACTGATATAGAGGGCTACACCCCTCATCTCTCTAGCTTATCTTCCCTAAAAATCCTAAAATCTCCCATTTTAATGCTCCCATCTTAGGAGCCATCCCACCATGTGTCCATGATGCCAATGGTATCATATCCATGCAGGCATGTGGATGTCTCTGGTTCCTCCTGTTTGTTCCCCATACTATGTACATTGTGGGTAGGCATCTGAGCCAGGCTCTGGATAAAGCTGACTGCCTGGCTGGAGTATCTGGAATGCCTTTGCACTATTCCAAACATCCATTACAGGTGTTGGCATCTGACTGGCAGGATGAGGATGGATAGGTGCCCTCCCCAAGCAAATCTTGATCTGCATTACATCTATTTGCTGTTGTGCAAACAACATGCCATAGTTTAATTGATCGTCCTTGATTAACAACATTAAACACATGAGTAGTTCCCCTGACATCAGTGAAAATACTCTCTGCTTTTAAACTTAGAAATATGCTTCATTACTTCTTAAAATAGTCACTTTACTAAATTAATTACTTTAAAAGTTTTGTGTATCAGGAATACAAAGAACACTGATGGTGCCCTTTAAATGGATCATGTAGCACCACTATGCGGAAAACACAGGGGAATCAGCCAGGCTGAAAATGCATCCAAAGACAAAACATTCCTCCTGTGATGTGTGGTGCTAGCTGAAGGTATTCAGCACCGCACAAGATCAGGCCTTGTATGATTAAATTGCTGTACAAACCTATGGTAATAGATCCTTAAATAATAATGTGAAAGGGCAGATAGGAAAGTTGAGTGGCAATAAAACTATCTCTGGGTGTTAGAAAGGTTATTTTTTGAGTTCCCAGTATTTGACACTTGGGTTTGCAGTGCGGCGACTGAATCCAGCAGCAGTGTTGTTCTGGCCAGTGGTTCAGTGGGAATGTCAACCTGAGCAACAACACTGTGGTATGTACGAGTCAGGTCAGACACGTCTCTGATTTCTGACCACTTTTTCTCTTGGGTGGTGTTTATTTTCTTCCCAGAAAATATGGTAATGTTTGGATTTATTCAATCTTGTGGTAGTCTTGTACTGCATATTCTAATGCCTCTTGCTGAACCCGACCCACACCCTACTCCTCCATGTAAATAACTCACATAGACCTAAGCCCTAAACCCTCTGCTTAAGGCTGAATGAGCTATACTGAAGGACCACTGTATGTTCTGATGTCACGTGGAGCACAGAACAAATGTTCTTTGATCTTGAAGCAGTGCTTGCCCTAGTGCATAGCATTGTCTCTGTTTGGAGGGTGCACACACAATCTGTCTCCTGTTTCACCCTTTCTGGGGTTCTATGAGGAGGAGTAGCTGATGTGCCAGGGAGCAGAGAATCTTTGGGGCATGTGGAACTTGGTCTTCTCTCCTGTTCTGCAGCACTGGGTCTTACATGTCAACAGTGTTTGCAATGTGTTTCTATTGTGTGGGCTCATGAGATGGCACAAAGTCTGTGTGACTCTATTTCATCCCTGTAGGTTGCTGCTCACCTCTCTGTTTGATAGGTCTGGGTGTTAAAACCGTTAGCATAGTGCTTACCCCTGGACAGCCGTGAGCAAACTGCACCATCTGGGAGTTCAGCAAAAAATTAGAAAACAAGGGACTTGGTTGAAACAATCTGCAGGAAATTTATTTGTCTCCTGTCAGAAATACAATCTTTGTAGAGGGGGTGGATGATAGGTACTGCAGTTTGGGCTCTTAAAGTGAGGGATATTCTTTTCCCCACAGAAATACAGACGCAACGTCTCTCACAGGTAGTACTTTCTTGTAGTAGATAAAGAAAAAACACATTACAACCATTTTTCAGGTAAAGTTTCACCCCATTATAAACAATAACTTTTATCAGACTTTTAGTGTTGCATTTTACAGACACAGAGCCAAAGGTGGTGATATTATTTTTATTTCTGTGGTGATGCCTGGAATCCCCAGACCTAATTTAAGGCCTTTTGGTCTGGATATAATAAATGTACACAATAGAAAGATTTCTCTCTCCAAATAATTACTTCTTACCAACTTTAAAGCAATAGCGTTCTATCAGAAGGCAACTAGATTTGTGTGCTTGTTCTGCCTGTATCTGCATATTAAATGGTGGTGACTTGCTGAAAAACCATCATGAACACAATTCAATTAACACGCAATTATCACATTCATGCTATTCAGGTATTTTAGGAAACAGTATTATTAACTCCCAGTTTATTGTGAGTCATCTGTGTCTTGTGGATTTTACTCTAAAATTAAAATTCTTCTTGCAATTCTTTGTGAAAAGTTGATACACACAAATCTTTCTGGTTCATAATGAGACTTTTGAAAACATGCCTAAACTGTTTTAAATAATGTAACAATCTGAATAATTTAATAAAAAATAATGAGGTAAATAAAAATGCCTAATATGACATTAGATGCTGAATGACAACTTAGGCTAACGATTTTGGGCAAATAACATGAGAATCAGTAGTATTGACATGAAATATGGTGCATATTAAAATGTATGCTTATGCAAATTGTAGTCTGATTTTTAGCAAGAGCTGATCTGTGAATCTCTTTCACTGCTAGCAGTCAATAAGAAATAGAGAAAGCTTGACATGAAACAGGTGTCACCATTTTGGTTTTTGTGCTCAGAACTGGATTACAGAGCTGGGTGTAATCTGTCATCAGCCTACTTACTTTAGGTGACAGCTCATAAGGACTGGTAGTGGCCTCGTTGGTTTGCTTTAATGTTGTCTGTAGGTGAATCAGCTTCTCAATATTACCTGTTCCATAAGAAAACCAGTTTTTCATCATAACCAATCTTAGCCATTCATTCCATGATCAATGTCATCTATTAAATACCGTCAAATACATATAAAGGTATATCTTGAATATGTCAGTCCATCTGCTTGGAACCAGTTGTCTAGTGAAAATAAAACCCCAAACATAAAAACCCCACAGAATGAAATCTTGTGTATTGTATTAGATTTCTTAAAATTTTAAACTAAATCAGGGTGATATTAGTGTTCTCTCCACTTGGAGTGCCTTTTCTTTTAAGATCACAATAATCTTCTAACTTTGCTAAAACGATGTACATTGAAATGGTGTATTTGTAGTCACACAGCCCTTTAAATAAAGTGAAACCCTCAATTACCAGTCAGATCCTTTATACTTGCAACCTGAATTTGGACGTGCTATTTGGAAGCACTGGAATTAGTCTCCAGTATAAACATGTGAAAAGCCTGATTCCTGACATTTACTGTTTCATGCTTCTAAACATTTAAAACACATGGTTATACAGCTAATTGAGGAGCATGGGAGGGGAACAAAGCACTTTTTTACTACTTTTTTCTTTTCTGTTGGAACGACTTTGTTCGGTGAGGGAATGGTGCCTGGTTTCATTGTGAAGGAAAGATATGTCACAGCCAAAATGCATCAAGGTCACATTCGCTGGGTGAGCTCGCAAAGACAGCAGTGGTGCTTCGATTTTACGATCTCAACCCATCTTGCAGCTTCCAATATTCTTTGGAATATTTCGTTTTCATTCCTTCTCAAAAGCTGCTCATTTCTGTGGTGGTGGGCCAGCCCCTGCTTTCCTCACGGTGAAACAGCCACTTGCCACACTGCCTGCATTCAGGGGGAAAGCTGCATCCTCTGCAGAGTGGCAATCTACAGCACAGGATCTTCCTCTGAAAGAATCACTCCAGGCTCATTTTCTCACCAGCTTCAGGTGCTGATTTACCTCCCTCTGTGTTAGACACTAGGGATGAAGTGCCCAGAAGTGCCAGTATTTCTATGATGGCTTGTAAAAGGTACCTTCAGCAACAAGCCCAGAGTTGGTGGCATAACCCTGAGCTGTGTAAACCAATGTGAGAAAGTCCCTGCATGACCAATGAAACCAGGGCCTCCATCCTTGTTTTGAAGTTAGGTATGAACCTGCTTCAGCAATTTGACCCAAAAAATGAAACATCAGCCTCAAGTTTAAGACATGGAAAAACAGGACTAAAGGCTGTTATCCTCAAATTTCAGCAGTGTTTTTTTCCAGCTCTCCAATAGATGGAGAGGAAACCACCTCCTAGATGTACTGATGTCTCTTTAAAAAAAAAAAGGATAAATGGTGATAGGGGTAGAAAGGGAAGATTGTGGAACTATTAAAATGTCCTTGGCTGCCTTGTTTCTACCTGTGTAAATTAGATTTTGCCAAGCACGATGCTGCTGAGCCTATTATGATTTGGATGCCTGAATTGGTATATTTAATCTGGCTTGAGTATTTCTACACTGTGCTGGTGTCTGGACTACCACTATGAACATGCATGCAGCTGGGCAAGGTGGAGAGGAGTCACACTACAGTTTATGGCTTAAGTCTGTTATTTTTGCAGGCTGTCTTTATGTATGCAATGTTAAAAGCCCTTTGTGGCACCAGCCTGAACCCCTGAGGCTAGTGTTTGATTAGCTAACTTGCAGGTTTTCTTTACAGAGAAATGTATTTTCCATTTTCATAACTGTGGGCTTAGAAGTTGTTTTAAAGTTAACTTGCACAGTTGCATCTTTTAATATGTTTTCTTTTCCAGCATGACAGTTCAGTGGAAGTGGATGGTTATAAGACATGACAAATGCCTACTATTTGCAAATTCCAGAAAGACCGAAAGGCACTTTTTGACTTTAAGAGACTTGGCAAGTACCTGGGGGCAAATATCAGGAATATGCTCACAAATATAGACACAAATATATGTGTCCAACATTTAGAGAAAAAAAATAGTTTGTTTTGGTTTGGGTTTTTTTTTTTCTCAAATGAAGGGTGCATTTTAACCTCAGAGAAAGAAAGACCAACATATAGTTTGCAGAAGGGGAGTTCTGGATAGGGCAAGTGAAACAGAGCAAAGTCCATGACGTTTATCAGCTAGCACAACTGTTTAAAAACAATTTCCTGCAAGGTTTTATTTAAACAATTTATGCCATTTGACTAATCCAGCATTACATTTTTTCTGTTTTATCTAAAGTATGTTAAAACTGAAGAAAGAAAGCTCTTCAGGACAGAATTACTGCACAAGTTTTCAAAAAAGAGCATCTTAAAAAAGCAATTTTCTGAAATGTTTAAAAATATAGGAGATTTCTTTAGCTCTGGTGTGATGTTCTTTGAAAGAGTCTGTGCTTCTCTAGTTCTATTCATGCAATAAACGCATTTATCCAGAAGAAAAAATTAGGAGCATATACAGAAGCAATTTATTTATCAAGGAACAGTTCTGTCTTGAAACTGTAAATCTTTTTGTGAAAATTGATGACTTTGGAGCAGTGAAAAGTATTCTTTTCTCAGAAATAAGAGGGATCTAAATAAAACTCTGTAAAAAGTATTTTAGTAGATACGGTATAAAATTATATCTGTCATTCAGAGGAGGCTACACCTTTTGTATCCTCAGTTCAATGAGGCCAAAAGCAAGTGAAAAGGATGCATCCCATTGAATTTCAGCTTTCTGTGTTGGTGTTCCATGTTGTGACAGGCTTATTTAGTTTTAGGGAGAATCTCTCTAGGATCTCTTTGTGATGTCCTATTTCGGACTTTTTAGAGTTTTCGTATTTACGTAAAAGAATGCAGGGATTTTTTTAGCATGTAAACACAACTTATTTTCAAATCTCATTTTCAAAATGCACCTGAGTGCCGAAATTTCTTTAGAACCCAGGTCATTAAGCTCTGCAAAGAAACTCTTTTTTATGAGTGCTAATGAAGACTTTCCCAAATGCACAGGAAATGGTTATTTAATAATTTGGGTCATGGAGACTGGGGAACTCAGGTAAAACCTAAAAAGAGGGTTAGCCGTAACATTCTTCATCTGTTTGGACCTCTTCCTATATTAAATTGCCATACTTTTTTAAATTGCTCAAATACTGGTTGACAGGAGATGGGTTGAGGACTCTTCTGAAAAAGAACAAAAGATATATAGGATAAATACAATGATAGCAGTTTGTTGTCATATTAAGGAGCTTGTCTGTTTCTTCTGCATTTCACTAAAATTTAATTTAAGGGGTATGCCTCTGAACTATATGGCTAAGTTGTAAAAACTTTCCAGCTGGCTTCCTTCGTGCAAAAATTAATTCTACCTGTTTGTTCTGTCTGGTTGTTTTATCAGTGCTCTGTTCTCTGAACTTTCTTTGTTTTTAGTAGTTTCTGAGAGTTATTCAGAGACTAATTTCTTGTGTTCCTGACCCATACAAAATTGAAGAACAAACAAACTAGTTCTAACAGAGGCTGTAAGAATTTTTTTAATGTGAAGAAGGACTATTCTGTTATGTTGATTGCGAAACTGATTGGAGGAGTTCTCTGTTCTGTTTTAGTTGGCCTGAGAAAATGGCAAGCTATGCACATCATCTGAAGATTGCAACTAATCTCTATATGCCTGATTGGAAAATACATTTATTTCTCTTTACATCTTGTGTATTGTTAAAAAAAAAGTATCTTTCCTTTGCAATAACTCTTCTCACTGTTATTATTAAGAAAGGACATTGCTGTGTTTCCCAGGAATAGATGCTATTGGACCAAGGCCTAGATCCACAAAAGGTCTCAGATGCTGGTGTGGGATTTAGGGGACTAAACCCAACAGTTAGATCCTCAAAGTCATGATTCAATTGTTGCCTAATCCTGAAGGTGCTTAAATCTGGAGGAGCCAAAGATATTAATATTAGAAGTACCAATAACCACATCTCCACTTACTTGGAATTGCACCGGAAGGCGTTCATCTCTTTCGTGGTCATGTAACTGTTCTCAGAGCATGTTTGCAGCTTTCAAATCCACAAAATGCAACGGCTTTTTTTCTGCCCAAGTGGTAAAGCGCTTTCTATGCAGTAATTCAGAGGTTACATTCTGGAGAAGAGAGTGGAAGAGGACCAGGTTCAATCAATCTTCTTCTTAATGTGTTTCAGCTTCACATCCCCTTGTCCCAAGACAGTGGCTTACTCAGCTTTCTTGCTGTAACAATTCTGGCCAGGTGCTTTTCTATCTACTCACTTATTTTCTCTTTCAGCCACATCAAGAAAGAGAAGCCTAAGCATGGGTTAAATATGTGACAGGAAAGATACAGCTGCGTATCTTATGGTTTCTTCACGAAAGGTCTCTGTCCTCTTTTCAGGGTGGACAAAAGAACTTCCTTGTAGACATGGGTGAGTCACTCAAAAGACTGAAAGCTGTTGTGGATACAAATATTAAAATGCCTTTGGACTAAATGTAGATCTGAAATCTTAGTTATTACTTTCCCCGTGGATTCATAAAGATACGTTTCTGGCATTTGATAAACGGCAGTTTTCTGACTGTAGACCCAAAAAAATTGGATGGGGAAAATGGCAGGAAATAGACACAATTGAATTAGAAAGTCTAATTATTTCATTGTTTCACAGTAGGTTCTTAATGGAGGTATTACTCTATTGCAGGATATTGTTCTGCTCATCAGTAAAAATGTCTGTGAATGTGAAATGCAGTCAAGTTGAAAAACTGTTTTAACTGGGCTGTCTCAAGAACTAGAACTGTGTAAGAGGAAAATTGAAGTTCCTACTTACTCTCTTGCTAGTATGAGTATTTCCAGTCACTTAGCTGGTTCCCACAATTATTTCCAGTAAAATACATCACTAAAGTTGTAAAGTCAGACACTGGGATTGGAAAAGCCTGTGAAAGCTGAGGTATTCTTGAGAGGATTAATTGTGTGACATTCTCTACATAGGTGATCAAGTATTTTTTTTTTTTAATTGGCGCTTCCTTCCCCCCCTTCTGGACTCCAGCTCTTTTAATATGTAGAGGTTAATCTTAGTATCAACTAATTTATTAATTACCTTGTTTCTGTAATATTATTATCTAACGATGTAATTGCAGTTTTCCTCACAGATTCTTCTTCCAATCTGGCACAGAGGGGGCATCACCAGGAGCATCTGTGGGGGATTTAAAAGAGAAAGCATTTTTGACTTCCTCCTCCTGATCAGGTGGCCTATACTAAACAGTGTCACCCATATTAGCCTGTCTCTTATTTCTCACCCATAAGCTCTCAGTCGTTTGTCTGTTCCTGGGTAGACCTTGATACATTACAGTTGGTCTCTCACATAAAGAGCTACTCCATCCCCTCGCCTTTCTGACCTGTCCTTTTTGAAAAGTACACTTATCCATGACAACACTCCAGCCATGTGAGCTGTCCCACTGTCTCAGTAATTGCAATGAGATCATTGCTCCATGATCACACAGAGATTTCTAGTTCTTCTTTTTTATTCCCTGTGCTGTGTTTGTATCCAGGCACCTCAGGGAGGTGACAAAGCATCCATGGGATGGAATGGAAGGGATAGAAGAGGATTCACCACAATCATCAGTGTGGATTCACCACAGGGAAATCAAGCTTGATCAATCTGATCGCATTCTATGATGGCATGGCAGAATAGGTTGATGAGTGGGGAACAGTGGATGTTTTCTATCTTTACTTGACACTGTCTCCCATAACATCCTCATAGGTAAGCTCAGGAAATGTGGGTTGGATGAATGGACCCTGGGGTGCATCAAGAACTGTCTCAATGGCAGAACTCAGAGGGTTGTCATCGAGTAGAATCCATTTAGAGGACTACAGTCCATGGTCTTCCCTAGGGATCAATACTGAGTCCAGCCTCATTAAACCTGTTTATCAACAATCTGGACGAAGGGATAGAATGTACCCTCAGCAAATTTGTTGGTGATATGGTGCGGCATCACCCCGGTTTCACGGACGGGCACCCCACGCCGCACTGAGGGATGCCATCTGGAGCCGAGACACGCCAGGGCACAGGTGGGGACAGTGCACCACGGCAGGCAGGGGGCTCAGGGGACGAGAGTCGACGAGGAAGTGTGTGGAGTGAAGACATGCAGATTCGCAGTCTGGGATTCCGAGGGAGTTTATTGGGATCCATGGGCAAAGGACAAAGGGTGGACGAGAAGGGAGGACAGTAAGGGGTGGCAGAGGGGCAGGGAGTCCAAGGCTGCAAACCCTTAACAATGGTGTGCAGAGGTTTAAAAGGGAGGGGGAGAGGGGAGTGGCTAGCTCTGGGGAGCCAACCGGGTAAGGCTCGAAGGATGGAGAAAGGAAGGGGAAAAGGGGTTACAACCAATAACAATAGATTGGGGGAGGATACAAATCTGGGGAACCAATAGGGCACAACATTATATAGAACACAAAACTTATATAGAACAGGGGCGGGGGAGAGTGCAGGGCCAATGATGTCTTACTAGTCAGAACAGTCCAGACCAGCACCTCACACCCAGCTGATCTCCTCCACAATCACTGCCCACTGCGGCTGGTTCCTTGGCCCTAAACCGTGCACAGCCACCGCAACAGTATGGAACTGTGGAGAGTGGCTGATCCACCTGAAGGCTCTGCTGCTATTCAATGGGACCTTGATAGGGGGGAGAGTTGGGCAGGGAGAAATTTAATGGTGTTCAAAAAAGGGCAAGTGTAGGTGCTGCACCTGGGCAGGAATAAACCCAAGCACCAGCACAGACTGGGGCTGACCTGCTAGAGAGCAGCTCCAGGAGAAGGACCTGGGAGGTTTGGTGGGTGACAGGTTGCCCATGACCCAGCAGTGTTCCCTGGCATCCAGGAGGGCCAATGGGCTCCCGGGGTGCCTTGGGAAGAGTTTGGCCAACAAGTTGAGGGAGGTGATCCTTCCACCTCTCCTTGGCCCTGGTGAGGCCACACCTGCAGCTCTGAGTTCCTCAGTACAAGAAAAGGAAGGAGCTACTGTGGAGGGTCCAGAAGAGGCCACAAAGATTATTGAGGGTCTGGAGCATGTTTCTTCTGAGGAGAGACTGCAGGGCTGGGCCTGTTCAGTCTGGAGAAGACTGAGCAGGGATCTCATTAATGCATATAAATATCTCAAAGGCAGGTGTCAAGGGATGGTACCAGACTCTTTTCAGTGGTGCCCAGTGATAGGATAAGGAGCAATGGCCATGAACTAAACCACAGGAAGTTCCATTTTGACGTGAGGAGAAACTTCACACTGGGGGTGGCAGAGCACTGGAAGAGCTTCCCAGGGAGGTGGTGGAGTTTCCCTCTCTGGAGACATTCAAACCCCACCTGGATGTGTTCCTGTGTCACCTGCTCCAGGTGACCCTGCCTGGACTTGGGTTGGACTGAATGATCTCTGGAATTCCCTTCCAACCCTAACAATTCTGTTATTCTTGGGCTAGCACCATTAGCATATTTATTTTCAGATTGCTTTAGGGTAGGATGGTGCCTGTACTCCATAGATGGGATGTCCCAAGGTTATTCTACACAGAAATATATTCACAGCCACTTCCAGAACATATCCCTCCTCATTCACTGTTCATCTATAGTTGTTATGTAAATGGCACCTGGTTTAAACCTGAAAGAGCAGTAATGTGTATTGACAAAACACAAGGCTCCTCTGTCCCACTCCCTACAGTGCACACATGCTGGGTGAAGTCACTGGCAAAGTCCTTATAAAGGCACAGGATTTCAGGAAGGTGAATGCTGGTAAATTAAAAATGTAAGATGCAAAAATGCTTTTGAAGATGTTGATGCTAAAGATAAACCAATGTCCTGAGACTGTCAGCTGTTCAGAATGTAAAACCATTCTTGTTTTACAGCATAATGGGATTCTGGTACTAGCTGCTACCTACAGTATTCATGTAATGAAATTGGTAAGTAGTGTTATGAAAACAGGATGAGATTACAAGACTTGAGGTAAAAAACATTAAAATTCCACCAGCAGACGAAATGTATGAAGACTCTATTGTAGGTCTGTTGGAAACTTCTCTTGTATTTGCAGGCTTTCTGTGCACAGGTTTAGGTTTACGGCAATGCCTTTGTCCCTGTGGCTTCTTTGAGGAAGGTAAATAATGTATGTTTCTTGAGACATGCATAGTTTATTAAATTTCTTTCACTAAGTGTTTTCAAACCTTGAGTCCAGTGTAAAAAATTTGGAAAATATGATACCTGAAAATGCTAGCTCTGATATCTAACCTTAATGGTGGGCATTGATTAGGAAATGCTGTTGCTCTAACAAAGGAAACTGAAATTCTCTATTGCTGTTTTAGCCTAAACCCACTCACATTTCTGGGGTTAATTCAAGGATTTTGGTATAAAACAAAGGTTGAGAAAACTGGATGTTGGTAGGCACCAGGCTTTCTGTAAATTGGATATGAATAGCTAGAGAACCTGGTTTCTGTTACCAAAACAGCTTGTGTGCTTCAGGGAGAAAAAAGCCACTTGCTTGGCAGTTCTGTTGAGGTAACTGGTAAATACATCTCCATGTTTGGTTTGGTGTTAGGATTGTTTTCAACACTTGATTTTGATTATCCAAGTTTTTTATTAGATGCTCTGAACTCTTGGCTTGAGACATTTGCAGTGCAAATAAAACTCACTGTAAAGCAAGTTCATGCATGAATTGTGATGTTTAAGCTGCAAAATACTGCTGGTGAGAGTAATGTTATGAGGTTCTACTTGTTTGGCTTTTAATACCTCATGTTGTCTTGAGCTGTGAGTTGGAGAAACAGTCCTGATAAGCCTGGGAGTTTATTTTATTTAGTGTTTAGTTTCTAGCACATACTCCCAGTCAGGGGGAAAGAATACAATTAACCATAAGGTCTTTAGAGACGTTACCTCCTACTTGTCAGTGTCTGTGAGTAAAGCTATATTTTTAGCACCCTTTTCTCCCCTCTCTCCTCTCTGCCATCTCCTGACCCTAGCTTTCCAGAAAATGCTTCCAAGGTACACCCAAAATATTCATGCCAGTTTAGAAACTATTAGGGGAAATCCAACTGGTTGACAACCTCCAGCTACTGTTAATCAGGTTAAGTATCCACTTCCATGAAACAAGTCTTGGTGTGGCAAAATGAAGTGCTGAAGTTGCTGGTGTGTAGGTGTGGTGTAGCAGACTGCTTTGTCCTTACCCTGTGAGATAACGTCAAAGGACATAAGTTCCTCCTGCATTACGAGAACTTCTGCCAAAGTACTGAAAAATAAGGGAAAAGAAGCTGTGATGTCTTTTATATGCCTTTAGGGTGTTGTAGTCATGGATTCTTTTCCTTTTAAAAGTATCAACTAGCTGTATTAAATCTGATCTCTCCTGTTTTCCATAAAAGGCTCCTTGGAAGTCCCACAGGTGTTTTATAAGCTTTCTCAGTCCTCCACTGAAAAGCAAATGGATCAGATATTTCTTCCAGGTGTCTCTCAGTGTTTGATTTAAGTAGGTGTTAATAAAAACAACTCAAGGCATTAAACAGTCCAAATAATATACCACTTCCCCTCTGTTATTTGGGTTTTACTTACACACTATGGGGGTGATAATCCCACCTGTTCTCCAGCCATCCATAGTCTTCCAGGAAAAATTCAGTAGATTTCCTCATGTAAATAATAGACAGAAATCCCTCTTCCTTTATTTTTTTTCTTTCTGTCTTTAAAAATAGTATTTCTTTTTACAAAGTTTTTACTTTGTAGATTGTCTTTAAAGCTGACCTTGAGTGGTGGTTCCAGGTGTAACTATACCAATAACTGTACTTTTTTGTTATAGGATGGGCGACTTAACCTTCCATTTCTTTGCCATCAGTGAACTGCCAGTGGATGACTTTTCACACCCCTGTGCCTAATAGTGGCTAATACCAGTTTCTTGTCACAGTGTCTTGAACGCTCCTTAGTGTATTGTTAATCCTGTTCTGCAAGCCTTGCCTCACTCCCCATGAGAGCAAAAGGCGTTATTTTGTGCTAAGTTTCCAAGAGGCTGGAGGCAGGGAGTTTTTACTAGAAAACCCTTTTCCCTGCAGTTTGCTTTATCTAGAATTACATCAAAGCAAATATATTCCTTATTTGGAACATTTTGCAGAACATCTTCATCCCATCATGTCCTGTGGATTCATAACCATGGGAATTGAATTTACAGGCTATCACTATAACCCATCTTTGTGCTTTGAACCAGTGTTGCCAGCACAGAATATTCCTTGACTGTTAAGGTTTCCCAAGTGAAGCCTTGTAATGCTCACTGATATTACGGTTTGAGAACTTACTGTAAAACAATAATATGGACACCAAGGCAAAGCATAACATTCACTTATAATTGAAAAGCATCCTTTTAATGCAGAAACAATAAAACTAAATTATGTAGCATTGCCATTGTTTAAAATGAAAGAAATCCTCCACTTTTCCCCTCTCTCTTGTGACTACAAAAATGCCCAAAAGGTGAGTTTGTATCATATAGCTGACTGTGCTGGAAAGGACTGTGTTATGTGAATCTGTTATTTTGAGGAGTTTCTTAAATTGGCTTGTATCCATATTTCCCAAAAGATCACTTCAACTACTCACTGTTGTTGTGAGTCTACACTTGGAAATTTGTCTCAGTTAGTAGACTCTGTGTCTTTGTTCAAAAATGACTGTGTTAACTATTCACGCTCACTCTTCAGAGTTAATGAGTTTTCATCATATATTTTCACTGAGTATGATATTCATGGCAACCAAAGGACACAGCCTCACTAGTGTGAGTAGCATTCTCTTGATTTGGTTAAACCAACATGGGCAAAGACAGTGATGAGTCTCCTTATTTTGTGCAGCTTGGGGAAAGATGTGGAAAAGGATAATCTTTATGGCTTTGTCAGGGCAAGTCTTTCATCTTACTCTTCTTGAACTTGCCATAGCAGGTTGTCTGTTGGGGATGTGAATGTCACCTGTATGATCAACAGCAAGATGCCAGCCCACCTGAAATTCCCTTGTACTGCCCAGTATTACAAAAGAAAACCTACTAGTTTCTTCTTGCTTCTGAGTAAGGTGAATTCATAAAACAGTGGCTAACGATGTCCATTTCTCTAGGTTGAACGGTCCATTATTTTAGCAGGGTAACAGTCCTGGCAGGAGAAGCAGCAAGTAAGTAATCAGGGAATTTGTGGCACCTTCTTCAGAGCTGTCTACCCTAGACATGACTCCCATGTCAGTAATCTGTTCAGAAATCTTCCAAGTGCTTTGAAATCCTCCATATTAGCGTGAGAGCTGAGGTTTGAAGGAATGGTGTTGATGAGGCATGTTGGTGTTTCTGCACATTTCCTGCATTCTTTGATTGGGTCTCTAGGGGAAGTGTCTGGAGAGGAAGGGGTTTTTTTCCCTCCTCCTCAAAGCTGAGAACCGGTAGTGGATTTACTGGTAGCTAAGTTAATTTTTCTTATGTGCAAAAGCATCAGGTTGCAAATGTTCCCATTGGGAACTCTTCCTTCTCCTGGACTGATGCCCACTTTTGAATCCTGTTTCTGCAAATTAATTCTACTTGGCTTGTCAACCCCAACATAAGGGCCCACAATTTTGTAAAATAAAGCCTACATTTTGTGCTTCAGGGAACTAAGAGATTCCACAGAGGTCAGAGCTTCTTGTTTTAAACTAGTACTACAAAAAGAGCATAAGTATCTAAGCAACATAAGGGAGGCTTTCAGGGAAAGGGGATAAGATTAATTTTTTCTTGATTTTTCACAGCTAAATTCTATTTACTGTAGTCAAGAGATTTGTGATATTCCAGAATGCTGTGAAAAAAATCACATCACACAGGGTTGTCTTTTGAGATACTTGTGTGAATAAGTGTTTGAGTGTCCTTGCCACTTAAATTCTCAGCAGCTATGAATCTCTGGTTCCTCCTTGCACCACTGGACTAGTCATTAACATTTTGTCATGCAGAAGCCATGAAAATTTACCTTATTCATCTCCTTCAACCCTTAGATTTCCTGAGAAATAGACCAAGATTCTAGGATACTGTAATATATGCAGTTACTCACCAAAGCCATATGTGGGAAGGTTCAAGCTGGTTTTAGACATAAATACAAGGAAGTACTAAAATCCGTGCAGGTAAAAAAACCCCACAAACCCTCTCATGTTGTCTGTCTCTTCCCAAATGAAGTATACTCTCTAAATTGATTTATTCTAATTTACTTTTCTCATAGTCCTTATTAGTGAAACAGAACAAAAATCTGTGTGTTGCTACGTGAGAGAAGGAAGTTACTGCTCTACAGCTCTTTGCAGACAGCACAACTCACAAATGAGTTTCAGAAGCAAAGCAAGTCTTCACAAAATAAATAGCAATATGGGCATGACAAGATGCAGAGATTTGGTCTTATTTTCTCTGTGAGGACAACTAACTGTGATATTGTGAATTCCTGACTCTTGAAAAAAGATAGGAGTCCTTCTTGGAACAAATGCTCCAGCTTCATCACAAATTGAGGTCTTAGGGCACAAATTAGTAAGTGAAGTTTTGAACTACAGAAATGTCTGAGTATCTCATCGTAATATTTTTTCTAAAGTTTCTAATATACAACTAGAAAACTGGTCTAAGTGGTCAAGAGACATGCTTTTGAAAACTGTATCTAATGAAGAAAAGCACCAAAGCTGAACTAATCTTTGAGGTTTTAATTTTTACCTTGATTTCACTGTTGAAATTCAAGTCACAGTGGGGCACAAGCTCTCCATTACACTGAAACAGCAGTAGGCAATTTGTGCAATGCCTGTGTCTGTCAGTCATGGGTGAACTAGTTACTGCCAAAATACGTCCTCTGGAGAGAACTTTGTTATACAAGCATTGTATTACTGGGTACTGCCAACATAGTGTCTGTGAAAATAAGGCATAGAGAGGCAGGTAGAAGTTTCTGCTTAGATCTATATTTTCACTGATAGCTGGATGTGAACCATTTGTTTTGAAAACAAGATGTAGAATTTTAATTGATCTATTGGCTTGGAATTTTAATGGAGAGACTGGCGTGTAACAGAGATCCAATTTGGTTGAAGAGCTTTGCATGAAGGTAGAGAATTGTTGTGTCTACCTTGGCATGTGAAGGGTCTTTAGAGAAAATTTTTCATATGGCTGGACTTCTCTGAAGAGTTTCCTAATCTCTTCCTGTACTTTTAATTTGGTTTTGTATGAAGGCAGACTCTCCTGTATGTAATTTCCTGTATGTAATTAATATATATGAAGAGGTGAGAATGGTCCTTTTAGATTCATAAGAAAGAATATCTTCTGATGCTTCAAATAACTGAGAAATACTGTGAATTAAAATATGCAAAGAAATCTCTTCCAAGTTCCAAGTTTTAACATCAAATCATTAACCTATCTGAAAATGTTAAAATCTTTTCCAGGGTTTAAATGGGTGAATCATGACTGTGTTGTGTAGGAATACACTGAAGGAAGGAACCATGAAGTCTAGTTCCCTAGCTATGATAGAAAAAAGCAGAAAAAGCAGATTAAACCCTGTCTGGAAACGAACTGAATGTTTTGTCTGATTCATTCTTCTGAAAGGCTTCTCCAAAAGCTCTTTTAAAGAGGAATGTTTAGATTTAGTCACTCACTAGTGGTTCTTACCAGCTAGTTCTTTTGATATATCATGGTATAAATACTGAAAAGATTGTCTTTCAATTTAAATACCTTTTCTCCACCACTGATGTCTATCTGAGTGTTTGCAGAGAGCAATACCCTCTCCTTTCAGACTTGGCAAAATAAAATTGCTTCTATTTCCCATGTGTCCCTTCGCATGCTCCTGCTAGCAAGTCACTGAAGTTCTTCTGGCTTCAGTTCATCTGATCAGACATGGGAGATGGCAATGGCACACAGTATTTCAGGTGACTTTTCTATTGTGTCTTGACATGAATCATGTCTAGCTGTGCTTCAAAAGCTCCCATGTGAAATTGTCTGGGATACTCCCTTATATCAAGGAGATATGTTTATTTTCCTCCAGCTGTTGCTGTTCTCTATGTGATAATAAAAAAAGTCCCTAAGGTGTTATATAGGTGTTATATAGGTGTAAGGTGTTATATAGGCTACTTCTGTACTGAAAGATATTTAAAACGTGGTGAGACCAAATGTCAAGGTGGATGTTAAACTCAGCTCAGAGCTCACTTCAACATGGAGATTTAGAAGCTGGATTTGTTAGGATTGATGCAGATTCTTCTTTATCACAGTCAGACCAATTTAAATTAATTTAGCAGCATAGAGGCAAGGCACAGGACAGAACAGAACTACCAATAGCAAAGAACAAGAAAAAGAGAAAATAAGACTAACCAATAATCAGCTATCAGTAAAACTGGATACATGAGATACTTAAAGCTGCCTCCTGTAAAAATGCATATGAAACTTGAAGCTTCTCTTCTTCCTGTAGTAATACATATAAGTAAGTGTGTACCAAGCCATGTATTTTTCAGTCTTCAGAGCACAGGTAGATTTTGCAGAAAGAAGTGTTTCTCTCAAGGGCATTCCAGGCAACATGGAAAAAAGAAGAGAGAGGTCAGTGGGTAAATTGCTGCAAAATTAGAAAGTGGCACTTATATAAGCTTGTTATGAAATCCCCCCACCCACTGGGATTCCTGCAGTATTTTTTTAAACTTCAGAATTTGAAACATTTTGTGCACATTTAAGTAAAATATGATCCAGTGATAAAATACAATAGTGAATTGCTGTGTTTTTCAGCCTTCTTTTCATGTTTTCTTTACCTTTGCACATAACTGGCTACTGAGATTTAGAACCACACATTACCACCCACCTTCTAGGCTGGTATTGACTAAAATTTAAGAAAGGGATTATTGAATGAGCAACCAAATTATTTTCTTTACTGGCTTATTCCCAATGCCTGCAAAGCATTCAAAATAATTTTTAGACACAGAGTCCATGTTCTGATATGGATGTGACAATCTCTGGTTCCTGAGGATGGCATGAATGCATATTGCTGGATAAAAGGAACATTTTTCATGGTTGTTCAGAATTCTACTGAATATCAGAAATCTAGTCTTTCAGGCATCTGAATAAAGTTCAGTGTCTTTGTATATATCAAACTTCAATGAAAAAATGGATATTTTGTCTCAATTTTCTGGCTTACTCCTGAAATACTATTGAACTCAGTTCTGAATCTCACCATCCCACTGACATCAAGAATCTCAGTAAATTCCATAAGAAATTGGACATTTTGCATTTTTGTCTCTATTATGCTGGAATGTCTGCATTGTTGCCAGCTCTCACAGTGGAATTGTGGACTTGATGTTTCACTTCTTTCAATACCAGCTGCAAAAGAAAATGGATAATAATCAGTTCAGAGATTTACCAGCATTCCAAAGAGCTTGTGGGGCTTTTTTGGGTCATTTTGTGCAGTGGATGCACTAGATCAGCTTCCTGGTAGTTAAGCAGGCTGGAGATGAAACTGGTTCTAGAGCAAGCAGCCTTGCCTTTCTCTTCATTCTGATAGGCCCAAACCTGAAATGCTGCCACATGAGAATGAAAGTCTAATTGCCAACCATGAAGTGCAGAGGTGAGGTTCAAAGTCCATTTCTCTTTCCGTCCATCTTTGATTCATTGTCAAAATCAGCACACAAAGTAACATGCATTTTCCTCCAAAAATCCCAAACATCAAAGAGGGTGGATTGAGAATAGCGACAAGGAAGAATTTTTTTATTATGGGGTAATGAAACATTGGGACAGGTTGCCCATAGAAGCTGTAGATGTCCCATCCATGGGAGTGTGCAAGCCTGGTTGGATGGGTCTCTGATCAACCTGATAAAATTGAAGATGTCCCAACTAATTGTAGGAGGGTTAGACTAGATGACCTTTTAAGATGTCTCCCAATACAAACCATTCTAAAATTCTGTGAAAACCTTGAAGACTTCATGGGCTGTCAGCTGCATGTCAGTCTCCACAGAAAGCAGCATGACTCACCAGGTAGAGTCATCAGAGTCAGCTGTTTCCTGCAATAAATACTGGGTTTTTTAGAAACTGTACTTCTGGCTAGCTCTTGAGAAAAAAATCTGCCTGCTCATGTCTGTGTTGCATGGGTAACTACAAGGAATCTTCTGGAATTAATTCTGTAAGTGCTTTTAGTGCATTTTCTTTGATGTGAGCTCTGAGGAACTCTGATGATTTTGAGAGGTCCCCTCCAACCTCAAAAATTCTGAGATTGGGTGAAATACTTTTTTGACATCCAGAGGAGTCAGTTTTGTGTCTTCTCAGTTTCTACAGTTCTCCTGGACAACCTTATCTGTTAACTTATGTCAGGCTCTTTCCATTTGGGAACACATAGGCTACCTAGAGGTCTAAATAAAGGAATTGTTGGATAACAATGTTTTAGAAACTAGGTCTGATCAGTTTCTGGTCTTAGAACTAATGGAAAAACTCGTGACAGGAATAAAACCATCATTTTTCTTTTCCATTCTGACCTATGTCAGAGAGTTTGGAAAAAGAAGAGCAGGAGGATTCTCTGTAAAAGCTAAATAACTTAGTAACAAAATCTTCCCTTCGAAGCATTCCCATTTGTGCAGACTCTAGGCAGTTCTTTAGGGCAGCCGGCTGTCACCCATACTTAGTTTTCTTTGTTTGTTTTCTTCCCAGTTAAAAAATCCTGACACATTTGTTGATATATATACTCCTAGGATCTCCATCTCCAGGATGACAGTAGTAATAGTATTGGCTTTAGAAAAGAAGGATATTTACTTCTCTTTTCTTGGGTGGTTCTCGGTGGGGTGGGTTGGTTTTGTTTTCTTGGGGGATTTTTTTTTCTTTTTTGTTTCAGTTTAGAAGCAGTAGAGACCAGTTCACGGGATTTTTACCTGGAAATTAAAACTGTGCAATAGCAAACTAATGATGTCATGGTAAATCTTTGGTTTCCTTGGGGGACCTCTTGGGAGTTCTGGTCTCCTATGCATCCGTGCTCAACCCATCAGTTCAGTGAGCAGGTTGTTCAAAGTCTGGTAATATTGTTTCTACTTGAACTTCCACTCTTGCTGTTTCTCCTATAATGACACAGAAGGATTGAGTCATTGGCCGAGGTAGCTTTTCCACCTGACTAATTAAATTGTTACTGGAATTTTGTATTTTACTGCTTAAAAGAAAATGCAAACTATTGACGGATACAACTGAGGAATTTGCTCACAACTTTCCTTCTCAGTGATCTGTCTCCTACCTGGAACTGCAATGAAGATATCACTTGAGCTTATAGGGAACTAATTTGCAATTCATTTAAAAAGTCTTTTGGTATTTTTCAGTGTGTTCTCTGCTTTTATGAAGTTGGGGATTACACAGATAGGGACATACTGTGTTTTCCACACACAGAGTCTTGCTGAAGGCTCTGAATGAGTTTACCTTAGTGACAGAGCAAACTCCTGGTTCTGTTAGGACAATGGTTGCCACAGTGATAAGATAGCACAGTTTTGCCAACAGTGGTAAATATCAAAATAATCTTAGCACATTGCACTCTTATTTTTGCCTTCTGACTCTCACAGGATTAGTAAATTAGTGTGCTTGGGTTAGGTGCCAGGACCAATCCTGGTGAATTCCAATAGGTTTTGCAGAAGTAGAATTGTTCAAAATGTATTACCAACCTCAGATCTCTAAAGGTTTAAATAGTCTGGATGAACCTTCAGCTGCACATCTGCACATGGTGTAAAATTCATACTGACTTTCCTTGCCTACCTGTAATAGGGAAACAGCAATGATCTCTCACAATCTCTCCAGACTTTTCCTTCTTCCTGGGTCCTTTATTTTGCAATGTAGATGTAATCCAGACCCCAGCTAACACATATGCAAATATACAAGAATTTGTGGTATTAAAAAACTTCCGTTAAACAAAACAAATTGCTTCTTGGTTCATTTAAAAATAATCATGGTGCTTGATTTACATCTACTTTGGAACATTCTCCAAATAGCTGTTCCGAATCTATAATTTCAGCTACTGCATCTGGCACAGTCAGATTTAATTGGGTTAAAAAATGTAATCCAAGAAGTATAAATTCTAAATCTTTGCACATTCCTGGGATTCCAAAAACATGCATAATTTTATAACTTAGCCTTTGCAAGATCAAGCCCTCAGTACCTTCCTTGCCTACTTACTTTGATGAGTTGAATGCCCTTAGCATATTAGCAAAACAGAAAACTGATGGAATTTAGAGGAACCTGCAGAACCATTTTAAAAATTAATTCATTCATTTGCTTCACCTCTGGAGGTAATATTATTTTTTTTATCAGTTAGACTTCTTCATCCTCCAGCCACCGTTTCAAAATCACAGCATTACATGGAATGGCCACCTCTTAGTCCTGTTGTCCTTAAGGCTGTATAGAACAGCCTTAGGAGATGTAGTTACAAGTATTCTAAACAGACATTTTTAGCGCAAAACCAGGATGTGAGTTGCCCCTGAGCAGGCTGTACACTGAAGGAGAAAGCTTAAGAGTTGATTGTGCCCTACAAAGCTCCATGAACACTGTATTCCCCAGTGCTCATTCAGGTTTGCCAACCTTCAAGGTATTCAGTAGTAATGTGATGGGAGAAGGGATGTTGAAGGATGTGTGAAGTTTGAGAATTTCAGTCAAATACCAAAACTGGTAGTATTGTTGCATTTTAAAATTCTTCTTCTAAGGTAATGTTTAAAAATGCTGCGTGTCCTACTTTATTTATAGACCCATTTATTGAGGTGTATATGTACAAACCATGCACTGGGAAGTTGATGAAATGTATCCGAGAGAACTGAAGTCATGGCTTCTGATATACTGGCACACCGCTGATGCTGGCAGATAAATACAAATACTGGAAAATAAAGCAGTTTCACTAAAAATGGTGTGGTGAAATAGTGGAAGAGGCTTCCTACAGAGATGGTCAATATTCCCAGTCTGTCAGTGTTCAAAGGAATTTGGACAATGCCTTGAATTGCAAGCTTTAACTTTTATCAGCACTGAGGTGATAGAAGGTCAGGAAGTTCGACTGCAGATCATCACCATAGGTCCTTTCTAAATGAAAGAGTCTCTTCTTAGTTTTTTGCAACGATACTGAACTCAATGTATAACTTCTGTATACACTTTTCACACTTCTGTCTGACCCTTTCTTATCTGCCTGTATGACTTTTTGTAATTATATTTGTTCCTGTTACATGAAATTGTTGCCAGACTCCAAAACTATTGTTACCTCTAAAGTCTTTGATGGCCATCACCTTTGTGTAGATCATTTGTAAAGCTGCTTCCAAGTCCAGATCTTACCTGAAGTGCATCATCAAGCTGATAAAGAGTTAACACCCCCAAAAGATAAAGAGTTAACACCCCCAAAAGTGACACAGCAGGAGCTCTCATAGAGCAAATGAACAGCTTATTTTCTCAGATAAACAGTGGCTTGTCTTGCTTAAATGTGGTGCCTGACAGCATTGGGTCTCTTCTTGAAAAATCAGCACCTTAATAATAATTCTTAATAAGGCTAAATGGAAAGAATTCAGTTCAGTGTTATTTCTTTAATAGTTCAAGGGAAGTACTTTTGCCTATTAGTGTTCGGATGAATCTGAATTAAAGTGAATGAGATAAAAAATTTTCTTCTCATCAGTCCTTCTTTACACATTATTAAGAAATAACAGAGATTCTTGCTTAACTCGGTAAGATTTAGATTATTTTTCTTTTATGAAATTCAGATGGATCTGATTTTAATGCAGTTTTAATGGATGCATACTAGAAAAAGAATCAGATTTGAGAGTTAAATTAACTGAAAAGTGATGGAAAAACTAAATTTTCTTAATAAAAGAAAATTTTTCAAATCATAGTATTTTGAAAGGAAACAGAAATACGGTGTTAAACGTTGAAATTGGCCTGTGATACTTATGCATCTTATGCCACTGGATCTTCATTTGCCATCTTTTAGCCCTTTCCATTTCCTTCCCAGCTAAGACAGCTAAGTGGCCCTTACTGTCTGTCCCGAAGGTGGCTGGATTACTGTCTTAAAACATCTCAAAAGGCCTTGCTTTTCACTAACTCGAGAAAAAAAAAAAGATGTTTTGTATATGAATTCAATATTTTGTATGAAAATGTAGCCGCTTTCTCTATTTTAACCACAATATAAATCAGCACAGAAAACAATGTAGATTTTGGCATCTGTGTGATGTTAGTTTTGAATGAAGAATACATACCAGGTTTGGGAATTAGAAAAGCTGCTTGTGTGGTATGCTACAATTTTTCCAGTGTATCCACAAGTACTTGATCTTTTCATGTCTTAAATTCTCTTTTGTCCTCCTTGGCATAGCCTGCTGGGATTTCCCACTAAGAACAAGTCTTCCCTTGAGATTCATCTGCCTAGGAGAGTACCAGCAAATGATAAAAATGGAGGGCTATGGGGAACAATGAGACATCATGTTATTTGCAAGAAGGTGTATTTAGATTCGATATTAGGATGAAGTTCTTCACTCAGAGGGTGGTGAGGCCCTGGCACAGGATGCCCAGAGAAGCTGTGGATGCCCCATCCCTGCCAGTGTTCAAGGCCAGGCTGGATGGGGCTTGGAGCAGCCTGGTCTAATGAAAGGAGCCTTTGCCCAAGACAAAGGGGTTGGAACAAGGGGAACTCTCAGGTCCCTTGCAACCCAAACCATTTTGTGATTCTATGATACTATGAATCTGTTTACAGTCTTCTATATATGACAGGGCTAAAATCATGTCCTTCTTGGTCTTTTTTCTTCTAAAGAAAGTTAAGTTCTCAAGCTTCTTTGTAACTTTTTTTTTTTTTAATACTCTTTTTTCTCCCAGGAAATCTATATCTTTTAAAATCCGTATCTTTATCTGTTGTTGTTTTGTTTTGTTTTGTTTTTTTTAATATTGGATGCAGAATACTATCTCAGGCCTCTCAGTCGCCTTAAAGAAGGTGGATTAGCCTCATTCAGCTCTGTATTATTTTGATGTACTGCTTCTTGTAGTTAATTTAGTTTATCTCATGTTCTCTTGCATGTGTTTTGACATATTCTAGTATAATACCGAGTAGAATTCTAAAATTTCATCTTGTCTTACTGGTTAGTTAAATTTAAGTTTCTCTTGCATAGAAATACTTCTTAAAGATCAAATTAATCACACAAATTATGTAGTCTTATTAGATAATTTCAAATACAGTTAGGAATTATATAGAAAAGCAAGTGAAAATTTTCCTCTATTTTTTAACACTTTTCACATAGATTCTGCCACTTACTTCAATAGGACTTTTCTCTTTTGGATTAAATTCAGGTTTCTTTGGAAGACTGCCATGACATTTTTAACAGTCTTTACAGGTGTCAAATGAAGTTCATAGTTGATAAGAACCTGAATAATTTGTTAAGGATTTTTGGCACAATCCTATTAGAACATACAAAAAATTCACTTAATCCTCCATCTTACCTCTAGTGGTATCCATGAGCAATATCTTGAGGAGAATCTACAAGAAAATAATGAACAGAAAATTATGGTAAAACATGCCCAAAGGCAATTTCCTAATTGTATTTCTTGGTGGCTGCTCATTCACTGAGGAAGGAAGTCCCAAAATTTAATCGTGTTTTCACAAGAGAAGGTATTTGTACAATTCACATAATGCTTAACCTTTCCCTGAGTCCTATATTAGCTTTCTTCAGTTTTTTCTGTAACAGGTGAGTAATACTTAAGGGATTATTATTGGAAAAAATGTGTATTTTTATGTATTTCTTACCTTCAACAGCTTTAAATGACTTGCCTTTTAATTTTTTCAGATGTGCCTTTGATCCTGTATTACAGGAGTGAGTAAACAAAAAATCAGCCTTCCCTGACCTGTTCAGATGTGTTCCAATTTGCACAAAAATCATATCCAGACATGACCTACTACCATTTTTTCCCCCTTTCTATTTCTGCTGTTTCTGGTTACATTTGGAGGTATATCAAGTTAGCTGAGAGTAATTTGATGTCAGTGATATAGCACGCAGGTTATATCTATGTTGTTGCAGAGTGAGGGGCAGGATATCTTCCTCGTCCAAATGGGTGGGAACCCCTGATACTCACAGCTACTTAAAGTTCTTGTGAGCATATTTGTGATGAATTCTCAGTCTAAAGAGGAAAAGTGAAACTTCCCTCAACCCCTGGTAATACAGCTCATAACTGTTGCACCATCCCACAACTTCTACTGAAAACTAACCCAAACAATCACGTAACAGGGTTGTTACAGTCTGAAAATTTTGATTCAGAATTTTTACGTTTAAAGCTTTGTTTTGCTCCTATTTTTCCCTGTCTGCACCCTGTGATATTACCTCTCTCCTTTACAGGATATAAAGCTAAAACCTAGATAATTAGAGTCCAAAGATACTAAAAAGTTGGTTTGGCTCAGGGTGGCAGTGACCACATAAAAGCTATAAGCTTTTCCTTGTTTCATGTGGCTTTTTTCCTTGTTTCATGTGGAACAACAAAAATAGTAGAGTGAGGCTGCATAGTACATCTGAACTTACCGTAGTTCCTTAAAAAAGGAAAAAGAATGGATGATAGGGAAAGACTGAGTTTAGAGAAATGTTCAGCTGAACATATTTTACGATCTTCTAAGCATAAACAGGGGCATACAGAACCCCAAAAGAGTATATGCAGTCAATAAAAAAGGCAGTTTTCATTGCCAGTTTTATGGGTTTAGTTTCAGGAAGACTTTCAGTCTAAATAATTACCAGAGGTGAAACTATTGATAGTTAATGCTAATTGGCAAGTGTTTGAAATTTAGTTTACATCACTGCTCTTGAAATGTGATAGTTCCTAGCCAGTAAATCTGTGAATCAAAAGGTGTTAATGGGGCTAGTAGATGCATGAGAACCTGTGATCTGGGCAGGATTACTCAGTCAGATCAATGCTATCAACTCTTAGACACTCTCTTCAACAGTGGCCTAAAGCAGATGTGTAGGACAAGGTACATGAATCCATCAAGGCATTTGTAGGGTAATATGCCAGCCTATCACAACATGTGGCTTCCTGATGGTGTGTGGTCTATATGTAACCTTCACAGATTCCTCTACCTTGAACTTGCAGTCTCATGTTGGGCTCATGTAATCTTACAGCATTCACAACATGCTGTGGTAGAAATCCTGTAACTTGCTCTGTTCTTTTTCTTCTTTTTGGATAGTCTCCTTGCTGTTTGTTTCTTGAAAAATTTCCAAGAGTAAGGTGATTTCTGTTGTAAATGTAGTGGGTGCAGCTGTTCACCTCACTCAAGAGGCTTTTTTCCAAAGTTCCAAGATACCCATAATGGACAGTTTAAAATATGGTAAAGTGTTTGTATGTGTCTCAACCAACTTTAGACAGAATAAGGCTTGTAGTCTGAACTAGTTTTCCAAGATTCCCTTACCATCAGAGTAACAGAAGCTTCTGAAGGATGATTAATTCAGATTATTTTAGGCATCCATTTTTGACTGGATTGAGTTGCCTTTTGGAGGGCTTTGCTTCTCCCTGAAGGAGGAGTATGGATGGCCATCTTTGACAATCTGTTCCACTTTTAAAACTAAAAATTGGTGCCATGAATCCTAGTCTAAGAACTCATGAACAGTATCTAATTTGAACTTTTGGAATTTTGGAAAGACATGGCAAACTGAAAGCAAAAGACTAATAAACTGATGGAGTAACAATGCACAAGCATATTAGGGACCCTCTGCCAAGATGCTTCCAAGGGCTGCATGAATGAGGCTGCCTGGTAGCAGAAGCATAGGCCTAGAATACAGAAAATGTCTTGTTGGGTGGATCACGATGGATTCAGGTAGGAATCAAATACTAGTTTAGAGAATTGTTCAGGTCAGACATGCTGCTGAGTGGAGAAACATTACAATGGCCACTAAACTAGACAGATAAAACTTTATATTCCTACCATGCAGATTGTGTCTGTTATCCATAGCATGGAGGTCTGAAAAGCATTGTTTGCTACAGCTTTCCCTGTGTAGGCTGTATGACTTGCAAATCTTAAACAATTGCTCGATGATTTCTACTGATGCAGGGTTAGTGAGGATGCTCTGAGGGTTTAGCAGTGCACCCCTGTTTTCTCCTCATCTCATACAAATCATTTATTTGCCAGTGAATAGGCTATATCGTCATGTTGATATACTCAATTATGTTCTATTGACACAAAACTGTTGGCACGAGTTTTCTGGAGGGACTAACAGGGATTGCACTCTTCCACCAGCAGTGACCCACACATGCTCACTTTTCACATGCAGAGCTATGATGCATCTGCGTTGCTCTGGATTCACTTTTTGGGCTGGTTGTTTACACACATTCTGAGAGGTTCCCAAGCTGTTGTTCGTGAATGAGCCACCGATGGTCTATTTGCTTGCTGTGTGTGTAGAAAAGCTTTGGCTGTTCTTTCTTCCAGCTGGTTATACAGGACTGTTTACAGAAAAAGCCTGAGGCCCTGTAGAAGCACTGCTGCTCTGGAACCAAGACTCACTAACAGCAGCAGCTGGGAAGGTGATGGCATCTTGTGGCAAATTCTTGATAATCACGTAAGTGTGTAGTCCTGTTACTCATCCCTGCTCACCAGACATTAATACTTTTTCAGGGAAGAGCTTTCTTGATGTGTTTCCAGTCTACATACCCAAAATCAGATTTAACTCCTGTTTCTTACTGACTTTGACAATGTCTTTTTCTAATTGATGTTTTAATCTGAATACAGCTGAAACATAATATCCTTAAAATGAACGGAAGCTTGGATGGTCAGGAGAAAGTGGCTTCACTTCTACTAACTGAGATGAGCTTGGTTGAGTGAAGGGTTGGTTAAACATTTCTTTGGCACTGGGTATAAAAATGTATCCATCAAAATGTGGGCAGAGAACACCCAGTGTGAAATTCTCAAGCAAAACTTTTTTCTTTTTTTTTAAACACCACCCTTTTCAACAATCCAGACATGATCAATGTTACAAAGTGATGAATCACAGTGCAAAATGTGAGCCATAAAAGACCTCATTTCCCAAAGAGCAGCGGAAAACCAATCAGAAAAAAGTGTTTCTAAATATTAGTATTTTCAAAGAACTGGCTAGTATATGCACCTGAAGGTTTTAGCCTAAATATCGTTACATGTTTTCTTGTCTATGTCTGTGTGTGTGTTTTATCCTCATCCAACGAATGTTTTGATGCTATTAGGAATCTGAAAGAAATGAAGCTCCTCAGTCACGAAACCATATGTCTTCTCTACAGAAACATGGAATCTTATGACTTAAAGTCTGAAAATTTACCTAGACATGCTAATATCTAAATCAGTGTTGGACATCTTTTCCTCTTTCCAACCAGCTTTCTCAAACCCACAGGAAGTTTTCTGTTCACTTAGGTAGCTACTGGATCAAGCCATTTCATGATTCCTGTTGAATGACAGTGCTGTCGGCAAGGGTTGTGCACTGTTGATGTTGGATCTGAATCAATTCCCTAATTTCTAGTGGTTTAGAACCAGGTGGTAAATTTTTTATATAGCAGGAATATGACCCTGTACGCAGGAACTTGGGATGAGTTTTCAGAAACTTTCATTACAAGGAGAGCTCTCTGAAACCTTCCTCCATGGCCTTCCAAATCTCTTTTTGTTGTATTAAGGCAGGGTGCAGAAATGGAGTTTACAGAGGGTCACCAATAGTTTATTTTTTTGGGATGAATGTACTTGTAGTGGCTGTAGCTACTAGATGGATCAAGCAAAGGAATTATGACTGTCCCATCCATGTAATTGTAACCATAAATTAGTTTTATGAGCCAGCACAACTCACTTCTAGACAACAATATAATTGAGCTGATGACACATATATTTCCAAATTTCACTCATTGGCTTTTACCTTTTTCTTAAAATAATGGCAAGGCAGACATTCTGAATAGGGCAGAAATTTTCAAAATAGAATTCAGAAAAACTAGGCTTGATTTCAAAGTTAATATCCTGGCGAGACTTAAGTCCAGCTCAGCCAACTCATGCTTCCAGATGGAAATTTTGTGAGTTGTTTTTTGGTTTGGTTTGATGACCTCGGACAGGTCAGAAGTAGATAGTTTATCCATGTTTCACACTCTGTTCTGGTTTTGTTCAAGCATGAGGCTGTCAAAGTTCTATGTAAAGAGAAAACAGAGGTACAGATAGCTGCAAACTGGGACCAGCAATTCAGCCACCATTACTGGCAAAATTCACATATAAAGCTTGAAGAAAAGCAGTCCAAAATGTGGTGAAGACTGAACAGCCACAGCTCCATTTATTGCTCATCTTTCTACTGTACTTGTGACTACTGCAGCTGGACGTTTTTAAGTGCAAACCAGTTGTACTCATCTGTGGCGGTGTGCTATTGGGAATTTAAGTACTTGATCTGAGATATTTGTAACATCATGAGACCATTTGCCCAGGGAAGTCACAAGATTTCAAACACAAATCTCAATATATATTTCACATCCTGGAGTGGATCATCCAGCTGTGGTGGGCTTTCAAACAAGGAAATTAGGCCTTGGTAAAAAAGCAGGTTCCAGTTGCCATCATTCAAGCTCTTACACTTTAAACCTTGTGTTCTGCCTCTAGTTCCTCCTATATTACAATGCTTTCTCAGTGGCAACTTAATAGTGCTTTTTGTTTAATTTGTAAACAGTGTTTCACTGTTCATCTAGGACTTTAGGAGGGGGATGGTGTTTGACAAATCCCGAAATTAAAAGCAACTCTGGCTCATGCGTGTGTCCCATAGAGGACAATGACATTACCAGCAGCTACAGAAACAGAAAGAGACTGATGGGGGAAAATCTCTTGCTTCAGTTCAGTTTAGGCTGAAGCCCCAAAGTGGTGAATATCATTGCAATGTGTCATAGTATCCTACCATGGTTTGGAAGAGATCATCTCATTCCAACCCCACTGTCATGGGCAGGGACACTTCCCACTAGACCAGGCTGCTCAGAGCCCTGTACAACCTGTCCTTGAACACGGGCAGGGATGGGGAAGCTACAGGTTCCCTGGGCAACCTGTGCCAGGGCCTCACCACCCTCACAGTAAAGAGTTCCTTCTCAATATCTAACCTAACCTGCCCTCTTTCAGTTTAAAGCCACTACCTAGTGATTACCATCACTAGGACAAGGGGTAAGAAGTTCCTCTCCAGCTCTCCTGTAGCCCTCTTCAGGCCATAGAAGGCTTTTCTAGGGTCCCCCTGAAGCCTTCTCTTCTCTGTGCTGAACAACCCCAACTCTGTCATATGTTTTGATGGGAAAATTTTGTAAATTCTCCTTAGAAAAGAGTATGAGAATTACTAATATACACTAGATTCTTTGACTACCAAAAAAAAAAAAAAAATCCAGCACACAAAATGTTTAAATGAAACAACAAAGTCCTATAAATCCACATGCAAGGGAAATGATGGCATATTTGGACCAGTATAAAAAACTAGATCATGTGTAAAGAACCAATGTTCAAACAGAAAAGATAGTAGTTAAGATATGAGAATGTTTCAGTTTTCCTGAGGCTTTTTCCACTTATTCCAGACAATCCTGCAGCTATTGTTGCAAGGAGCCTCTATCTTTTTCCCAGATAAAATATCTTCTCCCATGTGAGGAAACTCTGCCTTCCTACCAGACACTTTCTACAAATTGACAGATTATAATTTTTCGGGCTTTTTTTTCTTTTTTCTAGCAGCAGTTCTTTTTCCTTATGAAAGGGCTGGGATAACCATGAGCATGGCTTGTCTGTTTACCAACTTTATTTCCTCTCACCTTTACTCAATAGTAAACTTCAATGCTAATAGCAGTTCTTCATACCACCTCTCTGAATAAACAGTGAGACCTTTCTGTCCTACCTCTCCTCTCTTCCTCAAAGGAGTCTTCCTCAGTTTTTGCTCTTCTGTTTCCCTTTCCTACAAATTGTGTGATTAGCCCTTTGCTGCCTTCGTCAGTCCAGGCACTGGGGTAGCAAATTGTGTGAGATTCTGTACTTTCCCCTTATACTGATTATTGGACTGGCTGGGTGGCCTCAGTTTATTTGCTATGTAATTTCCAGTGTCTGAAAGCAAAAGACACTGAATATGGAAACGTATGGCATAACAGAATGTTAGGGAAAAGCTCTGACAACACCGTGTTATAATCAGCAGAGAGTCCCTAGAAGATACCTTTTACAATATGTCTTCAAAAAGAGCAAATTTCAGTCATCTGCTTGAAAAGCAGCTGAACCAGATATTAAAGGAGTTTTACACTGAGAAAGAAAAGAATATACGGACTTAAAGCAACAGATTTGCCTGATCATTACACTAATTCAGATTATCTTCAGACACAGAAAGAGCTCCTTTTTTTTATTTGTAATCCTCTCCAACTCCACTGAAGACAGTGATACATTCTTTGAATGAGTAAGAAGAAAACTCTTAGGCTGCAGATAGATCTCCAGCTTAATATAATGTTTAAACATAACTCATTTTTACTTCTGTACCAGGGGAATAATTGCTTTGTAGCCTCAAAACGTTAACTGAACCTGAAGCAGAATTGCCAGTCTGTAAAGCAGCATTTTGGGTCCAGCTTGCCCTTTACACTGGTCTGTTATTAGCTCAACTAGCAGGAAGGTATCACTTTGATTTTGCTTCAATCCTATTTTTAGTAGGCCTGAGGGTGGAAGGAGAAATATCACCTATCTTTGAATTGGATAGAAAAAAGGATAGGAGGATCATGCCAGGTCTTCAAAATTTTAGTTAAGTTATGGTTGGTTTCTCTCTTTCTTTGAATTGTGTGCATTTATCTGACCCCAGAAAGTGGTGTGACGTGCTTTCACCATACAACTTCTTAAACTAACAGTTATCTTTGGCAGATAGCGCAACTGCTCAGGCTCTTTTATATGTCTGGGGTTCTTCCTGTGGTCAGCACTTCAAGTATAGATAGCCTAGCCTAAATGATCTGAGGAGAAAACATGGAAATGAAATTATTTTTTCCAGTCGGGAACAAATGGCTTTAGAAGTTATTAACATTTTACAACCATTTAAGGCTTTCATTAGAACTTTGAAGCAGACCTGCCACTGTTAACATTGTTGGTGTCTCCATTGTAAATAAAATAGCCTTTAGAGCTTACCATTTGGCTCCTTGTAGAATATTCAAGTCGAAGCTTATTTCACATTTCACGTCTCCATAAAATTGTTCTATATATATTTTTACAGTGGCATTTGGGATTGATGTCAGAGTCTTTTGTAGCTGCTGAAGCTAGACTCCATAACATTCATTTTAATTTTTGAAATATTAATCTTTAAGGTGTTCTAAAAATAATTTCATTTTCTTTTGTAAATGATTAGCCTATTTACAACCAAAACAGAGTAAACCTTTTTAAACTGGAATTTTGGACAGTGTCATATCAACATTTAACTCCCTCTGGACTTCCTGCTGAAACAAAGCCTGAAAGACAACATCAGCAGCAGTGTATGAGCTGGATTTGTGTGTGCTGAGGCACTTAAAAACTTCCTCTGGGCCATAAGTACACATTAAACACTCCTGATTGAACTACTGGGCTTCCTGTAGTCTTTACACAGCAAAGCACACTAGCGCTAGAACCCTTATTAGGTGGAATCAGCAGGAATTCATAGGCATGGTTTAACAGATTTCTTCCTAGTTAGTAAAGTACAACTTCTCTTCCTGTGAATCTTGCAGAGATCAGTGCTAACACTGGCAGTTCTTTTACTTCTTTTTCAAAATCCACATGAGGCTTCTGGGAGCAGGGGAAAGAGAAACACCATGGTCTTAGGTACCGACAACAGAATGGTAACACCCAACTGTTTATCTTGTTCTTTGCTCATGTGATTATGTCTAATGCACCAGCAAAGGGCAGGAAACAACTCTTCAGATGACAGCCGCTTTGCTCAAGCTGAAGCAGGCAAGATGAAAGCAATGCTTGAGAAGCTAAGAACACTTGATGCTGTTTCCAGATGTGCCTGTGGGCATTCAACCCACGACAGTCCAAAACCTTCACAACACCCTTCCCAACATGTCTGGCTGACTGCCTTTCTTTTACTTGCTGCCTCGGTAGGAAGCTTTGTTCAGAGGGCAGGCCTGACCACAGCAGCCACACTCACTGTGGGGGGCTGTTTTCCTGCATCCAGCTGCAATGTTGACCCCCAGGTTCCCAGGTATGGTGGCTTGTGACCTTTGACTGCCACTCTTTGAGTCCCTTGTCTGCGCTGTGCTCACGCTCACAGCTGGCTCCTGCCTCGCTGCTGAGGCCACTTCAAGCATTTGGTTCCAATTTCAGCAACAATAGATGAAGGCTTAGATCCTGAATTGGTCTCAACCATTGCAGCAACCACTTCTAATAAAGCAATGCAGACCATAAAACTGAGGAGGAAGCTTGTGAGATTGGGAACAAATGTACTGTGATACTCAGATTGGAAGATAACCCCCACAAGCATCAGGCAAGTACAGTGTTGATTGTGTTCACAAAGTATCTTAAAATCTTCATGTGAAGATGCCACTACAGAGATATTAATTTTTTTTAATGATAAAAGCAAGGACTTAGACGTAAACATAACATGTTTTATTAAATTAATGTTGCTGATAAAAAAGTTAGAAAAGCTTATGGGTGGATCATCTTTCCTCCAGGCTCATAACAGAATGTTTTTATTGATCTCTTGCATTAGTTACTCATCATAAATTATATTCTCATTGTGCTCAATCATATTTCTTGTTCCAAACAATTTGCCTTATTTTCACCCCTGCCAACCTAACCTGCCTCAATTTACCTGCCTTCCCAGTAGAATTGTTGCTGGTGCTACTCATTTATTTTGTGCTGACACTTTTACTGGCTAGTTTAATAATTTGTTCAGTTGTTTAATGTTTTATTAGTTTTCCTTTAATAGGTATTTTTTTCAAAATGGCTTGCAAAAATGGTGAGTTTTTAACCAGGAAAACAAGAAACTTATATTTCTTTTTTGGTTTTGAAGGAAAAGGTTTAACAAAGCGATTGCTATTCAGGACTACTCTGATTAAGATTTTTCATCTTCCAGCTATTTAGAAATGTATCTGAATTGAAACATTGTATAACAAAACACTCAGAAAATTGGTGAGCACAGCAGTTCCAATTTCAATTATTAATGAATACCGAACTCTAGCCTGTGACTAGACTGTGGAGAGATTTCAAAAAAGTTGTGTGAGAGGGAATTCTCTGGATACTTTAGAAACAAAAGTATGTATTTTTATTCTCTTTTAGAGAGAAAAATATGAGAAAATATTTAGCAAGACATAGGATGAGGGGACCTTAACCTCACAGAATCTCTGCAGAACCCTGTGGAAGATAATATAGTTTCATAAGTGATTTCTTTGGAGATCAAATTCTCCATTTAGTTATTTGTGCAGGTGAACATGAGGCCATGAATTTAAGGCCAGAATTGGGCTTGCAGAAACATTATTGTTCTTGATGAGTCACAAAAATGAAGTTAGCTTGATCTTTAGATCATAGTGCATGTGAGGGGGTAATACTTGCAGAAGCCATCTTTTTGCTAAGACTTGTGTTTGATTCTGAGCCAAGATAAGCATAAATATATAAAACTACTAAAGATCAAGAGGCAAACATACTAAAGAGGTTTTTTTTGACAGACAGATAAAGAGGAAACTGTGACTACTGTCAGATTAATTAATTTATTTGAAATTTGGTAGGAATCACTGATCTGTCTGTACCAGATTCATGTTTAACTCACTGCCTTCACACAAAGGCCCCCAAAGCTAACTTAATTCATTCTAAATCATGCTGCTCTGAAGCAGAAAAATGAAGACGTAACATGATTCAGTTTAATAACACTTCTGTCTTCCCAAATGTACTCATTTCCCTAGTCAAATGTGTAATAAGAGACTTGGCTGAGCTCCCAGGCTTGCTGAGCGCCACAAGAACATGATACAAATCAGTCAATGCCATAACAAAGAAATGTATAATGATGCAGTGGATACCCTACAAACCTCCCACAAAGAACTTTTGCCTTGAGTTAACTGAATTCCTGAACAAAAGAAGTACAGGGTTTCAGAGGAAAAGCAGAGCCAAGTATCTCTGTGCAGTGTCTCCATCTAATCAGCAGAATGACTCTGAAACAATTTTACTTAAAGTGCTTTTTAAAATTTGGATTACTTTACTGGAATCAACAGGAAAAACTTCCATTATAAAGACTGCACATTGCTCTTCTCAGGGCATAAAACCCTGATAAAAAGACTCAGAAGCAGAGTCAAATCTTTCCCTCTGCTGTATTATGGAGCAGCTATCCCAGTAGGCTCATGTAATGGTTTTAGAACAGTATGTATCAACCTAAGATGAGTATTTATTCCTATCAGACATGACAGGTGAGATAGCATTTTTAAAAAAGAAGGAAGAAAAAGATTCCATCAGTGTAAGGGAGAAGGGCTTGCTTTCAGACAACTAAAAGACCAGTCTGAAAAAGCATTTAGGAGTCTAGCGTGTGTCTCAGGTATATAAACTGGATTAGCAATTTACAGTTCCTATTTCCCTAATTAAACAGAAAGACCATTTATTTACCAACAGTGAACTTAATAATCTAGAATATTGCCCCTGATTTACCCCAAGATGTTTTTGATTAGTAGTGCCTAAATGACACTCAATAGTACACACCTGAATTTCCCAAACAAGGTTATCTGTTGTGCAAGTTTTGTGAGTGATCTAACAGCAGGACTAGGCTATGATCATGGCTCCTTCCTATCCACAGCTCACCCATGGCAACTCCACCCACCTTGACTGAAAACATGCAACTGGTGAAGCTGATTCTACCAGTCTTTGTGCACTTCAGTTCACAATGCACATTCAGGAATGGCACCCTGTGGTTCAGCAATGCTCTGGATGTACTGAGTATTTCCCATGAAAACCAGAGTTTGTGAGGCCTCTGTTTGCCAAAGTGCAAACTAACTTTCTCCTGAGTGCATTAACAATTCCAGGGAATGTAGCCAAATGCAGGAAGCTATTTATGGACATTTTTATAATACGTAGCACTGAGACTAGGACTCACACTTCCTGCACAAATGCTCTCACCACTAGGCCATTACCAACAACCAGGGTCTCTCCCCATCTTTTAAAAGAATAGGGTAACCAGTCTGCCACACCAAATGAAAAACCTCAGTCAGGTATGGGTTTGAGACTGTTATCCACATTTTTATTCCAGCATCTGGTGTAGTGTTGCAGACAGTGCCCAGATCTTAAAGGAAAATGGCTCTTAAGATGTCTTTGTCCATCACTACTGTTGGCCAGTGTAGGTGTCCTTGTCTTCTTTGCACTAACTCCTGTGGATGCTGTTCTCAAGGGTGTAACTCACAGAGATTTTGCTGTACTCTCCAACTAAAGGCTTCAAAGTCTGATTCCAAATAATTAAGTCACTTCAACCACGGAGTAACTGTTAAGTGAAAAAAGTAAAGGTCTGGTGGTCATCACCAACTTTTGGCTTAAGATTTTCAGCTTATGGTGGTGGAAGAGTTCTTTAGTCACCATTTCCAGGGAAATGTGCTACCATGGGTGGTTGGGGCCCATTACCTGTTCTGAGTTGGGTCTAGAGAAACAAATACGCACTTATCTAAATCCCCTGTACCTCTGACCTTAAATACAGATCTGAAAGTCTCTGGAGAATAGACGAGCACTAGAGGAGTCCAGCTAATGGTGCTTTTTTGTCTAACAGGAAATACTGAAAGAATGGATTTGCTGTAACAGTGGTTCTTTATGATTTAGCTGCAAACAAGAAGATAATGTCAGGAAAATGAAAAGTTGAAAGCAAACAGTAGCATTTTTTAATCAAGACAATATGGGGACTGATCACATTTTCAGCAGTCTAAGGCAAATGTGAATTCCTTATTTATGCATCAAAGAATATATAAAATTTAACTACAGACATTAAATACTCCATTTAAAAGAACACTTCATAATATATTCCTTTTCAGGTGTAACTGTTGAGAGCCTAAACATTCCTTTCTGTGGGACTGCTCTGCTTAATTCTTTAAACATACTTTAGACCAGCTGTGGTGCTGTGGCAAATGTGAACACAGCTGTGGGTGGCAAATGGTAGAGGTTTTTTCAGTTTATTTGAAATATTTGACACTTTTTGTTAGCCTTGGGCTTCAACCCCCCAAAAGTAAGTGAAATGGATGATCTTAGGGTTAGTTACTCATATTTCCTATCCTCATGATAATAAAACAAAGTAAGAGCAAATATGGAGAAATTAAGAAATACCTTGGGACCAATTATAAGTTGGGGTGCCTTCAAGAAAAACAATGATGTAAAAAAATAAATAATTCTATTTCATTTTGGAGTCTGGCTGCTGGGTGGTTTTGAGTGAAGTCTTTCTCCTTAAGCTTAGCAGCCAATAGGAAGGTAGCAGCTGGAGTATATTTGAATAAATACTTTTAAAGGACTACAGACTTCTTCATCCTTGGCAAAAAAACCCCATGCCTGCATGAGTGGGCAAAACACAGGAAATTGGATTGTTATGGGGATTATGAAGCCTGCATTATGAGCCTGCTTTCTTTACAGAAAGACAGAGCACAATTCAAACCCTACAGCTCTGCCTGTTGCAGGCATTTGCCCAAAACCTCAGAAGGGAGCATAGGACAGTCAGATCTGTGTTAAAGTGTTTTCCCCACTGCTTTTCTGCTTTTGCTGCCATCAACAGTTATCTTCCAAAGAGGGCTGCACATCAAAGCTAATAAAAGATGCGCCTGATTTGCCATGTTGAGAACCTCCCAGGAGAGACATTCCACCTTCTCTTTGAGTAGCATGTTGCAGTACTATAATGCCATCCCAGTGGGGAAGTTTTTCTAATCTCCAGTCTGAACCTGTTAAACCTTAAATTGTGGCTGGCATCTTTGTTCTGTAACTTGCCACTACATGAAAGAGTGCAGCTCCATTATTTCTGTAACTTCTTTAAGTCATTATGGGCAGAAAGCATTTTACCTTCATTTTGGAAATCAGAATGAACAGATGATTTATTCTCTCTGGAACAGCAAATGAAAAAATGTCTCTCTGATTTAAGAGAATCCTATTTGAAGGTCCTTGTGCCTCTTCTCTAGAATGGGCTACTTCATCTATGTTATGAACCTAGTAGTTCATAGATGAAGTGAAATATTTTGCTGTGTGATCCCAGGAACAAGGATTTTAAAATGAAATATTATGACGGATTTTTACTTGCTGCCTTATGTATCCAAAACACATTTTCAGAGTGAGGACTGCTTTTAGTGATGCAACCAAATCTGGCCCTATAGACCTGACAGAAGCACAAAGATACTGTGACATATTTGGATATCAGTAGTCCATAACAATGCAGTATTTCAATTTGAGAGCAATTTTGTCTCTCATGATCTTTCTGGTTATTTCCACTCAGGGCAATTGTCATGGTTTAACCCCAGTCAGAAACACTGCCCCACACAACCACTCACTTATTCCCCTAGTGGGATGGGGGAGAGATTTGGAGGGGTAAAACAGAGAAAACTCACGGGTTGAGATAAAAAGTGTTTAGCAGTAAAGCAAAAGCTGTGCATGCACCACTTCCCATGAGCAGGCAGGTGTTCAGTGATTGCCAGGACAGCAGGGCTCCATCACATGTGAAACAGCAACTTGGAAAATCCATCTCTCTGAGCATACCCCTTTCCTCCTTCTTTCCCCAGCTTTGTGTGCTGACAGTGGTGCCATATGGTATGGAATGTCCCTGTGGTCAGCTAGGATCAGCTGTCCTGGCTGTGTTTCTTCTTAACTTCTGTGCACCCCCAGACCCTCGCTGGTGGGTAGGGTGAGGAGCAGAAAAGACCTCGACTCTGTAAGCTCTACTCAACAGTAACTAAAACTTCCCTGTGTTATTAGCACTGTTTTCAGCACAAATCCAAAACACAGCTCCATACCTGTTACCATCAAGAAAATTAACTCTCTTCAGCCAAAACCAGCCCAGGAACGGAACAGGATTGTGGGAGGTTGGGACATTTTCTCCATTCTGTTGGTAAGAAACGAATGACCAGATACTTAAGAGACAAAAGATGTAGCCAAGGTGTGGTGAGGGGAGGTGAACACCTGGCTGCTGGTAACTTATTTGCTCGCTGGGCATCAGAGGGGGAACAGGGAAGCTGCTGTCTCCCTTTCGCTGCGACCGCGGGAAGTCCAGCTCTGCACTGCTGCTTTTTCCTTGCTGAGGAAAGAAGGAAAGTGAGCTTTCGTTTGGAAAAAAGCGTGGGATTCTGACCCTCTTCCCCTCCCGGAGAATGTGTCTCCCTGGCTGCACTGGCTAGTGCTGCGGAGGTGCCCCGCGCCCCCCTCCTGCCTGCCGGAACGCAACTGCGGAGTTTGCCACCTTTCGCTTGCTAGCCCAGGTGAGCCAGCCCTGCCGCTCCAGCCGTCTGCCCTGAGGTCTCCTGCTGCCCTCCGCCCCGCCCTCCAGCCTGTCCGCCATTTCTGCCTGAGGGGAACTCGCCCGGCCTCGCGCCACAGCGCCCCCTGCAGGCGCGGGGAGCCATCGCCTTTGCCCAACAGCGCCCCTGCCGGCTGTGACCGGAACTGCACCGACGGGGAAAGTGCCTGGCAGCCCAAAGGAAGCAGCCGCTGAGTTTTCTGGTTTGTTTGTTGTTGCTACTGTTGTTGTTGCTTGTTTGCCTCGTTATAGATACTAGTAAATAACTGGTTGTTCTTTTTCCATATATTCGCCTGAAAGCCCCTGATTCAAAGTTATAATAATTCGGAGGGAAGGGGGGTCACATTCTCTATTCTAAGGGAGGTTCTCACTTTCCTTAACAGACACTTGTCTTTCAAACCAAGACAGTTTTTGGTGCCCAACATGGAGCCTGAGGGCATTGAGAGAAAAGGATGCAAAAGGAATAAAGGTTTCTGGGTAACCTGCTTTACTGTACAGAACATAGAAAACTCACTGAGTGACAACATGCTGTCTAGCATACTTGGTTCAGCTGGCATATACTCATGGCCATATTTTTCCCATTCACAGCTCCCTGTCTAAACATGTGTCCTATAACTAAGGCTACTGTGGCTGTTATCCAGTTTGCACAATCAAGGATCAGAGCAATTTCCATCCTACGAGGTGTAAATACATTGACTTTCAACTCAAAATACAGAGCGTGTAATTCTTCCTAACACTTTTGGGAAAGTGCCTCTGTTACACTGAGTGATGAGAGAATCCCAGCTTGAGGTGAAAGCGTCTGTGTTTTGGACATTGCTCCAGCTGTATATATGTTGTTTATGTGTGCACATTTTCAGGAGAATAATCTTTGAGAAGGCATATTAAGGGCTGTAAGACATTACTGCAGTAGGGACCATACACTGAATAGCAGCACTGTGTACTCCAGGGAACTGTCATCTCCTCTTTACAAGCCCATTATATTCCATCTGCTAACACTGGCTCCTCTAAGATGTAAGGGAACAATTGACTCACTGAAAGGTCTATCCAACAAACCCCTAGCTGCACACACTGCATACAACAGACGCCCCTCTGGGACTGGCCATAAACTCTGTATCATGTGGGCTGTGATATTAGAACTGTATTTATTCTGCTGCTCCCTCAGCCAGTCCCTCATGTGCTATTCACCAAACAACGTCTGATATCCCTCTTCCCCCCTGAAATTATGATCCTGCAGAGAAAGAAAAACATAGTGAGAACTCATTCACATCAAGCTTTCTATGATGATACTGAAGGCACAGGACAAAAAGCCTTTTCCTACTTGAGCTTTAAAATATTTTTTCCAGTTTTAGTGGGAGAGAATTCAGCAACCATCAAGAGAAGCAGACAGAATCCTTGGTGCCAAAGTGAAGTGTCTGTGTTCTCAAGATCTTAACACTCCTGAAGAGAGATGTGGAATAAGTCTTCTGGAGATGTCAGCAAGACCACAAATAGCTTGAGAAGAATTAAGTAAAATTTAAAAATAATAGACTACAGGTGGCCTGTGGGAAGACCCCCAGTACACAAGGAATATGTGTTTGGCTTATACCAAGAAGCCTTGCAGCTGTGTTTTCAATATAAGCTGAAGTCTGGGATGTAACAAGATTTAGTTAGATGGCATGTAAAATGGAATGATAGCAGTTATAGCATAGAATTATATGATTAATTCAGCAAACTTAGCTGCATTAGACACTTTTTCCCCCCACTGCACTGTTAATGCTCTGTGAATAATATAAATCTAAACTTACAATACAATATCTATGTTATGGGTAAAGGGTCACCTGAAATAGAGGCAGGATCAAATACCAAAAGAGAGCAAAATTACAGATAATTTCAATCCCTGACTCCTAATTTTTGAAAGCTAAGCACATTTGAAATAGCGTTACAAAGGCTGAACATAATCAGTATATTTTGTACAAACTGTCATATTTGATTCCTGTCTTCAGGAACAACTAACACAAGCAAGGATTTCAAGTTTGGCAACTGTGTGCCCTGTATTCATCCCCACAGACCCCAGAAGGATAATTCTTAAACCTACAAACTGTCTCGTGCAGCCTCTTTTTTTTTTTTTCTTTTTTTTTTTGCCTGAAAGGCTATCCAATTACTTAGTGCTGTGCTGGGAGTACCTGAGGAAATAGTAAAAAGAAATACAACCGAGAGCCACTGTGGTTTGACTTCTCTCCAGATACTTTGAAAATATTTTGGCAAAAACAAGATTTTAAGTAAAACTGTTTCCTTTGGTAACATACCGAGTACTGCAGGTTTTACATTTTTGTACTTAGTATGGAAGGCCAAAAAAAAAACCAACAAAAACAACCTCTTGTGTGAGAAGGTTGTACACGTGGTAGTAATATTGGTGTGGAAGAAAGAGAGAGCAAAGCAGGGGTGAAGGGGGTGGGGAATTTGAACAAGATGCAAAAAGAAGACAAGGAGACAGCATAATACAAATACCTATTTTCTACTGGTAAAATGAACTGCACAGTTCTGCAAGAAGGAAAATATCTTCGGGTACTTTAGACTTCTACTCAATTTGATGGTTTGTTCATCAAAGGATGACTGATGAAAGAGAAGAAAACCATGACTTCTTTTACCCTATTGTCATCCTGTGGTGTTAATGAGGGAGCTCTTGAACAGACAAGTATAAATTGGATTTCTTTTTCTTAAACGAGATTCCTTAGAGTACTTACTACATTTTCCCTCTGAAGTTTTTATTAAGAATCAAAAGAAGTGCTGTGAAAAGCTTGCTAAAGGCGCTGTCAGTACTGAGTGTTCTCAAGTCAAGAACATTCCAGGCTGCATCCAGAGCCCTGTGGGCAGCAGAGGAGGGAGGGGATTCTGCCCCTCTGCTCTGCTCTGGTGAGACCCACCTGGAGCACTGCATCAGCTCTGGGGTCCCTGCATGGGAGGGACATGGACCTGCTGGAGTGAGTCCAGAGGAGGCCACCAGTGTGATGGAGCACCTCTCCAATGAAGAAAGGTTGATCGAGTTGAGATTGTTCAGCCTGGAAATAGAAGGCTTCAGAGCGACCCAGTTGTGGCCTTCCAGTACCTGCGGGGAGCCTGCAAGAATGATGGAGAGGGGATATTATAAGAGCATGGAGTGACAGGACAAGGGGTAATGGCTTCAAACTGATAGAGAGTAGGTTTAATTTAGGTATTAGGAAGAAAATCTGTATTGTGAGGGCGGTGAGGCTCTGGCAGAGGTTGCCCAGAGAAGCTGTGGGTTCCCAATCCCTGCAAGTGTACATGGCCAGGCTGTATGGGGCTCTGAGCAACCTGATCTGGTGAAATGTGTCCCTACACATGGGTGAGCTTTCCAACCCATAGTTATAAGGTCTGTGAATATTTAAATTCATTAAACAAAATATTAATACCCTTGCCCTTCAAGAATGGTCACTTTCTTTAGAAAATCCTTGTGTTTGTTTGGCTGCCACTGATTCCAACATGTCTCTTACACTTGTTTCCATGCTGTCCTGCTCTGAACACTTCGCTCACAAGTAGCATAACAACTGGCATTCAAGGAAACAGTGCTAAGTCATTCTCATTATTCACCATAAGCATATCAGCCAGATAAGCATAATGAGAACACTTCGCTTAAATTGTTAATCTCCAAATACAAAAAATTATAACTCCTTATAACAGCCTTCAGGCAGTTATATATTTATGTGTTACTTTCAAGTTTTATTCAATTTGTGAGAGGGTTTTTTTAAGCCTGAATTGCTGCTTTTTCCTGTAGAAATATTCACCTTGTCACAATGGGTCAAATTCTTTCCTCTTTGGATGGAAATGCAGTGTGTTAATGACTTTTCACATCACAACTTTTCCTCAGAAGAACACTTATTTTTCTGTCCTGAGGCCATTTCTTACTGGGAAGGACTCAAGGAAGCCATTCTTTAAAAGTAACTGTAGGATGGAAGTCAGCTTCATTGGGATTACCACAGGTGCTTACTTACACTTTTGCCAACTGTAGTGATGTGGAAGTATTGTACTGTAAGTTACCAACCCGATGAGGCGTGAGCTTTGAAGCTGTCAGAAGACAAGGCTGCAAATCAAAAAGAAAAAAAGGAAGAAAGTATAAGCAATGAGTGCATGGAGATGTTGCAGATTGGACAATTGAATTCTTTTGGGAAGCAAGTCTCTCTCTGGAGGGTTTGTGTCAAGCAAGAGGTGGACAGAGCACACTGATACAAGGCTTTAAAGAATTGTAATGGAGCTGAGTTTTGACACTTGAAAGGCAAAAGGACCAATTCACTTAATGAACGTATTTGAAATCATAGATGTGATTTCCATTTGAACAAAGAGTTTGGATTGATTCTTATTTAGCTGAACCTGTCAGAACTAATACGAAATTAAATCTGAGGTGCTTTTCAGAGGGAGAAAAATGAAACAATGTGTAATGTCCAGTTACTGGCAAATTGCCTCTTTCCTGTACCATGCTAATTCATTTTTCTCAGATGCTAAAGCTTCATTGTTCTTTGTACCTTGCTGAATTCCTAAGTTATTACACACTGAAATCAAGTATGTTTAACCATATCTGTGTAGGCTACTTCTAACAGTTCCCTAATATGCCCTGTCTATAAACAAATGCTTCTGCTATTTGAGCCTCTTCAGCTTAAGTGCCTATTTTTGGTTTGTTGGTTTGTTTGTTTACGTGGGAAATCTGGACATGCTGTTATAGACAAACTGTGTTGGAGGGGATAATAACCTCACATAAATGACAGTACAGTAACATTGACTGGAGCCATGCCCTGAAATGCAGTCCAGATTTTTCCTTTGGTAATCAATGGAAGGAAAAAGGTTTTTGATATAACTATTCTTTGAAGGCTACCTTAAGTTAAACTTCACTTCTTTAGGTGTTTAAAATTGAAATCCCACTTTACATAGCTGTCTTTCAGGACAAGGTTACAAAATAGCCTCTAACTTAGAGCTACCATTCTGTTTTCTGTTTATGAGACACTTGGATGTGGATTGAGACCAGTTGATTTTGTTAACAAGTGCCTGAAGACAAAAATGTGCCCATTTGGTAAAGAACTTCAGGGAATAGCACTAGTTCAAACAGAGAAGAGTTAATGTGTGAGAAAACACAGTGTTTTCAAAAATCCAGTACATGTGGGTCAGTTGTTCCATAAACGATGAGTGTGTTCTATTAACGTGTCATGCCAGGAAGCTTTAATTTCTACACCTAATTCTTTCATGATCTGAAGCCAATTTTTAAAGTGTTTGTGTAGTGTCCTCAAAAACAAAGCATCGATGGAGAAATTCCCTGGATATATTTCTGTAGTGATCTGTTCTAGTGGTTTGCAGCGTGCTGTGGAGAAATGAGGGAATTCTTCCTGGAATCCTTGGTTTTTTTAGTCATCTGTGTAACTATTCTGAAATGAAATGAGACTTTTAGCTCTTACTACTGTAGTTTAGATTAACTATCTCCTGTAAGGACCTCCTAGAGGTCCTTACAATCATCATTTAGAGCAATAGTCTGTGTGTCCCCTGAGGTTTCAGGTTGTGCTGGGGACTGGGCTCCTTCTCCACACTGCCACTAAACTTTGAAAGTGGGGTTCGATGAGGTTTTCTCGCTCTGGGGAGGCAGAGGAATCTCTAAAACCCCACAAAAACGAGATTCCCCCGTGTGCCTACCACGCTACCGTGGGCAGAGCGGATCCAGGACTGGAGAGCTTGTGCTCGAGCTGGCTTCTCGAAGACAGGATAATAGGAGCCTCGGCGAATGAAGGAAATGCAGTCTCTCAGCTTTTAGAACCCAGGGTTTATTGGTTGGACAGCGGGGAGGAGAAGGCGGCTGGGTCTGGGACGGAACGAGGGGGACGATAGAGCTGGGTTCCAAAGAGCAGAGAGCCCCGAACGGAAGCGAACATCGGGTTAAGAGGGATGGAGAAATGGGAGGGATTTGCACAGGAGGGCAAATAGGGGCAAGAGGGATACAGAACTGGCAGATAAACTGGGGAATAGGAGTGGAAGAGGGGCAGATACAGAACTTTAAAACCCAATAATAACACTGCGGGTAAAGAACTTTCTAGCTATTAACTAAATATGGGATAAGGGAAGGCAGATATGCAGTGCCAATCAGACACACTGCTACAGTTCATGGCCTCACTGATATTAGGTCACTGTGGTCACAGCACACAGTAAATTATCCTCAACTCACTACCATACAGGGTATTGATTGGAACTGTATTCTCCAAGTTACAGCTAATTTACTGTCATGACTTTTATTTTCTTTCTATCATGACCTTTTTTCCTTCCTGTCCTCTTTGGTTTTGTCCCTTAGCTTTTTTATCAAGCAGATAAACTATTTTGCCCATAATTCACCTCTGTATACACATACTTACATTATGAAGCTATAGGTTTACCTTTAACATTCTGGCAGATACCCTCAGCTGATGTAAATTTTTCAGCCATGGGCAATTTCAACATCATGTCTGTGGAATCTCTTCAGCAGCAGGCAATCTGATATCTTCACTGCTTACTCCTCTTTTGCTTGTGTTCATCATCTCTCATGTAGAGTTCCCTGCCCCCTGAGCTCTCCCAGTCACTGTCACATGAGGAATGACACAAATAAAACAACTCAGAGAAGATCATGGTCCCTTTGCAGCCTCTCTAGGGGGCACCTGCATCTCTGACAGTGGAGGGTCGCTATCAGTCACCTTTCCAAATCAGAGCCAGGGCTGGGTGGATATCCCCATTCTTTAACGGCACTGATAGCAGCCACAAGGTAACCCTTTGTGTACTAGAGGTTTGGGGAAGAGTGGCTGGAAAGCTGCCCAGTGGAAAAGGTGGCTGAGCATAAGCCAGTGTGTGCACAGGTGACCAAGAAGGCCAATGGCATCCTGACCTCTGTCAGCAGTAGTATGGCCAGCGGGGCCAGGGCAGTGACCATCCCCCTGTGCTGGGCACTGGTGCAGTCAAACCTTGAGCCCTGTGTTCAGTTCTAGGCCTCTCAGTTCAGGGAGGATGTTAAGGTGCTGCAGCATGTCCAGAGAACAGAAGTGCTGGGAAAGGGTTTGGAGAACAAGTCTAGTGAGGAGAAGCTGAGTGAGCTGGGGGTGTTCAGCCTGGAGGAAGATGCTCAGGGCAGATCTTACCACTCTCTACAGCTCCCTGACACGAGGGTGTAGCCAGGTGGGGATCGGCCTCTTCTCCCAGGAAAGAAGTGACAGGATGAGAGGAAATGGCATCAAGATGCACCAGGAGAGGTTTAGATTGGATATTAGGAAAAAATTTCTTCACTGAAAGTTGAGGTGAAGCATTGGAAGAGGCTGCCCTGGGAAATGATAGAATCACCATCCCTGGAGGCACTCCAAAAACATGGATGTGGCACTTAGGACCATGGTTAAGTTGTGAACACAGCAGTGCTGGTTGAACGGGCACACTTGATGATCTTGGAAGTCTTTTCCAGCCCAAATGATTCCATGATTTTATGATGTTGGCTATGGGGTTCTCAGCACAAGAAAGATGTTGACCTGTTAGGAGTGGGACCAGAGGAGGGCCACAAAGATGATCCAAGGGCTGGAACAACTCTTCTAACAAAGACAGGCTGAGAGAGCTGGGAGTAAAGAAGGCTCCAGGAAAACCTCACTGTGGCCATCCAGTACTTCCAGGGGACTTAAAAAAGAGGGAGAGGGAATTTTTACATGAGCAGATAGTGACAGGACAAAGGGCAGCAATTGTAAATCAAAAGAGGAGTTGTTTAGATTAGATGTTAGAAAAAAGAAGTATTTTAGCTATTGGTCAGAAGCAGGTTTTATCTCAGGCAATTTTGTTAAGGATAATTAACACTAGAGGTAAAGGTATTTGATTTCTGGTCATAATTCTGCCCTTCTTTTTTCTTTGAATGTGAAAGTACATTGAGATTATGTGAATTCAACTCTGGTTTTCCTTATATCAATAGTTGTGATGTGCTTCTGATTAATTAGTACTTAATTTATTACACTCGTTCATAAATAACATGACATTTGAGATGAAGATGCACTTCATTCGATATGAATGTTGAATTAATTGCTGTAATTTGACTATTTAAAAAAGAAGCCTTGTTTTAGATTTTAAAATAATCTAGGCAAACCAGATTCTTTGAATTTCTTTCAGAATCACTCGGATGCAGACATAGATTAGCAGGTGCAATGAAAAATGCTAGGCATCCTTTCACAGCACAGTGTTCAAATGGGGATTTTTTATCAGAGGAAAAATAGAAGGAGAAGCTAACACAGAGACATCTGCCGGTAACACAGGAGAGCAGTACTGAGTGTTTGGCTTCTGAGCCAAGCCTTTCCGTCCTGATTAATGTATTTTATTTGACTTAGCTCCCTGTGCAAGAAGCATAGGTCTTAAATCAGTAAAAATTCATACAAAAATTGAAGCATTCTTCACTTCAACACTGGATAATTTTTGTCTCCCTTTCAAAATAACAAAATAAAACCAGATATTGTTACATGTGTTTAATGTAGGAATATGTGAGTAATTTCAAAACAAAAGTGAGAATGGTCCTAAAGTTAAGGAATCATTTCCATGCATATCAACCCAGTTCTAATTATATCAAGAAAGAAGATGGAATCTCTTGCAGTCTTCAGAGTACAGACATGAAGTAGTTAAGTGGTTCAAGCACCTTCTCCTTGGTACAAAACACTTCACTGCCACGATGAGTTTTATGAAAAGAAAAGAAAAAGTCATTTATGAAAAAATATTATTTTCTGTGAATGTTAATGAGCAGCAGAAAATGGAAGCTGGTAAATGATTTAATGGGCTGCGTGGCTATGAAACAGTTATGCTGTCATGGCTTGAAACTTATTTGCTCTGACCCAGGCTGAAAGGGAAGTTCTTCAGACTAGGTACAGATTTATTTTAAGGGGTGGCACCTTGGTTAATCTGAGTCATGTTCAGTCTGTGGCTGGATAGAGTCCCTCTTGTTATGAAAAAACCCCTAAATTGTCTCTTGATGCAATAATATAAATTTGGATTTCCCATTTATGCAGCAGAGGAAAACAAAAATTAAACTGACTGGTGGGACACTCAGTCCAGGACCCTTGTTTTGTATTGAGTGTCAGCAGCAATTGCTGAAAGACGTTTCTGCTCCACCACCGCCCCTTGTCCTCTCTTACTTGCTTTTCACCTTACCTATTAAAATCCAAATGGGAGATGCAGTGCTACCTCTGTGATAGGCACAGGAATTAGGACATGCACTAACGTGTCCCTGAGTCTTGCTTTTTTGATTTACTCCATTATTTTCATTCTCTACCTACGTTCAATCATGATAATGTCACGCCAAATCGAGACAAAATGCAAATCAAAGCATAACACGTGGTAGACAAAATAGCCAGCATAGTTAAAAGTGCTTTTAAAGACACAGGTGCAGAAATGGGAGAAAATCTATAGCTGATTTACAAAGAAAGGCCTCTCCTTCTAGCATCTGCCTGGCTGGTACCCTTCCAACTAGCTGGTATTTAGAGTTTCAGGCTGTGCACATGCATTCCCTCTTCTTATTATGGAATATGCTCTTTATTCCAGCTGGTCGTGCCTTTGCTGTTTACTACCTCTAAAAATGCTTAATCTTTCTCCGTAAAACTTATCCTGTTCTCTCCATAAGTAGGTGATAGTGTGACCAATATTCTAAAGGTGTCTTTCATTGTAACATATGTTCTTTATCTATTTGTGTATTAGCAATGTGCCTCATGCAATAGTTTTAAAAGAGCAATTATTAACTGTACTAACTCTCAAATCACGGGTTTTATTAATCAAAACCATAATACCCAAATAGCCACACAAACACGCCACCCCCACAGTAAATTCAGTTTTATGCCCATGTACTGTCACCCACAATCCACATCTCCATTTCCTGCACAGGGGAGAATTCTCACTTACTGTAAAATCCCAGAAGTACTTAAAAAACTGAAATGCTTTTTAAACGTATGTGTACAGTGGGTGATGGTGGTACTTTACCTGCTAGATTCAGAGAAAATTAGGGTCTCTGAAAAGAATTTTTTTAAAAGGATAGTGATTATTTTGCCATATGAACACTACTGAAAAATCTACACCTCCACCCCTACTTTTTGGAAGAGTTGTTTTAACTCTGAAGATAATTTCTCTTGCCAAAATTTGGAAGAAAATGTTTTAACTCTTTTTGTTTTCCAAAGTCAGTATACAAATGCCTCCATTTTTCTCTCTGACATGTTATCAATTTAAACTATAATTTACTCATCAGATTTTTATCCTCTCATCTTGATTAACTTAATGAACCATTTCCTATTTCAGTTGAGAGATTGTTTGTAAACAGGGAAAATCTGTAAGAATTACCATGCTATCACATCTGGGACAGAAAGCAGAAGTGAATTAGGAGGAATTTTTCACAGAAGGGGCGATTTGACACTGGAACGGGCTGCCCAGGAAGGTGGTGGAGTCACCATCCCTGGAAGTTTTTTAAAAAAGACTGAATGTGGCACTCAGTGCCATGGTCTGATAGACAAGGTGGTGTTCAGTCATAGGTTGAACTCGATGGCCTCAGATGTCTTTTCCATCCTCACTGATTCTGTGATTCTGCAAATGCTTGTGATGAGAGTGCAAGAATAGTCTGCACAGACTGATCTTCCCTAATGACCACTCTGTGGCTTTGAAATGTCGTGGCTAAAGACTTCCTGAGTTAAAGACTGTATCAACGAAATTGCTATTAATTTATATGATAAATATTTTCATATCTTAATTGACACAGTATTCTGACCATCATGAGAAAGTTCTTGTTCCTTCCCCTTCTCAGGGACTGAGGGGAGGCTGAGTAGCCTCTGGGTATCCAGATTGTCCATATTGCCCTTCTTGAAGAGAAGAGTGATATTTCTTTTCTTCTGTGTCTCAAGAACCTTCCCAGATCACCATGACTTTTCAAAAACTATTGAGAGTGACCTTACAATGACATTGACCAGCTGAGAAACTCAGTGAAGTTGGAGAGGACTTCACCTGACGGTGGTCTGTGAGAATCTGATGAACATGTTCCAGCAGCAGAATTTTGGAAGGTTGGAAAACTTGTGCAATTCTGGATGCAGTTCAAAAGCACGGGTGATACCAGTCCTTTGGAAAGCCCCCCCAGGGAAACATGGTTCAGCTACTGTAAATACTGCCTCTATCTCCCTCCTTCTAGCTTGCCTCATTTTTGTAACAAATGACGGAGAAACTCTGTGGGTCAAATGGAAAGCTTTTTGGGAAAGAAAGGTGCAGATGGAAATCAGGGTGCTCAGGCATGGTCAGCCAACCATTTCATTCCTTCTTGGAGGCATTCCAGAAGTTATCAGGCTTTAGCTCACATGCAGCACCCAGTCATGTGAGCAATTCCAACAGAGCTGAATCTGGTTTACTTGGTGATGGCACATGCAAGGAGTGTTTACAGTGCTTTGTCTAAACATGAGAGCTCTGGGAGAATGATGTTTCAGGGCAGGGCTGAACTTCCATAACTGAACCATGTGACTAACCTACTCCTGAGCCCTCATTCTGTCAGAACATAATATAAGAAATGTTCTTTCACAAGCTTTTGCACAATGTTGTTAAATATAGAGTGACTGGAAATACTGTACTTCCTTTACCATCAATGAGAAAGAAAAAAGCTGGAAAAAGGAGGGAGAAGCTGCAGAAATCAGAGCCTGGGACATTTTCTATGGAGGTGGAAAACTTCTACTACTTGACAGCATTATTCCATTGAGTGGTTTTGTTGCACTGTCACAAATTACAGCTGCACTGTAGGGATCTTCTCTGAAGGAATCTGTGATTTCTGAGCAAAATCTGCCCTTTCCATGCTGACTTGTGACTCAGTGTAAACTACAGCCTTACTGTGCAATCACACGATTTTAATACTTGGACCTTTTTTCTTTTTCCCTTCCTTCAACAGCTGCTGACTGTTTTTTGTTTTCATATAAATTTTAACACTTCTGATGTGAAGCTCTAGTCTTGTTCACAGATGTATTAAGATAACAAGCTAATTTTAATGCTATATCTCTACTTACATAGACATGTTCTGGAGCAAGACTTAATAATAGATGTTTTTTAAAGCCACTGGAGGATGGTCTTCTACTTTGATTTTTATAGCTTCAAGCTTAATTTTAAAAGTAGAATTAATGATTCTTAAAGAATGAATTTAACAAAACCCAAATTCAGGTGAAAGACTTATCAAGATTTCTTAGCTTGCAAACCAGCGTGATTTGGTCTGAGGCTGTATACTGAAATGGATACACTATGGCCTTATTTTCCTCCTAGTAGTTTCCCTCTCACTCTTTTTGCTTTCTTCTCTTCCATATAGGAGAAAGACAAAAATGAGGAGTTTATTGCATGGCAGCAGGACAATCCAAGGCCAGCTATCCAGCTCTTTGTGACCTGGAGTTTCTTCATTAGCATCAGGTGATGCTAGGCATGCTTTTGATTACTTACTAGAGAAGCAGCTAAGTAGCTATCCAAGACCCTGCATCCCCGAACAGAAGCTCAGACACCAGAGCTGGGTTTCCCACTTTCTCTGTTCTCTTGCAGATTAAAGAGCTACTGCGTTTTTCCACCACAGTCTGTGCAGTTGATTCATATTTATACCGCACTGGTTCCAATAGTGTTATCTCTTTAATTGTCAGTTAATTTTTCTGTGTACATATACTATATGGGACAAGATTGATTTATTCATGTTAATCTAAGAGTAAACCATGACCCATTTTATTTGCAGTGTGGTTAACTGTGGTATTCATGGCAGGTCCTCTGAATATTTTTGATGAGGTCTTTAAGTATGTGTAATACTGAAAACACATTCCCATTCAGTAGGTCTCATGTAAGACGTTAAGCCCAACAGGGCAAACAGCTTCTAGAAAAATTCCATAAACATTAAGCATATTTATGCCATAGCATTAAGCTTGGTCAATTTGAACCTTACTGTATTGTGGTATAAGAGGCATCTTGTTTGCTTTTATTTACCTTCTCACTAGTAAATGTATTTTGGTTAACCACAATGGCAAGCCTAGGCAAGACATTTGTGTCAACAGATCCTTCTTCTCAACAAAGTAACATTCTTAGTTTCTAGGGCAGCAGACTGGATTCTGAGTAATAAGGTTTTTATAAGTCTTGTTGTAAATCTGAAACCATAAACATGTCTACTTTTCTATTAAACCTGCTGCTGTGTTTCAGGCACAATAAGTTCTCTTTTAAATTTGATGGTGGCAAACATGTTGGTTTTCCAGTTTTGATTGGTGTTGATTTAACATTTGCCAGCACCTCCTGCCAAGCTGGTGACCTAAGTCATGGTCCCTGGTGATGTCATTAACAGTGCCTAGAATTTAGTAGTTGATAGTACCTGCTGGTAAGCAGAAAAAGATTTCATACATCCCTTGTTTCCCATCGTTGCAGATGTGTTTGGGAGCAGTAGTAAGGAACTGTTTCTTTCCACAATTGACCTCTGATTGGCCATTTTTTGATTATAGATTTGGGAAAGTTTTGTGCCAGAGAAGTTTTAATTGGGACATTTAAAATTTATTTTGTAATACAGGGTTTTAAATACAACTTGAACACTGCTAACAACGAAAATAATTTCTGAGACATTTCTTGCATTCTTCAGCTGCTGCAGGGTGCTTCCCTCCTACTGAGGACAAGAGAGCTATTCCCATGAGGAAAGTCTATTCACATTGGAAAAATCAACAGGCCCAGTGCCCTTGCTCTATTCTTTTCCTGTGGGATGTATTAGGACTTGTATGGTGAATTAGTTCTTCTGAATTCTTAAAATAGTAGTGCCTCATCTATTGTATTGTTGAGAACGATATAAGATCACACCCTTGACTGTTTGGTGAGTTCATGTCAGTTTCATATGCTTGTGGAGGCTGCAGGAATCTGCTCAGCTGGAGCAGTGTTTAGGATCAATGTCTCATATTGAAATGAAAGTCTTATATGCACTTTCATGTTCAAAGTTTACTGTAACAGTTAAATCTGAAGTGGAAGGAAGCATAATGTTGCCCATGTTCCTCTATTATTTCTATCCTCATCTCAAGGTCAACAGTTAGGAAGCAAATTCATGCTTTTATTTAAAGGCACCACCACGTGACACAGCAAACAGTATTTTGCTATTTCCACACATGTAAATGAAGTTTGGAACTGATCCAAGTTCCTTAATCTCTGTGGACAGCTGCAACTGCAAACCCAAAAATTAGTGTGTCCTGGAGAGGCCTCACATTTTCTTGAGTATTTTTCTAAAACTAAATCAAGGGGTAACACATTCCATCTAAACCATGGTTAAGTGCCTCTATGGTGCTTGGAAAATATGCCTACCCTCCCAAATTCCTGGACATTTTTCCAGTTTCTCTATAATCAGTTTTCATACTATTTCTCATGCATCAGTTTTCAGAGTTTCCCTAGGCAGTCTGAACATCATTATCTGACCATTTTAAAGTCTCTCTTTCACACAAGACATCTTCTTAAAACACTTGGTGAAAACGGTAGAAAGCAAACTGCGAGAAATTATGCTTGGAAACAAGCAGGGCAAAACATTAAGAGAAAAGTCCTGACTGAATGTACAATCTTCTTAAATTTTAAAGTACACTCTCTTAATGAATATGAATACTCAAAAGGTTTAATAAAGGTATACTGTACATTCAGATGCATATATAAATATGTATGCATATGCATAAATGTATACTAAATATGTATCTCAGCTCCTGGTCTTTGAAATGCTCCTGAATCTATCTCAGTGTAAACTTGAGGTTTTTGTGATGTTCTGTTCCAAATCATTACTTCAACTTGGTAGGTTTCACCAGGGGAAGCTTCCTAGTGAGGGAGAGGAAAGGACCATATTCTTGGTGAAATATATCTGCTTCTGACCATTTTGCAGGTATTGCAGGAGCTACAGCTTTTTGGAACGGATTTGAATGGTCACTTGTTTGAAGGACATGTGAGTTTCAGGCCTTTGATGTGAAATTTAAAGCAGGACTTAACAATAAAGCTCTGTGCTGTCACACCTGTCTCACACCCTTGTCTTCTAGATGTGAACTTTGGTGCTTCTGCTAAACTGAAATCCTCTGGGACCAGACAGAGCTTTTCTGCCAAAATCTAATGCAAACCTGTTCCAAAATGCAACATTTGTGTGTTGAGGATCTGTGTCAGTTAAGTCTCAGCTAATTCTGCAGAACCAAGGTCAGGAAACTCATCCAGATGGTCCTTCCGGTCAATTTATAAGTGAAGGACAGAGAGCTCATCTGCCCCAGCACCAGCAGATTGGACTGCAAGGTCCTCCCTGCTTTCAGATTTGAAGAGGCAGCATTTCAAAGATATGAAGCAAAACCCACAACTACTAAAATATATTAATGAAGAATCATTAAAATCACATAAAAACACAATAAAGGAAGTTTTGCAGTTGAAACTAAAGCCCTTTCTCCCTCTTTAGGTATCTTTGTACTTTTCTTCTCCATTGCAGGCTTTAAAAGTGCCTTTTAGTGCTTTTCAGTTCTCTTTTTCTTCAAGGATGAGTGCATTCACAAGCCATAAGGCTCTTGAAGTGGCCATGTGTGAAAAGGGATGGCTTGGACCAGAAGATATGGGCCTCCAATGAAACAATATGTGTGAAGAAAAAGAAATTAAATGCATGAAGAGAGGCTGAATGGCAAAAATAATTGTAGTATCCTCAGTAAATAAATGCACCAAGAAGAAAGGGACATGCTAAAGCATGAAGCTGATTGAAGACAATAGGATAAGAGCAGAAAGCATAGCAAAATAAAAAAGAAAAATTATCTCACAAAATTCTGACTGAATAGGAAGCACTCTTAAATTAACTTGTCAAACATGATAAAAAGAATGGGTATTGAGGTTGGTATTTTACCTAAGGCAGCAAAAAGCCTGGAGCAATTCTGACTCATGTGTTTGTGAGTCAATTCTTCATCAGATAGCTGCTAGAACAAGAACTCTTTAATGTGAAAGTATATTTTTTGTGCTGATCTGAACAAATTGAAAACATTTTCATTTGTTTTTCATGAGCAACACAGATGTTGTTTGGCAACTTCCATGCAAAACACCACTGATAAAAACCGTAACAGCACAGCGGAGATGCATGAAGTCTATTTTTTAGCAGAACCAAAGATCTCTGAAGTTTTAATACAGTTTTTGCCAGGGGATGAAGGAGATTAAACGAGTTTGAGGGTCTCTGTGTTTATGTAGTTTCATCCATCTCACATGGAAACAAAAGAAAAATGGATGGAGGTTTCTTCCTCATGCTTGAAAATCCAGTAGGCAGGATATTACATGCTTTTAAATCCACTGAGCACTTTAAATTTATTTAGTTGTATTGCATATGTACTTTCTGCAGATGTAAACCAGTAACAGAAAGGCTAATACTGGAGTTTGCAATGAATGTATGACCTGCACAGAAACTCCCAATTTTTGATAGCTAGATGCCGTAGTCTTTATACCGAACACTTTGTTTCCATGAGGATTTGGAGAGTTTACATTTATAAATCACACTGTTTGCCCACCCAGAGCATAAATTGCATGTCACTAGCCACAAATTAATTTTGGAGTAAAATTGACTCTTTTGCCTGACTTTCTGCTCCCTGGCCTACATACATATACTCTCAATAAACCTGCAGCAGATAACGTGGCAGTAGGTCCAAAGGATATTGTTGCATTGGCCAGCCCTTTCTCAACCACTGACACTGGAGACTATTTCATTAGCCTTGACTACATCCTCCTAATATCTCACTAAATAATTCATATGATTTTTCAGCCTGTTTGGCATTTAAATTTTTGAATACTGTGCTAACAGACAATTAATGTCTCCCTTTAGATATCTCATAGCCAAGTTATGTATATATTTAGCAGCTTTATCTTTCCTCATAAATCCAGTCCTTTAATAATTGTTTTGTTGTTTTCTGAATCTGTTCCAGTTTGGCACAATCACCCTTATAGTAAGTTGCTCAAAACGAAATATATTTTTAGCTATGGTCTCACCAGAACCCTACAGACAGGATTATACAACCTCTCTTCCCCATGACCTAATGCCCTGTAGCTTGAAAATAAGTTTTTCTTACTACCATATTGCACTGAAAAGTTGTATTAAATATCTTATCTCTGCTTCTTTCAAGGTATTATTTCTGTGGTAACTCTCTTTCTTTTTACTTGTTTCTCCTTTTGTGCTCATTTGGCAGTAACATTCCCCAGAAATGTTTGCAGTGTATGTTTCTAGTTATAATAGCAGAATGATGGCTTTTATGATGCTAGTAAAAGATTTGAGAATTCCCTGTTTACTTTTCAGCTCTATGGAAAATGAGACAATATAACTCTATGTGACTAAACAGTGCTGTGAGCCTAAATGCATTTCACCTCTGCAAAACACCTACGTGTGCTGATATTGAGGCTGTTTAAATGCTATAAAAAAGATTTTTTTGTTGTTATGTTTTCAAATTCAGTACATATTTGAGTAGTATTCTCTGTCCTTTGCAGTATTTACATCTCTTCATTTATCTGGGATTTCATAGCATCTACCTGCCAAATATCTGCCTATGTTTAGCCAGATTCTAGATAGGTTGGTACACAAAGCAAAAGATATGCTGACAAAAGAAAAGAAATCCCCAAATATCTATGTAGTGTCTGAATGCCTGAGCAATTGTTTCTCCAAATAAGTGTTTCTGAGAAGCACAGACTCATTAGCAGTTGGTGCTGGTCTTGTGCAAAGCAGTAAAATTACTCTCAGCTTGCTGGTACTTGGAGCTGGATCTGTAAGCCTTAAAAATGGCACGGTGGGTGCACTGGCTGTTCCCAGCAGCAATAGCCAAAGCATTAATGCCAGATTCTATCAAACAGGAAAACATTCCTGATATTTATTTAGGTACAATGGGCTGATATGTACAGTGTATGTGCATCTCTGGCAGGGGAGACTTGGTTACCCAGGATATGGAGAAGGCTGAGTAGAAGCCACAGCAATTGTTTTTGCCTCAGTCTCCAGCAAAAGCTCCAGCCACCCTGCCTGAGAAGGCAAAGGCAGGAACTGGGAGAAGGAAGAACCATCTGCCATAGGAGAAGATCACGTTCAAGAATATCAAAGGAACCTGAAGATGCACAAGCCCATGGTGAGATGCATCCGTGGGTCCTGAGGGAACTGACGGATAAAGAGGCTACCCATTAGATTTCAGATGCCATGGAAAATCCCAGTGTCTGGGAAAGGGGAATCATAACCCTCATTTTCGAAAAGGGAAGTAGGGAAGACTTGGGGTACTGCAAGCAGGTTAGTCTGACCTCAGTGCCTGAAAAGATCATGGAACAGATCCTCCAGGAAACTCTGCTAAGGCCCATGGAAAATAGAGAATTGACTGATGACAGCCAGCAAGGCTTCACTTAGGGCAAATTGTGACCTTCTGCAACAGGTATAAAGTGCTGGTGGATAAGGGAAGAGTAACTGACATCCTCTGCCTGGACTTGTGCAAAGCATATGACACTGTTTCCCACAACACCTTTGTCTCTGAACTGGGGAGACATGGCGTGGATGGATGGTCCATTCGGTGGATAAGGAATTGCCAGGATCAACTGCTCAATGTCCAAGTGGAGACCAGCCACAAGTGGTGTCCCTCAGGGCTGGTGTTGAGACCAGCACTGTTCAACATCTGCTGGAGACATGGACAGTGGACTGAGGGCACCCTGAGCAAGTCCACTGATGGCACTGAGCTGCGTCATGCAGTCACTCTGGAGGGAAGGGATGCCATCCAGAGGGACCTGGACAGGTGGGACAGTGCAAATCCGGTGAAGTTCAGCAAGACCAAGTGCCAGGTCCTGCAAGGGCTGGGCATGAACAGACTGAGAGCAGCCCTGCCCAGAAGGACTTGGGGTGCTGTGGGTCAGAGGCTGGACATGTTCTGGCCATGGCACTCACAGCCCGGAGAGCCAAACGTGTCCTGGGCTGCATCCAGAGCCCTGTGGGCAGCAGGGGAGGGAGGGGATACTGCCCCTCTGCTCTGCTCTGGTGAGACCCACCTGGAGCACTGCATCAGCTCTGGGGTCCCTGCACAGGAGGGACATGGACCTGCTGGAGTGAGTCCAGAGGAGGCCATGAAGGTGACGAGTGTCGCTGTTGAACTGCTAGCAGAGAGAAGAAGTCCAGGTCTTCAGAGTGGCCAAAAAGTGTATTTTATTAATTAATTCCAACTTATATAGGCTTTCAAAGGTCACCCAGATTGGTCAGTTCAAAACCTCCCCCCAGGCCGATTGGCCAGGCTTGAATGTCCATTTCTCGAGACACCGTTTCAAACAACATCCAAACTTTATCTTTGTTTATAAAACACAAGAAGAAGAGAGAAAGAATTCTCACGGGAAAGGTCTGTGCTCGCCACAGATGAGGGCGATGGAACACCTCTGCTATGAAGACAGTCTGAGAGAGTTGGAGCTGTTCAGGCTGGAGAAGAGAAGGCTCGGAGGAGACCTTACAGCACCTCCCAGCGCCTAAAGAGTCTACAAAAGAACTGTAAAGGGACTTTATATATGGGCATGTAGTGACAGAGCAAAGGGAAATGGCTTCAAAGTGAAAAACAGCAGGTTTAGATGAGGTATGAGGAAAAATTCTTTACTGTGAAGGTGGTAAGGAATTGGAACAAGTTGCCCAGAGAAATTGTGGATGTCCCATCTCTTGAAGTGTACAAGGCCAGGCTGGATGGGGCTCTGAGCAACATGGTGTAGTGGAAGCTGTCCCTGCCCATGGCAGGGGCTAGGAATGAGAAGACCCTTCCAACCCAAAACATTCTATAGTTCTGTGACTTTATAAGAAAAATTAAATAATGCATAAATTATAACGAAATAGTGAAAAAAAAGAACATTGATGTCTAGTAAGTACTTCCTTTTCCAGTACTAAATGTTAGTCCTTCCCAAGGTGAGTTTTGCTGCTGCCTGAAATGAAACCTGCAGATGCACTTAGATGTTCTTAGGAAAACACAGCAGTTTCCTGTACTGAGGAAGGACCATGGGGTTTTTTGGCCATTATAGTATCAGTTTTTCACCACAGAAAATTTTGCACTGATGTCTTCAGTAAATAACTCTTACTCTGTAAATCCAAAGGTTTCATCACCAGCATGTCAAGTACCTGCTGAAATGGTTAGTTATGCAGGTATGAGATATTTTTCCTGCTGTCAGGCTGGACAGTTCAGCCACAAACAAGCTGCTGTGTGAAACTCAAGTGGCATATTTGAGTGCAAAATATCCCTGGCTTTGTTTACGTCGCTCACAGTCAGCATCATTTACTGTTTCTGCATTTGATCTTAAGTTTTGTTTTCTTTATCTATGTTTATGCTAGTAAAACAATGTCCATGAGTGCAATGATTTATGTGCATCTCAGTTTTCTATGTTTCCCAACAAGCAGGTTGTGGGGAACTGCAGGTAAATGTGAGTAGATGTGAGTGAAAGTTTACCTTAAGCCTAGGAGCAAAATATATGAGCACATTGACAGCTAAGCGTACTTTGGGGCTCTAATCCAGTGAACCATTGGCCTAATCTTTTAACCCAGAGAATGGATCCTGTTGCATGACTTTCATGGTGACTATTCAAAAATGCTGAACCCCTGACATCCAATAGCCATAAAACAGCCTTCACTAAACTCTTCAGGATGTTGTGATATTTAACTTCTGGTCATGCATGTGTTAAAGGAGTGGCTTGAGGACTCAAATAATGAGACGAGGAATAATCTGTCATTGTGTAGAAAATCGGGGGAAAATCTTTATTGTAATCTTAGCAAATTTTTCTTTCATTATCTATGGGCTCACATTTATAATGTGTCTGGAAGCTCTTCTGTCAAACCAATACTCACTGGCACAATGGCACAAGGTTTTAATTTTCTCAGAAGTTAACCTGGCAACTGTCAAACAAAGGGAGTCTTACCTGTCTGAACGAATCCCTGTTCTTGACACATGAGGTTGTTGCCTCATTTGGAAATACCACAAATGCTGTGTTTTGTAACTGACAGCCTAATTACTGTCTAGTGATTAGATTTTGGCATAATAGACTGTCTCTTGGATCACTTTAGCTGTTAATGTTTTGCATGACCATTTCATAATTTAAGATTGTAAAATGGAAAGCTAAATTAATTCACAGGCATGAATGGACCTGAAAGGTCCTGAAAGGTTACATTCCCAGTAACTCTCTCTTGTTAGAGCACATGCACATACTTTTGAAAACAAAAGTTGTATCACCAACACCACTAAAACATAAATGTCTGTAACTACAGTGCATGACAGGTTTTAGGTAGGCAGAAGCCTCCTCCCTCGCCACTTAACTTTAAAAACACTGTTTTGTTTCAAATTTTAGAACTCCTTGAGCAGTCACCGATGTACCAGGAGCCCAACTTTGGCTGGGGTGGGTTTTCTTTGTCTCAGTTGCACCTATGTCTCATAGGTGAGCTGACCTATGTCACTCACAGGTGAGCTGACCTATGTCTCAGCTCCGCTGGCTGCCAAGGGCTGCTGTTTTCCGAGGGCAGCAGCACCTCTGTCCTGGCTGCTGGTGCCACCATTCCAGCTGTGCTCATGGCCTCAGATGTGCATCCTGATGCTCCCAGCTGCTCCCACACCTCAGCACCGCTGGCTCATGCAGGAGCAGGTCTTGACTGAGGAAGTGAGCACCTAGCAAGGGACAGAGTGGTGGCTGCGAGAAGAGCCAGACTGTCAGATGTCTCAGTGAATGTTTGCCGGCAGAGACCATGGAGAGTTCAGAGTTGAAATGAAAGACAAAGCGGGCCCAGTAAGGAGGACTACAAATCCTCTGGGATCATCAAGGTTGGATAAAAGGTTCTGTGGTGTGTTTCTACGGGATGACTGGTTTTTTCATCAAGAGCAATGATTTGTTGTTAGCTATTCAGGATAGTGGTGTTCTGGAGGAAGCCTGTGTGAAAAATCACTATGTAGCTGATAGTCTCAACCCCAGCATTTGTCTACAAAATATTTTATCTCTAGGCTGTCCCAGCAAACTCGACAAGCTACATTTTCTTCAGGATATCAGCCCAGGAACACAAGATTGAAGAGCAAAAGATACAGAATGATTGCTCAGAGCTGCTCATGAAGAAAGACCTCATGAGATTCCATCTGCAGTGACTACTGTTCTGCATTTCAAAAGTGAAAGCAAGGAATGGGTTAGCAACATCTTATGCCATCTTCCAAATGTTGTGGTGATCCAAGTCTCCAGCAGTTGGAACACTAGTCTAGTGACTGCCTCCTGGATAAAGCCCTTACAACACCATTATAATACAAACAAACAAACAAAACAAAACAAAAAGCAAACAAACAAACAATTGGCCCAGGAGACATTATTACCTTTCCTAATGAATTGATATCACAATATTAATTAGACTGGACACACCTGTTTCATGGACGTGAAGAGTTCTTTGCAGCTGTGCAACCATTACCCATCCTAGCCATGCAGTTTTGATAGTATTTACCCATTTAGGCACCACAATTCCAGGGTAGCCTAATCAGGACAGCTGACCCCACTGGATGGGCAACAACAGGCCTGGAGTTGAGCCATGGGCTTTGCATGAGGCTTATGTGTGTCCAAAATAATTTCTTTTTCAATCTGTCCTTACTGGACTTCCAGAAAAAAAAAATGGGCCACTTCTAACCTAAGACTTCTGTTCCCTGCGAATGTTTTGCTGTAGGAACTCCAGTTAAAGGAAATTATCCTGCTTTTCTGCAAAATTATGAAGTAATCCTTGACTCTTTTTTTCTACAGGAATTGGTCACCTTTTCCCACAGCTCCAAGAACCTGCCAGCCTGAGGATCCAAAGTAGATGAGAAAACTGAGTAAGCAAACAGAGTTCTACTGCTCTGTTGTAATTTTGCCTTTCTCAAATACTGCAAAGCACCAACAAACAGCTATTAGAACCTGAAACCTTACCCTAGTTTTTCGTACTCTGGACCATTCTGAGATCTGTCTCTAGGGAGTGTCTCTTTGTGGTGTAAAATTGTCCCAGGCTGCCAACACATCAAAAAGCAAACAGAGCAATAAAAGTTGGGCTATTTTTGTTTGTTTTGTTCACCACGCTTCATAAAGAGGGAACTAGCTGGCTAATGAAATTATATAAACCTATTATATGAATCCCTGCATAAATATTAAATCCAAGTTCAAGTTCAGTTTGCAGAGTGACTTGTAGGGAATTACAACATTATTGGATCATGATTATTTGGACATCTTTCCGCTCTTTTAGAGACTGCAAATAAATCATGGAGGAGTTGTGGATTCTAGCACAAATGATTAATGATAGCAGAAATCTGATCTCTTGTCTTCCCAGGTTTTACGTCAAGTTTGGGAACAAGAAGAATACTCTGTGCAAAATATTCCTGTCCTTTACTGCCTGTAGTCTACCATGGGCAATAATTGGGCCACCCAAGGCTGCCTGGGTTCCACAGCACCGATTTGGGATTCAATGGGATTCAAAACTGGAGTGGGTCTGTGTAAGCAGGGAAGTTTTCAGATGCTGAGTGGACAAGAAACACATTACTCGCTTATCAGGGGTAGGGAAAAAGTCGTAAGATGTACCCTGAGGTCTGGCCACAGCAGTGAACTATGCACTGCCCCTCTTTGCAGGTTAAATTTCCTTCCTGTTTCCAATGTGAGAGTCAGGCAACCAAAGAGAAAACTAAAAAGAAAGATCTATTGAGAACACTTCACAAAATTACTCTAAAAATTGTTTAGCAAAGCCCTTGTAAATCCTTTGAAAAATAATGGGCATGAGAATAAAGGAATGAGAATCTGTTTCTGATGGGTCACACAGACTGATATTGGCCATTTTCATACACAAGCCACAGTGCAACTGATGGTAATGATATGGAACATGGGCACACCTCTCTGTTACAACCTTTCCCCCCAGCCTCCATATCAAGAAGTATTTCACACATGAAGATCAATGTTGCTTTTAATATCAGCAAACATTATCCAAACAGAATCACTTGCCTTTTAGCCATGACTAAATCAAGAACCACTCCCAATAATCCTCTTCATATATCACAGCTTCTCCCACTTGATTTACCTTTTGGGGTGTGTGCAGAAGCTTAACATTTACCACAAAAGTAAATGAAATTTAACATGTCTTTGAAAGAGCTCATTCCATCTCGGCATCATCAGTTTAGCAACTGAATGTCAGTGCACTTCAATATTTACCCCTACAGCTGTATGAGGTGGCCCCTAGAGAAGCAGGAAATTTGGAAAATTTAATGGGGGTTTTGTTGGGGGTTTTTGGTTGGTTTGTTGTTGTTATTTTGGGGGGGGGGTGTGGGTTTGGGGGCTTTTCTGCCTGCTTGTTGTTGTTGTTGTTGTTTGGGGGTTTTTCGTGTGTTCATTTTTTGGGTTTGGGGTGGGTTTTTTTGCCTGTATTATTTAATATTCTTTAGCAACAGAAAAAACCCCAATGTCTGAAATCTCAATTCAACATGTTCCTAGGACATAGAAAAGATGTGCAGGTTTTCAAATAAACCAGCTGATGCAAACATTACAAAAGAGTCTTGTGCCTTCTGGGAGACTACTTAATCTAAGTACTTGAGAGCTGCTGGGAAGTAGCCAGTGCCTCTTTCTTAAAAAGCTGGATATTCATCACTTCCTCTTTATGTCTAGATGCCATGAAGGTGGGAAGATCATACATAGCCTGGATCCAGCAGGCAAATAAGGTCATGAAGTGTAGTCCTCTTCTTCATCCTTCAGAATTAAGGGATGGAAAGGGAAAGGCTCTGAACTTGAGGCTGCTGGTATAGCTTGTATTGGCCAAAGAGCACAGCACAAAGCCATGCATGGGACAGTGAAAAATTATTCAGCCTTCTTTTTTTAGAGGACAAAACCACACTCCACGGTAGCAAATAGATTGCTGATAGCACTAATTATCATTTTTACTGGCAACTTCTTAAAAAGTAAAGAATTAAAGAAATGTTCTGAGCTTGGTAACACCAAGTGTGAATTACATGAAAGCATAACTCCATGCTTACAGCGGATATGAATATCTGTACATTTGAAATAGCTATCATTGATATTGGTTTCTTGCCATTATGGCTTTTGATAACTGATTTGAGGAGACTTGCACTCTCTCCATAGTTGTTATGTAGGTAAATATTGTGGTTCAAGTGCTAAAATGCACACAGTTGAAAAATAATTATCCATAATGTTAGCCAAGAAAAACTTGGCAAGCAGTCTAATGCCATCAAGCTGCAAATGGAGCTGCCATGAAGCACCTTTATTTTCTTAAATAAGTAGGATTAGATAAAATATGTCAGTAAAAGGTACCTTTTCAATAAGAATTAGGTAAAACTATCTTTTTTTTCCCTAAAAGAAGGAACATTTTCTTCTCATTTTGAACTGAATTAAACACTTGGTTTATATTTCTTTCTTTTCTTCTGACTTATCTCTCAAGGAATCATATTTCCAGGAGTAATAACTGAGAATACTCAGAGCAAATACAAAAAACATTTAAGGAAAATTAATTCCTGTACATGCTGAATCAAGAATTGGATGTTAACTGCTGTTTTCTAATTCCACTTAAATATAAGCAAACTCAGATTTAAAGTGTGTATAAATAATTATTATGGTCATTTAAAAATAAGATAGGCATTTGATCACTCTGATACTAATACTGAATACTTACTAGACTGTCCTCATAGAAAAATTCCCTTGGGTTCAAAAACTTTTTGAATTAGAGTAGCTTCACAATTTTAGAATGATTTTCAATGGATGCTTTCCTGCAACTTGCAGTCTGTAAGTAACCATCTGTAAAATAAAAAATAAAATAATAAAATTCAGCTAATGTTTTGTTCACTGCAATTCTCTCTCCTTCATTTTAATAACTAAAATGCAAACATTTTCCTATAGGTAATTAATGACCACTTGTTTTAAAATGAAGCAGTAATTTATTGAGTTGTAAAGTATAAAATTGTAGACCTTTCACATAAAATTCAGCATTTGTGTTTCTGTCTTGATAGCAGTGTTGGAATTGATTCAGAGATTTCCCAATATCACATGTCAAATTTTTATATAGATTTTTCTTTATTGTAACTTAATGAAGGTTTTTGTTCCTTGTACACTGTCAGACAAATAGGATAAATTCCTAGGCAAACTTAGCTAAAATAAATACATTTTTGTACTTTATGGGATAAAGTGGTTACTTTATCAGTATCAAAAGCAAAGTGTCTCCAGTTTGTTACCAGTGCACAGTGAATGTTTGCCTTAAGACGAACTTAATATCAGGAACCTTACAAAGGAGGAAATAAAAACCAGACACTGATAAAAATGTGCTGAAAGTGTTCCTTTTATCAAACACAATGAAGGTGCACTGTGCCTCGTGCTCTGCTTCACTCTGGGTCTGGACAGGATTACTCCATCTATAGTTTGTGCTATTTTGACTTCCTGGGATGCGCTGGAGGCCTGGGGGGACTCAAGAGTTCTGGTGACAGACACTGGAGGTCTGTTATCTTTAAATGAAGTGGTTTTGGGCCATTCCAACCTAAATTTCTTTCTTTTGGTTAAGCTCAGAGGAGATCCATCTGCTGTTCTGGCAGCACAAATCTCCTATTATTGCCTCCTCTGTGTGCTCCAATACTGGCTTAGATAATGCACCTGTAGGATTGAGAGGGAATTTCCCCCATCCCACCCCGCACCACTTGTTTGCTTTCAGGCTTGACCTATCTTTTTGGATTGGCAAAAAAAGGCTTAAGTCGTGGTAGTGGTATTTTTTATCGTTTTGCAACTGAAAATAAAACTGAAGCTACTAATTAGTTCTATATTCAGCCTGGAACAGTCATTAAATTTTGACAGGCTTTGTCCCTTCCAGTTCAGTTCAGTGATCTAAAGCCAAACAGTTATGTTTCTCAATACTAATTCTGTCATCCCAGGAAAAGTAGTTTTCTCCAGCTGTTTTACTGGGAAATTATAAAACACAGCAGAAAAACAAGAAAATATGGGGAATTTTTCCTTTCAGTTTGAACTGAGGGCTTTGAAAGAGTTAAAGCAAAATCTGACATAAGAGTTTGTTAACCAGCTTCTCAATTCTATATATTTGCTCTAGAGGTTTCATGGATTTCTATCGATCAGCCTCTGCCTAGGCTGAATGGTTTGTAAATGCGTATCTGGACCCTGAGCTCCTTTCCTTGGTACTTTTGCAGGTTATACTCAGACTATTCCCCCCACACCCTCCATACATCCTAATGCTGTTTGTTTGCTCTATTCTATTTTAATGCACTTGGGACATCATCTTCTGGACCTTCTTCTGAGAAGTTTGAAAAAGCGAAAAAATAATTTAAACCCTCAATGACTCTTTTCAGTTTTGTGCAAAATTTAGGGTAATTCACAATACAAAACTTCAAAATTCAATTAAAATCCATTAAAATAAAACTAAAAAAAACAACCCAAAACATTTCTCATGAGAAGCAGTATTGTGTTGCCATGATTTTGATAGTATAAACCAAAGCAGATCAGTAAATAAAAGTTACCTGTAACTGACCCTTGTGGCCAGAGACAGAATCAGCTCTGGCCCCTCAGGTCCTGAAGGAAGCAGAACCAGCACAGGACAAGCTGAGGGAAAAGCCCTGCAGGTTGCTGCCAGTTGCCAGCAGGGATGGGCAGGAATGGGCAGAGATGATGTTCCTGATTTCTGACTGCCATCTCTCAAAACTCTGTCGTGTCCCAGATGGATTGGCCAGGCTCGTGTGGCTCTGTCTCATGAGAAATGGGAACATGCCCTTTGGGAGCTTCCTCAATAACTTGGTTTTATGTTCACAGGGCATCTTGAACTCCCAGGAACCTTTTAAAAATCATAAGTATAATCAGAATCCTAGTAGATAAGGATTATTTTTTAAATAGTTAACTTCTGTGAATCCCATTTCATGATAGCGAAATGTCAGTCCCTTGCTCCCATGCCTATCAGATGACATGACCCTATACCTCCATCCGTCATTTGATGCAGCCAGGAAGAACAAGGTCATTCAGAGGGTTGCTTTCCTGGGGCAGAGTCTCCAGCTTTGAAAATAAACATCTCGGCTTTTTCTTGACATTTTGTTTTGATAGTGACTCTAATGCACTTCAGCATTTGTCTAGTAACAGGAGATAATTGCACCAGGGTGAGATGGTCTCAGAGGGCCCTTCTATTACACTCCTGGAGTTCCTGTTGGGATCAGTTGCTGCCTCTTGATCTTCTTGATCTGCCATTCTGTGAAGTATCATGCAGCACAACAGATGCAAACAATCCACGTTCACCAAAGAACTCAGTTGGAATAATATTTTCTTTATGCATTTCGTTCTATCCATAAATCTTTTATATGGAATTCTTTGAAAAAAAAAAAAAAAAGAACAACCAACAACCAAGTAAAGCTAACACGACATCTTAATAACCTTTTCTTTTATTTCAAATTATACATCCTACTGCTACAATAAAAAAGTAAGCAAAATTTAAAAAACATACGAAGCTAAATCTATAGTTTCCGTATGCACCCTTAAAGGTTTTTTGTGCAATCAAATATGGAATAGAGACTTTGAACAAAACTCTACCATCTGTATTTATCATGCCGTTTGTCAGAACAGCAGTCTTATCATATTACTATTTTTTTAAAGGATAGGTTGCTGGCCTTTCACTCAACTCCTATCCTGTAAGCAGCTTTTTGTCTGGATTTAGGTCTTTAATCTCTCCAGCTATATGGATTTTCAGGAATTTAAACACTCACCAGTCTAAGTCTTAATGGATTTCAGAACTTTCCTGCTATTCCGGTACATTAAGGATGTGTCTCCAGGGAAAATGCTGTGTTTATGTTGTACTGCACTACCTCTTGAAGACTGCAGCACGTCTCCTATCCTGTCTTACTATGATTATGTGGTCATGACCAGACCATCACCTAACCTCCACTTTGTTCTTCATTTCCTCTGGTTGGAAATTCACTCCATATGACAGTGAAAAGAGAGAAAAGGTCTGAATTCTCTTCAGTGTCTGGCTATTCCTGGGTCAGGCTAAAAAGGCAGATGGGCTGTGTTTAGTTCTTTTCCTTTTCCTTCCATGGGATCCTAGCAAAACTCCTTGTACTGCAAGGAAATCTTGGCTCCTCCTGTTTTGCTGATATGCTTTAAAAATAAGGAATGGAGCAAAAGAACACACACTCTTAAGTAGGTGTCTATAGTGTTCTATTGACAATGTGATCTTTATTAACAGCTTGCTGCCTGGTTTAACATAGCAAGTGTGCAATGTGAGGCAGAGGTGTTCACAACTTTGGTAGGTGGGTTGGCACTGGTTTTTTTGGAACCTGCAGGGGTGTAATGAGGTGACACATCCAAAGGCTTTATACTTAGGTTGGGTTTCCATATGGATTTAAAACATATTCAAACATCTTGAATAAATTGAGAGAGCAGCCTTCCTTGAGACATCTGGCACTTTGGATGCAATTAGAAACCAAAAGTGGAAAAGACTTAGTGAAATGGTTTTAAACTTCAAAAAGCAGTGCACTTTGGAGGTAGTTGTAGGAATGGGGAAGGTTCAAAGGTTGTAGTAAACACAAAAACATTTCTGCATGTTACCATCCAGTTCAAACCTCCATACATCACATCCTTTCACCATTTTAGCTGACTTTGTTATCTTACTTGCAGAACACTCAAAAGAGTTAGGAAACCAAGTTTTATTAATCTTGTCCTTTTTTAATGTCAATGTCAGGTTTTGGTGTACAGATGAATCAAAAGGTATTTATCTGCCCAGAACTGAGTCCAGAGTTCTGGATTTCTTCTGCAACAGCAGATCATTTTGCTCACACTTCAAGCATCTTATTTTAAGTATTAGTTTTTCATACAGTAGAAATTCAGACAGGTAGCTATGTTTTGACAATATAAGCAAGGTTGTTGATTTGCAGACATTCAATTTTAAAACAGAAGTATTCTGAACTTGCAACTGGCTCCTATTTTTCTCACAGTCAAGCTCCAAATGAACGTACTTGACACCCTGTCTTTTGGGAAGTAGGGATGTGGATTTAAACTTTGTGTCTCAAGTCTGTTCCTGGAGTAAAATGGAATGTGCAAGTCTATCCATATTGGACTGAATCTCATCTCACACTGGGGCAGGTCAGAGGGAACTGTACTAAAGTCAGTGGAACAGATCCCAGCCTTGTAACTTCTGTACCATTGAATTTCACTTACTTCAACGAAGTTGATTTTGATGTGCACTGGTTGAATGAGCCTCATATTAAAGACCTCATGTTAAAATTGCTATTTTTCTTTCGACTTTAGTTAAAATCCCAGCACAGCAATACAGCAATAAGATGAGATTTTTTCCTGCTAAAAGTGCTGGTTAAATTTCTTTAAAATAAGCACATGAAAAGTTTTGTATTATCTGTATAAAGAAATGCATGCTGCTAGCTAAGAGAGATGAGAAATATTTTGCAGCATTAAATAATTTTTTACAGTTCAATCATCTGGAAGATTTCCATATGTCATATTTACACTCACTTCCTATTTAATGCAATACAGATTTTTTACATGCATCAACCTTGAAAGAAAATAACATATGGAATAGCCTATACAGTTATATATTTAAATGAAATGGCATGCTTTTGTTTGACAAAGGAATTTTAATGGGGAGAGTGCAAGACCCTGAAACATGACAGTGTTTCATTAAATCAGCTTTTTCCCCATTTCCACTGCCTAGCTCAAGCTGTGACACAGACCAAGAAAATAGAAAGGTTTCATGTGTTCCATCCAAATCAAAGATTTATCAGTTCAGTAATCATAATGAATGAACACAAAGTTATAGAATCATAGAAAGGTTGGCAAAAACTTTTTGGTTCCTGAGTCAAATCATTAACCCGGCACTGCCAAGCTCATCACTAAACCATCCACACATCTTTTAAAAGCCTCCAGGTATGGGGACTCCACCACTTCCATGGGCAGCCTGTTCCAATGTCTGACCACCCTTTCAGTGAAAAAAATTTTCCAAATATTCAACCTAAACCTCTCCTGACACTGCTTGAGGCTGTTTCTCTTGTTCTGTCAGTTGTTGCCTGGGAGAAGAGACCAGTCTCCACCTGTCTTACAGCCTCCTCTCAGGGAGTTTTAGGGAGTGATAAAGGTCCCCCTTGAGCCTCCTTTTCTCCAGGCTAAACAACCCCAGCTCCCTCAGCTGCTCCTCATCAGACTTGTGCTCCAGACCCTTGACCAGCTCCACTGTCCTTTTCTGCATCCATTCCAGCACCTCCATCTCTTTCTCATAGTGAGAGGTCCAAAACTGGACACAGGACGCAGGCTTACCACAGCCAAATAGAGTTGTGCTTGAAAACTTGGTATTCAAGCTTGAATATCCTGAAGTGTTCTTTACTGGGCTCTGTGCTAGCCTTAAAAATGCAAGACACCTAAATTCCAGTCCGAAATTCTTCCTGATTTTCAACTGCTATTTTTGTAGCCTAGAATGATCTGCAAATGTTTGGTTTCTGAGCATGGTCCAGTCACCTTGATGGTTAAAAGGAGCAGCAGCACATTTTTCTATTGAGAAAAAGAGGATTATTTTAGGGATTGTAGGGAGGAACAGAATAATTAATATCTGAGCTTCTAAAAACAATTTGAAGCCATATTCTACCCCTATTAGACTATACAATTCTACTGGATTTTATAAATCAAGATTTGGCCTGTAGACTTCTGTCTACTTTTTATTTATTCACCCTGAACAGGTGAAACTATTGTAGACTCACATGATTAGAAATTTTAAAATGCAAGGAACGAAATATAGCTGTGTTTGTAAAATGTAATGTTACAAACAAATTAGCTCTGTAAGTTTTCAACTGCATTTAAATCTGCTGGAAATAAGTGCAGTTTCCTACAGAAACACCTGGCACGGTTCACAGGAAGTAAGCAGGGCAGGAAAGGAGAGTCCTCTCTTACTGCTGTCCTAAGGAAAGCCTGCATTTCTAGGCCTGGTTTCTAGGCTGAGGTTATGAAGGAGGATGTGTGGAGATATACCTGTAGCCTTTCAAGATGGTTCACTGTCAAAAAGTTTGGCACAGCAACAGTCAAATTTCAGTGTTTTCTCAGGGACTGGGGAGCAGGGGTAAAGGGTGAGGTTTTGTGGGGGTGTGTTCAGCATCCTGCCTCTGTTCACATTAAGTACTTCATCAACAAAAAGTGGGCCATTATTTGCTGCTGAACATTTAGGCAAGAAGACTGATTTTCACAAATGAGGGTGTTTCTGTACTGGAGACTTATCTGCAAGCAAAAAGTGCTTAAAAGTGAGAGTAGCTAATCGTGAAAGAAGACTATGATCCCACCAGACTTTGGGCAATGGTATCTCCAAGTATATTCACTGTTTGCTGTTGGATTTGCCATCCTGGTTTGAAGGCCAGACCAGAGGAGGCACAGCAACAAGTTCCAAACACATTGCTATACTTTCTGCAGCAAAACAAACACACTTGTTCTCCACTTACTCTTTCTTAAATAACAAAGGTGGGGGTTTTTTTGGTTTTTTTTTTTTTTGTTTTGTTTTTTTTTCCTGACTGTTTGACTAGTATTGAATGAAAGACCAATGCTGAGTAATTGCTGGGTCACCACTACTATTGGCACATGTAACTTGTGGGTCAGAGGGAAGCCTTGTGCCTCTGGTCCCCATAACCCTCAGCGCCAGGACCGACACCTGCACTGATCTGGGGGAAGGACAGCTAGCATCTTGAAGCAGGCAGTGTGTCCCTGGTACCACTCCTTGAGAGGATTGACAAGACCCAAGCTGATAGAAATACCTGGATTTGCACTGTGTTAAGCTGCACTGAGTGGGTTTATTGTCTCAGGTTTCAAATCCTTTTCATTGTGTGGTTTGAGTACAGTCTAGGTAGAATGCTAGTCTCACGTGTTTGCTGCACACAGGAGAAGGCATTTCCAAGAGGGCTTCCCACATCCTTAATTTTTAAGGCTTATTTTCAAGGAAAAATCTTCAAACTCATTGACTTGATTGTGAGTTTGCATCAAAATGCTGTTTTGAGCTAAGTCAGTAAGACAGTGACTGTAAACCAGTCCAAGCTGACTGGAAACTTTTGGAAGTAGAGTTCCTGACCCGAGTAAATGTGGCCTCAGTTGAAAGTTTACAACGAAGACCAAGGTAATTTGCTACCAAATGTTTCATGTGAGGCTTAAGATTCCCTATTCGCCTCCTTTACAACCAGGCAATCACTATTTATTGTTTGCATGGTTTTACTAGTGAAGACGCACCAAAGCACGGACACAGATTTCATTTATCTGGACACTGCTATCTGCTACCTATGTCAGTATCAGTGCAGATTACGAGCTCTCACTTGGCACTGCCTGCCACTGCTGACAGGATGTGGTCTTTACTCTAGTCCCCACATTCTGCATGCAAGCAGCTAATCAGTATGACCATTTGCTGAGTGACTTGACAACTGCAAGAACCAGATGTTAAGTTCTAGAATTTATTTTTCCAGTAGGGTCATTTAGGTCTCTGATTTGTTTCCTAGCTAGCTCTTTTTAAGTCTTTTATCTGCCTTCTTGGCTGATTTCCATCAAAACAATAAAGCATTTATAAGTCTCAGTTTCCGTGTAATCATCTTCTCCAACTGCAATTCCAAGAAGTCCCCTGTGTAATGATGTGGAGGTTTTATTTTCCTTATGAAAGCTGTGAATGAGGTACAGATTTTGTTTTGTCAGATACAATATTCATATCTTGTTTATAACCACTCAAAAGGACATACTGTGAAGCTTCATTCACAGAATTGACATTTCAAATTTATCATAACAGGATTTACGCTCTGATGTTTGTACAACTACAAAAGTTATCTCTGATGGGTGGAGGAGCTACTTTGTTTTGGGTGGAGTGAATCCATCCAAGTCTCCATAGGGAGCAAAGAAAGGACAAGAAAACCTGGGATAGCCTTTGCAATCATACTGATAACAGAGAGTCACCCTGAAAACACTGGGGAAAAGTAAATTAAACACCACACATTTTTCTGGTAAAGGTTCTTATCCTTTGCTTACTTGCACTCAGAGATTAATATTAAATAAAAGAAGTGGGCAGTAAATATACACACACACATATATATGTATATACACTTTTTAAGAGAGTGCAGTTTTCAAACTCCATATATTTTAGGTTTGCATGAAGGAAAGCATAAAAAAAGAAAATATTGCCTGATATACCGACACTTATTAATCAATATCTAGCAGAATTGTACTTGCACATGTAAATTACTGCCTTCTCTACAGCAGATGTTCTTCTCTCAGGATTTGGATTACAATTCTCTCTCTCTTTTGCAGTTCTGCTATGAAGGAGTACCTGATTCTAACAATTGCTTAAGTTACCTTCATGCCTTTCATACTTACATGGTGGTACTATCGTAATGTACAAGCAGTACCCTTCTGGTGCTTGGTACAATGCATTTGTAGCTCTTCCAGCCAATCAGACATTGGATGGATTCAGTGGTTCAGCTGCAAGTCCTGCCTCAGAAAGTCCATTTGCAGAATGGGTGAACTGCAGAAGAGCCTCAGCTCCTTGCAGAACTCTTCCTTTTGGCTGCATGTTGCTGGTCACTGTCAGAGCTGAGCTACTGGATGGAGGGTCTTTTGAGTTGAGTCACTCAAGTTGTACTGATGTAAAACATTTTTTGCTGCGGAATGTTACTCTGTTAACAACACTGACCTTCATTCGCCCTGCTAGGTTGACAAACTCTGATTTGGCAACAGTAAAAAAACCCTAATCATCCACTCACAACAAAGTCGAAAATTAATAGTTGTGCCATCCTCAAGCAGTCAAGTGTACTCGTTGTACAAAGCTCAGAAGATGCTGTAGTTACTACTCCAAAGAAATACAGTCCAAGGAGTCGAATCCTCCTTTTAGAACATGGCAAGTGGAATTTCTCCTCCACTCTACCTGAGGATTGAGGTGCCACTCCACTTGAGTAAACACAGAACCACAGAATCACAGAACTGGGTTTATGCAATGGTGCTGGTAGTGACATGCAGTATCATTTTCTCCAGAACACGTTTTCAGGTGCCAGGGTGCATCTCCTCCATGAATAACACAAGCTAACCCCTTTTGTTGGCGCAGATTCATATGCATCATGGTTTTCCAGGCCTTGTTATTTTTTCACATTTGTGACTACTGTAAATGTGCTGTTTGAGCAGTGGTTTTGGCACACCTAATTAATGTCCTTGAAGAGATTGGCCTTTCCCTATGGATGAAAAGATTAAAAGAATTTGAAGGGGAGAAAGCAAATAACAGTGATGAAATATTTGAGTAATGGGCACAAAATCTGGAATTACAACTTCAGCCACCTGATTCTGAAATATAAGTGCTGTGAAAACAAACATGTGAAAGACTCTGAATGTTTCTGGCACAGTTCTGGTAATATTCAGTCACATGTCTAGCATTTAAGAGAATTCACAAACTGCTGTTTCTCTTACTCTTGCCAACTGTGACTGCTGAAGGAGACCCCCAGTGGCATCAGCTAGAGCCAGTGGCTACTGGCTCTGCTTTCCCCTGCTACAGCTGGGCAGAGGAGAGAGAAAAAAAGGGGAGACACAAAGGGTTCATGAGTGAGATAAGGACTGGGACAAAACACTCTGAGGACAAAACTTCACAGAGAATAAGATCAAGCTCTTAGTCCAATAAGTTTTCAGAAAAAAAAATCCTTGTAAATAATTTTAAAAAATATTTTATAAGTGGTATTTTATATCAACAAATATCTAAATTTTAGTATTACCATTGCATCAGTCTTGTTATATCTAGAATCTTGTTTTGTGTATTTGTAAAACTTGCCAAAAAGAAACCATGATTGGTTGAATTTGTGTACTTTTGCCTTAGTAACAATGCAAGGAGTATTCCTAAGTTCTGCAGAGTAAGAAAGAGGCAGAGAGAGCATCTAGTATGGCTTTTGTTTCAGAGTGGCAGCTCCTGGTATAGTTCTGAAGATTATGGTGAGTACTTCGTTATTATTTTTAATGGATTGAATAATCTTTTCCACCCATTGCTGCCTCAGAACAATCATATTGGTAATCATGAACAGCCTATGACTGATGCTCCTCTTGGTCAGCATTTCACAGAGGGAAAGGAGAAGGTTTGCCATCTCTGTTCATCCTACTTTCACAAAGAGGGCTTCAACATGAATATATCAACTTAAATATGGTAGCTAGAGATGATATGGAAAGACTAGGCCAGATTTACTTTTTAACATGTAAGTGGCCTGTTTGCATTTTGAGTTACAGTCATCTTTTATAAGGACTGCTTCTCTGTGTCCCTAAGCTGGGTTATTTATACACAGCTTTCTGTCTTCTCCTTTTCCAAAGTGGCCTATGTGCAAATGCCAGTTTTTAGACAGTGTAAAAGTCCCACTTTAAATTACAAAAACTACCAATTGTCTTAGAGTTTTTCTTCTGCTCTGTGGAGGCTAACATTTACATGCTCTATTCTACTCCCTGATTTCAATGGCATTGTGTGAGGATGGACAGATTCTGCATCACAAATGTGGCCAGCCAGCACTCTGTGACTGAGTACAGCTGTTGCAGGGGAATTCAAGGAATCAAGGTCAAATTCAGCTCTGGAGGTGATAAAAAATGTAATGCATTTTTCCAAGGTATGTTAAAGAACAAACTACTGTAAGTCTGTAAAACAGACAGAAATCTTGTAAGACAGCTTTTTTTTGATGTATGAGATATCCAATAGTTGTTCCGAGACTGTTATGCTTTTGGGTGTAAAGAACTGCCATATGTTTCCAATTAACGTTATTTTGGTTTTAGATTAAAACAACAAAATAAGGAACAATGCAAAGTTTCCGTGAAAGACCTCAATATCTGTATTTCTTTACCTTTCGTGAACTCTGTAAGAAAGTGGGTGCCTCTGTCTTTTCCTTGCTTAAGTAAGAATAATAATAGAAACAATCCAAAAGCTTAAATATTTGTTTTGACTTTGCAACTTATGTGAGAAGAAATTTCAGTCTACAGCTATCCACCTTCCTGAAGCAATTGATTCTACTTCACTTGAACTTTATAGTGTAAATCTTAAAAACAGGAAAGAAATTATTTTTCTGGAAGTTGTGAGAGCTATTTCTTGTTGTTTAAAGGTAAAGGAGTCATATTAGATATGTAAATAGAAATGCTTATACCTTTGTCAGAATGCTAGCAAGAACTTAAATCCTTTATTCTGCCTAGATGGGAATGATTACAAATAAAATATTTTCACTTCCTGTCTTTGCCAGGTGTGGATATCATAGGAAGAAAATTACATGAGACTGGTGTTATTTTATGCCTCGAGTATGCCATTTTACATGATGGATTTCAGAACTCTGTTTACAGAAAGCAAAACTCTTCTTGTTAGAGAGGAAAAACCAGCTACAGGAGCCAACTGAAGGATCAAACTGCTTTCTCAAAATATACCAGACACTTCACAAAGTGCACCAAAACACGATTTTCAGAAGGACATGAAGAATTGTTATTTGAAATGCCAACTAAACCACCAAAAGCTTCTTATCTTGTTATGACATTCTTCTTAATCAAAGTTGATGAACCACCAGGGTATAATCTTCATTATTTATGAACAGTGAGATGTGATTAATAGCCACAGTGGTAACCATTTAGGTGGAAAGCTGCTTTGTTTGAATCAATAGGAACCACAAAATAATTCCTTTTTTTTTTTCAAGGGATTGAAGAATTGTGTATCTATTGCAGACATTGCTCTGCTGCCCTAGCTTTCATTTTATAAAGAATTGCAGTAGTCTCACTTACAGAACAAAATAATAGCTCTGAATTTCAACAGCTGGTTTTGACAATGCAAATAACATGCAACGTCTACTGAACAGAAAATCTCATAATATTTTAGAATAATTATCCAGTCTGGGAAGAAGTTCCGCTTGGTTTTTAAAAAATTTTCTTCATCCACTATGCTGTGGTGGATGACAGACTTCAGCCATGCTTTTGGATGAAGATAGTATCTTTTTTAAGAGCAACTTTTATGAGTAGAAGAAACAGTCAAGGCTTTGGGCATGCAGTTGAGTTTTGACTGACTGCAAGAGTTGTTATGTCCATAAAGGATTATGTTGTTGTTATTATGTCCATAAAGCCCAGTGAAGTTGAAGGACACAGTTTTAAACCAATGTAATGTCTGAGAACTGGATCAAGCTTCCAGTGATCTAAATTAAATCTAGTATTTTTTTTTAAAAATTGTACTTGCTTGCTAGATTCCTATCAGGAGACCATTTGAATTTGTCTTTGTAATCTGTTTTACCATCTCAGATACTTCCATTTATCAATGGGCTTTAAAACTTGAAGAAAACAAAGTAATTTTGGCCAGTAATTTAAGTACTTACAGTGTAAGTTATTTGCTTTCTTTGGTTATTTTCATATGCCTCTCCTGACTCTAAGCTTTTTCTTAGTTTAAAATTCATAGCTAAAGATACAAAGCTTATTTTATCCATTTACTCAATTACCCTGATATTGGAGTGCCTATTAAAAGCAATAAAACTAATACTGCAGACCTTAAGGCTCCATCTTGACTATGCTCTTGTCTGTATTTTCACTTGTTATGAGCCCATACTTCTCCCAAAACCACTAAAAATTATAACTTACTCAGTTGCATGCACTAAACTTGATAGGACTGAGTCCTCACTAAAATAAGCAGGAGTTTGCACTATAACATTTTAGGCACACGTAAAAAACTTCAACTTCAAACCCAATGACAAGTCCATGTTCTTAAGAATAGCTGTAGTATAAGAAAATTATATAAATGGATGAGCCAGAATGGATTTTTTTCATGTTTGTTGTGAAGGTCTTCTTGTGCATATATGATTCTGCATTATGCAAGGTGAAGGTCTGGCTACTTTATTTCTTTTCCTGTCGCTGTGAAAAAAAGGCATCAATTGAGAACTTATTCCTACATAAAAGGAAGACCATGCCATTTAAATCATGGCAGACATATGACTGACATGGTATCTTGGAGATGTGAGTTCATTTCTTCTTTTTTCTACTTCATGAGTTTCAGAAAGCTGTCACATCCCTCTGTATTTCAAGTCTCCTACCGAAAACCAGGAACTTAGGAAATAGGCATACTGATAGTAGTAAGAGCTTAGATACCTATCTTGCATGTAAACGCCTGTCTTTAGACATCTAAATACCAGTAGGTACCTACAGCCTACATCTGAATTACTCTCTTGTATTTACTATTCTTGATTGCAATGTGAGTGTAACTTAAAAGGATAAACTACTTAAGTACAGAGAGGGAAAACATAAACCCTGGCAGTAATTTTTGGCTTGATTCTTCCCAAAACTGCCCAGGAGCTGGGACAACAAATAGTAAGATGGGACCTGCCGCAGTCTAAGGTCTGGTTGGTAAGAAACAACTGAAATACTAAAATCAGGATGGATGAAAACTACTAAAATCTAAGGGAGGGAACAGGTGAAGCTGCTCTTACAGGTGATTGCAAAGAATTCTTTCTATATGCAAATCCAGTCCTATGCAGGCAAAGCAATTTCTCTGGGTGTATCCCAAGCAGAAAAAGCAGTGGGATTGCTGCTCTGGATGATGCAAACACTCTGCGAGTGATCATAAGAGACTGTCAGAGATAACATAGCTTCATTAAAGACAGTATGATTAAGGTAGATAGGAGCACAGAGAGTTGGTTTGTATATTTATAAAGACAGCATTAGGATGTGATTTAAGCAAGTTTCTACTGAGAATTAAGTCCTACTGTGGCCTTCAACCTTCCCAGATAAACAATCAGGCCTAAAAGAAAATGCATTTTCCTGCATGGTAAGTAATAACTGTAGTAATATTAGTCATGCTGTGCTGTTTATTCTCCCATGACAGTGTCAAACTGCTGGCCCAACTCCCGTTCTGTGTGTGCTGCTCGACATAATTCAGACTTGCAAATTTAAGTCCTACCAGCATCCTCTGAAAATAAAATTACACCCTTTACAGCAGGAGCTTCTGAATCATTCTGCTGTCATACCTCAGACTAACGTAGCTAGAGCTAAAAATAAAACACTCATATCAGTGTCAGAAAATGTGCATCAAAGGTATAAGGAGCTTTGAAAACTATGGCAAAAACTGACTTGGATGTGATAGTTTTTGGCAGAAAGGCCTTTGGATTTACATTTTATACCTTGAGGCTGCTCAGTCACGTTGAACACAGAGGTGCTTAATACAAAATTACTCTCTTTCCTTTCAGTTATGTATATAAATTAAAATATGAGGTTTCTTTGTTCTTCAGTAGATGTGACAGCCCACATAGTTCCATGTTTTTTTGTTATTGTCATGAAAGACAGTTATTCTTCAAAAGTTTGGAAGAAAAAATGAGAAGGAAGAATATTTTGTTGAGTAAGGCTCAACATCTATTGTTTTGAAAACAGACCACTGAGGACTGCATCCCTTCCTAACTTCTTATTATATAATTCTTCTGTATGTGCTTTAGAATAGATAACCTCCAACACTATTCAGATCTTGTGACAGGAATGCTTATGATACCAGTTAGTTTTGACAGTTTACTTTGGGATCTTCTCTGTGAATGTGATATACAAAATTTTCAGTGTCTGAGGAAAGTTGAAATCACAAATGAACTAATTAAAAATAAAAATACTTAAATATTTTTTTAAAAAGAAAATAAAAAGAAATAATTAAACTATATGATTCCCTGGACAGCTAGGAAATCTGTGAATTTTGATTTTTGTTTTCTATAAACAGAAGGAAAGAGCTATCTGATTTTTAGGGTAAATACTGTAAGCAAACAATAACTACAAACACTGGGAGCAACATTCTGATTTAGACAAATCTAATCCTGCTGAGCTAATTCCATAAGGACAATCACAGTTCAGCTGAGCTAGTTCCATAAGGACAATTATATACTTGTTAGCAAGTTGGAGTTCTCACATAGCCCAGACTTACTGACTCCCAACAATTTTAAAACATGAGGGATACTGGTTTTGATTTTGATGAGATGTTATCAGTTCAATGCATACTTCCTGCAGTGAGTAAACAGCGTAGTCTGATTTTTCAGATTTTGTTCCAGATTGCTGTGAATTTGAAGGAATGTCAAGAAGGAGAATTTCACCTTATGAGACTGAGATACTTCTGGAGCTGTGAAGTTAGAATTGGAGTTAAGCCTGTTCAGCTCAACCATTGAAAGAAATCTGTTTGATGATGGGCAGTGGACATTATGAGAGCTGGCAGAAAGGCAGAGGCAGAATTAGGAACGTTATCTGTGCAGAATATTTGGCAATGAGCCCGCATTCAGAGCCAGGCACTGGGGATGCTCCAGAGGGGAAGATTACATGGAAGAGCTGAGCAGCCATGCAAAGGAAAGCATGGCAGAGATGTCCATGGAAAAGACCAGATCATCAGTTTCTGATATCTCAGGTAGGATATCTGTCCAAACATAACCTCCTACTGCAGCAAGGTACACATCAGACAGTTATCCAGATTTCCTTTGGAGACAATGGAGAGAAAAGGTCAGTTCTGCTGCTGAGGCCACCCGCAGGAAGGTGTCCATGTCAGATGGACAGTGAGCTCTCCTGAGTACCAGTTTCTGTTTGTTGGATAAGAGAGGAACATAGACAGCCAGCTCAGATCCCAGAGCTTTCACTGGAGACTCCTGAAGTTGAATGTGATGAAATTTTACTTGGCATCTGATAAAGCTGGGTTGGTATTCCAAAGGGACTGCAAATGATGTCCAGGGTCTGTTGTGGTCATAGCATGGGAAGAAGTGGCAGTGTCCAGTATCTGTCCCTGTATGCCAGGCACAAATGCAGAACAGTCCCAACTTGGTGGGAATGAGAGAAATTAAATGCATTTCCTGAAGGAATAATTAGATTTAATTTTTCTTAAATGTCTAGAAATGTCTTCAGTTTTCTAGAAGGAGAAAATAAAAGACACTGTCAATGGCCAGTTAGTGAGCACTCAGTGCTTCTGTCTCCTCTGGCATGTTGGGCAGTCTATGGTCTGCTAGTTCAACCCCCTTGAGTTTAGGAAGCTCTTTTACTTTTACTTACACTTTCACTGCATACCATTCTCTTTTTCTATTAGTTGCTGAAGGTTGAAGGGATGAATGATTACATGCATTCACTGTTCCGAGATTATCTTATTAACACTCATGTGCATAGCAGACTAGCACATTTTCTTCTCATTTAGCCGTTTAATTCAGAAGGCAGGGGCTGTTGTTGCTAGTGTGATGCCATACAAATGCAACATAAATGACCTGTTAACTTCTTTAACATTCAGTACAACAGCTTTTTGCTCTGCCTCGTAGCTTACTATTTTCTGAAACACACTGACTGCCTGGGTTTTTTGGTCTATGACTATATTGTACCTAAAGAGTTTGCATCCTTCTGCCTGGCTGTTTGTGTTCTATCTAGATACACAGTGATCCCACAGAATAAGTACAGCATTTTCTTTTATCTGAGCTCTCTCTGCCACGAGAAACCTTAAAATCCTTTTAAATATAATAAACAACTCAGGGCAACTAACAGTTTCACAGAGTCCTCATTGCCCTGCCAGTGGGAAGATCTGTCATCTCCACACTCTGCAGTTACTGATAACTGTAACTGTCAGGTTGAATTAGGAAAAGTAGTAAATATTTGTATTTTTTTGTTTTGGCCATGTCACTGCAGAAATCTCTCTCTAATCCTTACGGAGTTTTCCCTGACCAAAGAAACTCATTGCTTCTGATACACTGAACAATATATACATTAACTCCCACAGCTCAGTTTAGAGTTGCATTTGGAAGCTATTATTGTTTCAACAGTTTTTTTCCTGTCAGGTGTACACAGAAACTTTCTACAGAGAGTGTTGATAAATAGTCTGGAAATTTTGTTTATAAACTTATTTAGACTACACATTCATAGGGTGTTTGTGTTAACGTTTCTCTTTCTTTTGAGCTCAAGTCATTCCTGAATAAATCAAATTCTCTACAAATGTATTAGATATTCACAGAATGTTCACAAAAGGGAGGATGTACAGCTTGTCTGTTTTTGTAAGACAACATTGATTGGTCTTTGTAACTCACAAATTAAGGATAATTTGGAGATAACAGAAAAGAAGGTTCAATATTACAGCATGCTGTAGTAAGGCCTACAATACCAGAATAGCATTCTTGTAAAAGTTTGAGGAAAAAAAATGTTCTTTTTAAATATAGAAAACAATTACCACTTATTCTACTGATATGTGTGGTATCACAGCTATATGTCTACAGACTACAGGGATTCCCTGTAAATTAAAATTAAGCGGTCCAGACTGTGCAGTCTATATTTCACAGTGTAAAACTTCAGACTTTGCTCTTTAGAGCTGATAGTTTTCATTAGACAACTAAAAGCATCCTCGCAAGAATTAATTTCTCCCAACACTGTCATACTGCAGGCAATTTAATCCCACTGAACACCTATTGACTGCTGGAGAAAGGTTTTAGGAACTTTAATCCTGCCTCCTGGGCTCACGCTGCAGTATTGATACACTTTGGGTGTGGGATGTCAAATATTATGTCAACTACTTTAATTTAAAAAATGTAATGGGGAGGTGTCCTTTAATATATGGGCAAAAAGTTGTTCAAAAAAGCTCAATGGATATTTATCGAAATACTGTATTTGTACATGTCTATGAAGAAAAAGCCAGTCTTGGACAAAGGGAAAAAGGAGATGTTTCACAAATTTAAAGTAGTGTGTCTCATTAGACTAGCTAGGGTAGGCAGGAAAAAATCAGCCAAGATTGTGGGCACAGCAGGCAGTCTTCAGGTTTTGGGGAGAAAGATGACTGCCTGTATTTGTAATTCTTTTAACTCCTATTGCTGTGGCGCAGGATTTCACCTTCCATTTGCTTTCTATCTAGTCCACAAATCCTGTGTTTATGAAGACTTAAGCACCATGAACACTCTGACACTCTCCGTTTCCTCCATCTGAAGCAGCAGCACTATCTAAAATAAACGGGCTGTCTGGCCAAGGAAGGAGACATGAGGAGTGCTTTCGCAAGCCTGCCTGTGTTTCTGTGAGAGACCCCAGGGTGGGAAAGCAGCAGGGGAAGGGAGGGAGGACCTGCTGTGGATGCTGCTGGAACATCCAGTGGCCAGTGAGGTCCAGCTGTGTAAATGTGACAAATGCAAAGGAGATACAAAGGGGTGAGGGCAAAACCGTGTTTGTGCCAATAAAGAGTGAAAAAAGGAGCTGCTTGGCACAACTTGTGTTGAGGCTGCGGGTTAGAGCTTGTGTGCCGAAGAAGCATCTGCATTCTCACATGCTTTTTGTGCTTATTTGAGATCCACGGTGACTGCACTTAGCAATAAGTACACAATGTACCCTGTATGTTGTCCTTTCCACAAGACAAATGTTTGTGTTCCACTCAGAGCACCCAGTTTTGCCCGTCGTCACGGATCCTTCCATAACATTAAACTCTTGATTAATATGTTTACTAGGAGATTTTCATTAAATCTGAGTTTGGAAATTCAGTCATCCTCTGGCATATTGTTCATTCTTATCAAATTTCTATTTTTAGAGACTCCAAATAGTGCATTACTATGATCACTTATCTACCAGCACTCTCGGGAGAAAGAGCAGCAGTAATGACCCATTATATAAAAGGGAAACTGAGGCACAGACTATGGGTGAGAATGCCCAGCATTGTGTCTTTTCCCTTCATCCTCATGCAGCTCTTCCCTTCCTGTTATTAAGATTCTCTCCTCCCTAGTAAAGGCAAAACTCGTGCTGTCTTTTCTATGGAACTCCATAACGGAGTCCTGCTTAAAGCTTGCTCTGTCTTCCAGCTGGTTTGACCCACAAGAGCTGAGGAAAAAGGTTCTGGAGCTCTTACACTTCAGTCAGCCAGGAAAACTGATATGGATAGGTTGTTTACCCTCGGGCTCACAGAACCATGCAGTTCTTACCTTTTCATTTTGTTTTCTTCCATCAGCACCACTCATTCCCAGACAAGCACAGAAGCTGCTACCTTTTTGGCTTTTACTTGATGATTTTATTAATGCCCTTCCCCATAAGAATCAATTTTTGCTGATTTTCTTCAAACAAAATAAATTCAGGAACCTCACTTACAACACGGACATGTAAAGCCAGTTTCAACAGTAGAAAACACACTATAAAATAGTTTCCTAGATTTCTTGCTGAAACATCCGTTCAGTTCAGCACTTTTCAGCAGTTGCTACTGCAGCAAAAACAATAACAACAACCAGCAGGCAAAGGAGAAGTAGTCTTACCTCAGTGTGGCACTTCGGGAATCTATTTTCTTGCTCTTCTTGCTGCTGGCCCCATCACTGTCCTCACCCAGCACTGAGGCTCCATTTAATGCACAGACTCACTGGGCCAGTAAAAATCTGCTGGCTTTTCTAGTGCAAAAACATAAATTAAAAAAATATTTGTCAGACCTGTGGACAGTGATTCCAAATTCTTCTGGTGTATTCTAAAAATGAATGTCAAGTGATCCAAGTGAAATGGGTATTCAACTTGCTTCCCCTCCCATGCTGCTGTCCAGGTGTAAAGCTGGGGCTAAGATACAGAGAGAGATATTTAGGTCCTTGCATGCACACTGTTCTCTTGTAAGAGAAAATTTGCTTTGGTGTTAATTTGTTTAGTTTTCCTGAGTTCCTTTTAGCAGACTTCTTTTAGCAACTTCTCTTAGCAGACTGATTTTCATGTATGGAAAAAGCAGCCTTTTTGGTCAAGCAGAAAGGACACAGTAAACATTTTAACTAATAACCATCTCTGCCCTTTTAGTATCTGGGATACATCAGCTGATATATTTAACTGGAAGGTTGAGTTCTTTAGCTGAGCTGTTTGCTTAGATGTATTCACTGATGATAATTTATATGGGTTTGAGAAAATTTTGAAGGAAAAGCACTGAGATCATCCATCAAACAGATAGATAAAAATCTGCTTACTGTGGATGTTGGAAATGGAAAACGAAACTTCATACAGCATCAAGGTGCAGTGTAATAACCATACAAGAATGCTAAGGCCAGAATCTATCAAAAAGAAAAATTATAAACCATACATCTACATCGGAAAACAAAGAAGGCAAGCACAAGAAATAATGTAGAAACTACAGCTCTTCTTTATCTTCTTTAGGTGTTTCTCTGTCCTGTCCTACTCCACCAGTGAATCTGTTGTTGGCTTTCTTCCACATGGTCCTGTGCTTTCAAGCCTGCCTCGATTCAGGGTAGGCCCCTACAAATTACCATAGAAAATGTACAAGAGTATTACATTCATCCTTAAGTCCTCCTCCTCCCTCCCCTGTAGCCATAAGAAATAGAGCAATCAACAGAATGCTGGTAACTGAGTAAACACGCACAAAACAAACCATTACTGCTTCAAGTGGATGCTGGGAGAATCAGAAAGACCTCACTGAGCAGCTCATCACTGTGCAGATGTGTGCGTTTGACTGCAGTTCCTCTCGACTCATATTATTTGTTGCAGCCCTTTCACATCCTATCTTAACAAACTTTGTATCTTCTTTTATGGGGCAGGTAACATAAGGGAACATCACCCCTGTCCTGGTAATGGTATGTTGGTTCTGTGCCCTGTTTCATCCCTCCCTTTCTAATGGCAGCTAAAGGCATGAAGATATTTCCTGTACCAAATTCTGTGCCAGTGCTAACTTGACTTTGAGATGGTTGTATTTTGATATTAGCAAACAAATATCAAAACTAAAGGCTAACCTCAAACAAGTGAAGCATCTGGATTCCACTGGCACATGTGCACACCTTGATTCTGGAGGACTGCAAATCAGATCTGCCTCAGGCCACTGGAGGACAAAGTGCTCTGATCTCTAGATAAATCAGCTCTGCTGAGCTGTGCTCCCTGCAGCTACAGTGCTGCTGTTATCTCTGCACTCTACTGCAAACAAGTAGAAAATTACCTGAAGGCTGGAAAGGGTTATCTAGTCAGATCTCCCAGGAAGCAGAAACCATAGAATTAAAGAGTAATTTTGGTTCTAAGGCTGGAAGAAACCTCAGGAGGTCATCTGGTAGAAACCCCCTGTTCAAGGTGGCACAGATTTAGATTAAGTTGCACAGGGCCTCATGAATTAATTCCCATGTCAGTGGAAATGAATTGATTTAAAAAATTCCAGGAATTGAGAATCCACTATGAATCCACTACTCTTTCTGTAACCAGTTGCCACCAATTATGTTTTTGTTGTTGGTTTTGGTTTGGCTTGTTTTTTTCCCCAAAGGCTCCTTTTTAGCCTGTACTTCACTACTTTTAGCATCCTCTCTTTTAATTCTGATTTCTTTTTTAGATGCTGCCTGGCAGATGCTGTCATCAGATAACTCTTTGAACCAGTCTGAGCTTCATGAATTTGTTACTCTCTTATATTTTTTGTGTTCCAATTGTTCTTGCAGCCCTGCTCTGAGTTTTCTCTAATTTATCAACACACAGATAACAAGAGCAACTGTCAAGTCTCGGACAAGAGAGCTGGACAGAATTTTCGTAGTTGCAGCACCAGATACAGAGCTAATGTATCCCTTTTCTATCTACAGTAAATTTTCCCCCTTATATTTATTTCAGAATTACAATAGAAGTTTTGGATATGGCTAATGATGGTAGTCCATATCCAAGTTAGCTGTCTGCCATGAGCCCAAATTTACACTTCCTCTGGAAGGCAATCCACATGCTACAGGAATATTTTTAGGTATAGGACTGCCCATTTAGATATATTGATCCAGTGATTCCATGAATTTGTGACTTCCTTGTAAAATTATTCAGTTATACTAAGTAGTTCATCCATTACATTACTTACACATTCTTTGTGACATCTGTGAAATTGGTGACCAGAGATTTCATTTTTTTTTTCAGGCCATTTATAAAATTTGGTAGTTATGTAAGCACCAGAAAAGGGCTTTTAGAGTCTCACAAAACAGCAGAACATTGATGATTCTCAATTTGCATCTATATTTCAATAACTAATATTTGCTATTATTTTATTTACTATGTGCAATATTGGTATTTTAAATTTTGTCTTTCCTTAATCAAGATGCCAGCAGGTGCCAGATGAAATATTTTACAAATGTTGAACTGCATTGCAGTGATATTAATTTGGTGGCCCAATGTCAATGTTAGAGTTGGGACTACACATGAGACAGAACTGTCTTTCCACAAAACCACCAGTGTGAATTTGCCGTTGAAAACCTGATTAGAAGAGAGTTTTATCTCTGTGACTTTTTCAGTTGCTCAGGATAGAAGCCTTTACAATGTCATGTACAATTATTCTCCAGTTATGACTTTCCACATGGACTGCTATTTTTCACAAATATTAAAACCTACACACTTTTGGAATACACTGTGGTATTTCACTGCTTATAAAGAAGGAGGTTTTTTTGTTGGTGGGGTTTTTTTTGTTTGTTTTTTTGTTTTTTTTTTTTGGTGTGTTTGCTTGATGTTTTCCTTAAAAGTTTATCTTAAGTGAAGGAAGGGAAATATTTACAATTGCAATGGAACAATGGCTTGGAACTAAGGAAGGGAAAGTTTAGGTTAGGCTGTAGTGAGAAGTTCTTAAGTCAAATAGCCTTAGATTCCAAAAGAAGTTTTTTGAGACAGCATCATGGAAGATTTCCATTAACTGTGCAAGTGAGACACTCTGGAGAAATGCTTTGTAAAGAACACAGTCTGGTGAAAGTCGAATACTAGATAATCATCACCTTCTTACATAATCTTTCTTTCTCTATAATTTTATTTGTGACACAAAGGAGATTTAAAATTGAAGCAAATTTTAAAATCTTACATACTTAAGAGACATGTTCACTTAAGATTCTCAGAGTCTCTTGAGAATGACAGTGAAAAAATCCAAATCCAGTTTTTCATGCATTATGTTTACAACCAAATAGGAACATTCAGGTGCTGAATTATTGAAAATCTCACCTCTGCAGTACAGCCCCTTGAGAGTGCCCTAAGGATTTACTGGCCTTTAGAACTGACAACGCACTAAAGATTAAACAAAAGTATGGGGGAAATTAGGATCAGACTTCCTGTGGTTTTTTGAAAGAGACAAGAGGCAGTACCAGAGAAGCCAGGAGTTCCTTACTTTACTTTTTTTAATGCTCTGCACAAAATATCTAATGAGAAAAAGTTCAATTCACTTTGGTAGCTAATTCTATTCACATATTCAAAGAAGTAAGGGAAGTTTATTTAACAAAATAATCAAGTTTCCTTTTAAACAAGAATTTAAACATGCTCTATGGCATGAAATTCAATTTTCCTAGTTGTACCACATAACATAAGCTGGGAGCTGGATAGTACTTGTTCTGAAGCAAGTCTATTTTATGCAGTGAAAATGCTGCAGATCTATGCTCGCAGAAAAGTGTTCAATCTGTTCTGCTTAATGGTATCTGAAGTTATCAATTTCGGTATTATGAGCATTCAGGAAAGAAGTTTCCTGCCACATTCATATTTAACAATTGCAGTTTTCTGTCCGAGAAACATCTGCCTGAGCTGAAGGGAGAAAAAATTGCACGCCAGATAACTTTTAGGTATTAAGTTACTTTCTGATTTTAGAAGAGAAAGAGTGATGATATTTGGCCTGCTACATGCGGCACCCACCACTAGCAGTGCCAAAAGTACTTATTCCTTGAAGCTGCACTGAATTCTCTGACTGTGACATACGTCCAGGATTGAAGAAAGAATAAAATTTGTCCCCCTAGTGTACTGTTGTTGTAAAATATTTAGGTCTCTAACCTGCTGAAATTTGTCTGAGGATTCGTTGTTACCTCTTCTCTATTTTCTGTGTGTTTTTACTGTACTGAGTGTAACTCCTAGAGAGTTTTCTTCTCTTGGACATTTTTCTTATGATTCTAGGCTTCTGGGATGGAACAGATTCCACCTGGTAATACAATTCTTACAGAATGCAAGGTAAGGACTAGATAACACTTTGCTTCTGTTTATCAAAGCTTATAGGAACTATCTTGGCATTTATTCATGCTATTAACATCTGTATTTTTGTTGTAAAATTTAAATTTAAATCTGTACATATAGAACTGTTTTCATTATATGTTTCTGAATAACATTTCTATTGCTTTGGAATACCCAGTTAAAAAAGATCAAATGAGATAGGCAATAATTGCTGAAAAGAGTCATTATTCAAAATTTTCTTCTGGGAGACGGCTCTAAAATAATTGATGGAGAATATTAATTTGGTGCTACTATAGTATTGGAGATTTGTTGCCTAAATTACATTTGTAGTAAATTATTATGTTGTTACCAGAGCATCAAAGACAATTGAGTTGTTTTATGCAAATGCATTGAACACAATGATGAAAAATATTATTTACTTTCACCTAAGGGCCCCACTAAACCTTGAAGAGGGTCTTGTAGAGGGTTTGAGCCCAAACCCTCCGACTGAGGGCTCTCAGCAAATCCCTCAGCTCTCTCAGACACCCAAGCAGTGTATCCACTGAACTTAGGTATAAATGGGCTGAGCAAACATCACCTATATTTTGAATAAAATTAGCTTCCTCTGATAGATTCTGGATGGGAGCAGTCTTGACAGGGTCACTCTCAGAATGCCCTCAGACTGGCATCCAACAAGGAGGTTGAAGAACACCTCACTGGTAAATCCCAGCAGGTTGTGTTTGTAAGTTAAACAGGAGCTCTTCACAGCTGCCATGCCCAAGAGGACAAAGTTTCTTCTGGAAATTTCTTCTGAAAGTCTGAACTGTCTACAGACTTAACAATCTTCCACACACTGTAATAAATTGCAATTTTGTGGTTTGTCATTTAGGCATCTAATTCTGTCACCTAAAGTCCTGCTTAAACCGACTAAATCTTACTATAGATTTAGGAAAATACTTACAGAGGTACTCCTCAAATGAAAAGAAACGAAAAAAAAATCCTCACCACTTATCAAGAAGGAGAGACAGAGCAAGCAGAGGTTTGGTCACTGTGTATCACTGGATGTATAATTATGCCAAAGATACATCTCCTAAAACAAGAGAAGAGAACAGCTGCTGTAGGAAACAACAACAGGTAAGGATGACCATGTGCTTCTGCTGTAATTTCTATTCTATCAGAATATGTATTTGAAAAATATTGCATGCTCTTGCAGTGAAGAATCTCCACTGCTTTTCACACACTGAGTTACAATCATTGTAAATCCCCATTTGTAGAAGGATCTGCTGCTGGAATGCAAGAAGCAGGAGTTTAAAATAAAGAATTTGATGGAGCAGGAGAGATGATTCTTACCTAAAAAGAAGGGGCATCTTTGAAAACAGGTAATTTGCAGCCCTTCACTTACTATCTGTTAATTGCCATCATAGATTCATAGCAGTATTGCTTTCTTCAAGCATATCTTGTGAAAAATATTAAAAACATCCGAAAAACCTGGCCACCTTCAGGATGTTCTCTGTGGTTTTGGAGCCTTGGCATGTGCAAAAATCGATATATGTAGCACTTGATTTATGGAATATAAGAGGTATTTTTCTCTGGGTCTCAGTTATAGAAAGACATAAAATAAACAGCTAGAAAAATCCCAATGCTATTTACATTTGTTTTCCCAATAATAATTTGTCCAGATTAAAGGGCATTTTATTCCCAGTAATTTATTTTTAGATGTAGGACATTAGCTCAGTTGTTTAGAGCACAGTGCTAATAATGCCAAGGTTGTGGGTTTTATCTGTGTATTGGCTGTACACTTAAGAGTTGGATTTGGTGATCCTTGTGAGTCCCTTCCAACTCAGAATACCCTGTGAAATCCTGTGAAACCCTGTGAAAATGCCATGTCCTCCCTGGAAGATGAGAGGATTTGGATTTAGATCTCACAGCAACTCATTCCACCTGCTTGTCTCTGTTAGATTATAAATGGGAATTCCGACCACCACAAATTGCTGTTAGAAGAATATTTTGCCTTAAAACCCTTTCAAATATTCCTATGCCATGTACGATTTCCACAAGCAGCGTATTTCCCTGAGCCACCTGAAATTCCTGTCTTCACACACAGAAAATGGCACATGAAGGATTTGGCACAGTCACCTTCAGGACAGGAGGTTCCTGCTCCATTTCCCCCTCTGAGTTCACCCTCGGTAGCACAGCTCAGTACATCGTGAGTGTGTACAGACTCTGAGCTCCATCTTGGATGTGTTTCAGATGAACTCCCATGGAATCCCAAGCAATCCTTCTGGCAGAAGGTTTTCCTGTGAAGAATCAAATCCATCATATAAGGGGAGGACATTTTCAAAGCTGAGGGTACATTTCAACAAACAAGGCTCTCAGCCTTGCCCTCAAGGTCGAGCCTTAATTTTTCAGCCTAGTGATAGGGATTGTTTGATTTAAAAGAACCTCTGCATGCCAACTCCTCAGAGGAGAATAACTGAGATTTCCTTGCTTGGTACGTTACCTAACAATTCTTCGCATCCAATGGTGCTATGTTGTCTGCTCTGATACTGTGCCAGATCCTGGGCTCTTATAAATCATTCTTATCAAATTCATCTATTTTTGTCATCTGAGATTCTGACTCTTCTGACTTATGCTCCTCTTCTATTTGGGGTTAAGAAAATATCTCTCCAAGATATACAGCCCAAATTTATGTCTTTTGAAAACAAAGGTGATAAACTTCCCCTGTTAGAGCAAAAAGGCAATGGCTGGAAAAGAAAGACAAGCATTTATAAAGAGTGATTAAATGCAAGTTAGGGTAGCTGGTTTACAGGCCTTTCTCTTCACCAGTTTCACAAGTGTCTGAATAAAAACTTGTGTGTACTTAGAGACAAGCAGGACATGTCTACAGAAACATTCTACCTGAGCATAGGATAGATCATATCAGGAGAAAGTGAGCAACAAGGTCCTTAGAGAATTCTCCTTCTCAGCTGGTGTTTGTGGCTAAACTGAAATGAATGCGATGCAGAAGTGTAATACAAAGAGTAACTGTGTGAAAATAGAGAAGCATGTGTGACAGATTGCACATAACCCTGTAAAAAAGACACAGACTGAATTTGATTCTTAATCACCTCCCTGTGAACCTGCTGAACCCACTAGGGTTGCCTGGGGATAAGTGAAACACAAATCTGATCCATTTGGTTTGCTATAGCCTCTGGCAGTCTAAATGTAATTTCAACCAAATCAGAGCAGCAGCAATTTATCCTTAGCCAGCACAGATGCAAGAGATGACTCAAGAAGAAAGGAACCAGTAACACATTTTGGAGCAAGAGGATATCTCTGGCTGTTTTTGAATTCCAAAACAAAAAGGAATGTAATTTGCTCCCCATTTTGTAGCAGCTGAGGGCTGTTTTCCACGTGAAAACAGTAGCTGTAAAAGCGACTCTTGCTACATCACGAATTTCCTTTCTTTGCTGTGGCAATCATTGATATGGCTCTTAAAATGGAATTTTATGTTCCAGTTTCTTGAGATCTTTTCTGTTGGAGCGAAAGAGCAGCCTTGACACCTATTCATTGGAATTCCTTAAACTGGGGAACAGGTTCTGCTGGGAAAGAGCAAGAGGGACAAACACTGCATTGTAGGATTGTGCCCTTGCACACCCATGGCCTCTGCTCTCTGTGACTCCAAGACAGAAACACAAAGGGCCAAGAAAGAGGAAGAAGTGAAAAGGACCTGGACAAGGGCTGAGTAATTCTTTCAGCTGGATCTCCCAGCTCCCACACCTCATCTTCCAATCAGCAAATATACTTTCACATTCCGACGAAAGCACACTAGAAATTAAGCAATCTGGAATCAACACTGGTTTCAGACCAAAACAGTTGCTGTGGTTGCATCAAGAAGAGCTGCTAAACTACTGCTACCAGCTTATGTGCTCCATGGTGAATTTACCTGGCTGGCAGATACATGCAGGGAAAGAAACTTCTTATTGCTCACTAAGAAGGTGAGAGCATTGCTACTTAAGGCACAAAGGCAAGAGGATAGAAACAAGGCAAGATTTCAAATGCAGCTGCTGAGCTTTAGGAACAGAAATGGTTGCCTGAAACTCAATGGACAAGTTGATCTATTGTTTAAAGTGACGGAAAGTACTGTTCAGACAGGATTCAGAAATATTTCTTCCTGTTTTTTAGGGGAGGCACAATAACTGCTTTAGTTCTCAGTTTGGAAGAAATTGCTAATTCTTTGGAAGAAGCACATGATGTATGTCATATCTGATTTTTAGCTCAATTCAGTGAAAATAAATCAATTCCAAAATGTCAGTATTGGATGTCCTTCCACATATTTTATTAATAAAATATAATGACTCCACAATAGAGATTCCTCGAAAGATTTGAAAGATGGGGTTTTCTTTTTCTTTTTTTTTTTTTTTAGAAAAATAATTTAATGTTAATGGAAATATCCAAGTTTCACCAGTACTTGAAATACCTTCTATGAATAGCATAGAAATATACTTAGGGCATTTTTCAGAATTCTTCCTCCACTTGGCTCTTTCCCAGACCTGTTTTTGTAATTAGCAGGTATTTGACTAGAAATCAAAGTAGAAGGGCCGTACCAAACATCCCTCCCACTTTTGTTATCACAGACTGTGATGTAAAATTGCATATTTCAGAACTGAACAAAGGGTTAGGGCTTAGAAAGAGAAGCTGAAAGATTTTTAAAAGGTGATAATCAACTCAGTTGGTGCTTTCTATTTGCTTTTGAATCCAGGAAAAGGAAAAGCAAATTTCTTATCCAGGTTTGTTATGACATCCATTTAGGTCTGGGTACATTCCTCTCACTTTTGGAGCATCCATCAGGTGCCTAAGTCACCAGCTCATTTGCTTCAGATTCTGTCCATATTTAATAGACAGATAGATGACTAATAATTTTCAAAGTTGATTTTGGCTTAAAGGTGGCTGATTAATTTATGGTGCCTTTCCCTCCACTGATCAGAAAACAGACTGAGGAAAGAGGTGTCTTTAGTTGTAGGCCACTCAAATAAGCACTTAGAGTTAAATGGAATAAATCCAGGCTTACAGGGTTTTGTTTTACCACTGAGCCTACCTTCACCGTACTTCTTTTCTGTATACAGCTTCTGTTTGAAACTAAACTTAGCAAAGATACTTGTTTTAGTATGAGCCGGACTTAAATTTCACTGCCAAATTATTTAAGTGTAGCTTTTGGTTTTCTCAGTGTTACTTCAGCAGTGACACTTAAAGTGAAAAGTCACATTTTCAACAGGATGTTCATAATTTGTACACACTTATTTATAAGCAAAACCTATGCATGTAAATCATAGTTCCTCATGTAACTAAATTTTAACAATTTATTGAAACTCAGATCTGTCCAAGGTACATATGCAAATCTGAGTTCCTCTTATAAGCCATATTACTTGTTCCAACAAATATTTGTTACAAAAAAGCTGTAAAAATTTTTTGGATAATGCATTATGTTCACTTAAGAGCCTTAGAGCAATTTTTTTTTCTAATATAACAGGTTTCAATAAACCTTAATGTTTGGTGCAGGAGACAAAAGCATATGTTAATGGGTGGAACATAAAAAGTAAATCATGGCTCTTCTATTCTGCTCCCTCGTGTCTCACAGAATTTCTGTCATCTGAGTCAAACGACTTCAAAATGTATTACACTTGTAAAGAGGAACTCTGTAAGTAAGGCTGTTACATAATTTTCATAGAAAGGGGTCAGGAAAGAGATGTTGGTGCACATTGGTCAGCAGAAACCTTGAGCTTTATTATATTCCTTCAAACAAACCACACCATTCTGAGGTGTTCTGATAACTTAAGCACCTGTTCTCTCTCCACATATTTCCACAACTCTAGCTTAATATTTCATCTGTTTTTAAGGTAAGATTTGCCCTTTTCTTCTTCTTAGGCTTTCCCTTTTGCATGAAGCAAAAACTGCTCGTGGTTCTGCAGGTCTAATCTGCAACTCTGGGTGTCTTTGAACACAACAATGCAGTCATCAAGCAGCTCTCTGAACAGAAGGGAAACCTCTAAACAGAAAGCTGAAATATGATGTCCAGCAAAGATCTATTTTACCCTGGAAAAGGGGAGTAGGGCCTGCCTAGTTTAGAAGAGTTTTGTAGGGGGGCCTGATCCAACCCTGATCATTTGGCCTCCCACATGTTCTGTATTTGAGGTGGGGAGGAAGGCAAAGGCAGAAGCACACATTGGAGGGCTCACCGGTTTGAATGAAGTCAATTTTTGATGCAACCACAGCCTTGGCTTATTAGATGGAAACGAAACTCTTTCCACTCTTCAGTTCTCCCCTAAGTGAATATTCAAAACATTCCATTTTCCAGGAGTCCTTTAATCTGAATACACAGGTCTTGATTTTTCTTAACTGAAAGTAGGGGGACATCTGGATGCAAAATCTTAAAAAGTTAAGAGTTTTAGAGTCATTGTCACTCAAGCATTAGCTGACTTTTGGCTCTTTCCTCTTTGCATTACTCCCACACACCTGAGTAACTGACACATTCCACAATGCCAGGAAAGTACAGCAACTTGATATCCATCGTAGCCTCAGATTCCTGTTTATCATTACTCTACACTAGGTCCTTAACAAATAAAAAGGAAAACATCCTGTCTCGAAGAGTTTTGCAACAAAAAAAATCAGGAAGAGTCCAAGAGCAGATGGCAGAGGATGCAGAGTACAAAGAAGGAAACCAGAATGCTAGTGCACACTACAGATGGTAACATTCAGGGTCAGACTGGACAGGGTCCTCAGTAATCTGATCCAGCTGAAGATGTCACTGCTTGTTGCAGAGGGGCTGGACTGGGTAACCCTTCCAACCCAAACTGTTCTGTGATTCTGTGCCCTTGTGAGCCTGTGCAGGATCAGCTCAGGCTGGGGACTGCAGCGATGCAAGGAAAGAGAGGCAGGGTAAAAAGGTAAAAGCAAACAGCCTTGCATGGAGCTCAGCTGAGTAAAGCACATTCCTAGGGATCGCACAACAGGACATGCGAAAGGCATTTTAAAGTTCCACGCATTTTTCAGCTGGGTTTTTTCCCCAGTGGTGTGACGCACTTTGAAAAGCACCTGTCATCGATCCGAGCTGCGAGCGTACGGAACAGAAGATTTCTTTGTTACAGAGGGGCTCTGTTGAGAACAGAAAACAAATCAGAGTCAAAGGATGCAGTCCAAACCAAAGGTTCCCATCTCTGTGCTCACCATCTGTGTAGTCAAAGATAGCAAAGGCTTCCTTGCCATTGAATAATGCAAACTCGGGGACTTCCTTGACGTCATTGAGAAGGGTGGGTGGTCTGCATGAGACAGCTGGCAGCATTCCAGTGATCAAACATGTCAGGAGATCTCCAGTGTTAAAGGAGAAAAAGTAGTTTGTGAAGAAAACTTTAAGCAAGCATGTACTGCCCTTTTAAAAAGAATATTTTATACAGATTTGCTATTTTTCTAATAAATTGGTCCCCTATGCCGATTTGTAAAGATGTGCAGAAAATGCTTTAAACACTAAACAGATTTTATTCTTAGAGAATAAGATCTAGAATGGCATATAGATAGGTATAAAAAAGATCTGAGTTTCTTTGAGATATCTAAGCTGCTAAAACAACAATGATGGAAATGCTGGAAGAATTGCAGCTGTCTTCCTGTTCCAATTCCAGGCACAAATTCAGTGAGGAAGAATGATATTTTATAAATCGTTTCCTGCCCCTTTTCAGAAACAATGCAAGCACTTGGAAGTTCAATATCTCCTAAAGCCTGAAGTGACCTCTGAGAATGAGTTTAGAAAAATTACTTTTTTTTTTCTAAGGAAGACAGCACCACGATGACATCAAATGCAAAATCAACAAATACTAACAGAGATATCTTTTGGGGTTATCAAGGTTTTTTCTGTCATCTGATACAGCATTTCAAGAAGTCAGGGTTAAGGTTTTTCATAATGTGGGAGTTAAAAGAGATTCTTCCGTTGGGCTCATCTGCTGAGAGAGTCTCCTTTCTTTACTTTGCTGCTGCACAGTCCTAAATCAATCCTCATTCACACTAAAAGTTTCAAGAAATATATTTACCCTTTCTCTTCCTTCAACTGCTTTTAGATTTCACCTGATAAAAACAGGGAGATGAGGCAAAAATGGACACACGAAATGGTAGGGGGGAAAGGAGAATGAGATCCCTGTCATCCAGCCCTTTCCCTCACAAAAGGAGCCCACCAATTGCGAATGAAATATTCCTTGCAGGGATCCATCATCTTTGGTGTTAGCTTGACCAAGGAGTGACCCCAGATCTACAGCCTTTCCCCACGGAGGAAAATCAAGTTGCCAGGTTATTCTTACAGGTGAAAGTTGTCAGGTCTGTTCTCCACAGCTTGATGATGTGCTCAGAAAAAACACGAGGTAGAAGAACTTTGTGAAATGGCTCAGAGGCTTTATTGGTAGTGATTCAGTAATTAAATAAAAAAGGAGAATCAATTTTCACCTCAGCACAGAAAATGCAGATGTCTATTTACTGAGTTTATAAACATGCATATATAGGTATGTCCTGAAAGTAACAAATGAGGCAGAACGGCTATAGATAAGGTTACCATGTGGTGATTCTGAGTGTTTCAAGTGCATACTAAAGATTATTTCCAAAACCAAAAGAAGTTACTTTCAGCAGCTGCTATTAGCACTAATAACCTGTAAGCATTTGCACCTCTCTCTGGAGTCAGCTTGTAAGTTTGTCCTGGAACATTTGTAAGCAGTGATATCCTAGTCATGCTTTTTTCACTGCTCACCTGAAGCTGATCTGAATGTGAATATCATGGCAATTACAGGACTTTCTAGCTGCTCGCACAGTAATATCAGAGTCAATCATTTGCAAGTCAGCCTTCAGATCAGAGCAGATCAGAGCAGCCTTAAGCCATCCCAGTGCACTTGCTGTGATTTGTGGCTGCAAAATTCTGTTCCTCAGCCTCCTCAAGGCCCAAATTTGAGATGCAATAATATCATCTTCACCTTCCCTCCTCTTCAAATATTTTGCATCTCCAAATGTCAGGTCTTGAGCAGGTGACATTACCGTCTAACACACTGAGTTTTCTGAAATTATAGCAACTCTGTCTAAAATTGTGCAATGAAAAATATCGTGCATAAGTGGATTTCAGAAAGAAGAATGGTAAAGATGGATGAAGAAACAGAAGGGAAGTCAAATAATGTTCCTTAAATAGTAAAGAATAACTCAGATATCGGCACCTTTACAGGAATGTGACATAGTACAATCCAAGTATCATTCTAAATAATTTGTGGTGTACAGAAAAGCATTTAAAGGACAGCTTGGAAACGTAGAGTTCAAAAATGTAGAATGATACGTAAATTCCTTGGCATTTTTTTTATTCATCCCAACCTTACAGCCTCCTGTTTCAGAACTAAAAATCCTGCTCTTCATCTTTCAATGACAATGAGTGTCACTGAAAAAGTCATAATTCATCATGTCCTAGGATTTGTTCTGTCCTACTTTCTGTTTTTGCCAGCCTTAATGGAAGAAAAAATGAAGAAAAAGGTATTCGTGCTCTATCAGACCACAAGCTGCTTTCCAAGAACTGCTGTGAGACATACATCTCTCCTGACATCACTTCTATATTTATCCTAACAATAAAACAAAATAGGAATGCAATAATATTTCATACCTCCATGCTGCCTTTTAGGTGTTGAGACCAAATGGTTTGCAGTCAGACAGTACTTGCAGTACCTGTAGCTTAAAATAATGAAAACCATGGATTTATTATTGGCAGTGCAAAAAGGTCATGTGTTGGGTGTAAATAGTGATTTATGCACACTTTGAAACAGCTGGAATGGCAGAACACTTATAACACCAGAAGTTTTCTGATGTTTGAGTGACTTACTCGGGATAGAAGAGTAGAAGATGCTCCTGAAAAAGCTAGCAACCACGTAAGCACCGATTTTACAGTGGATTCTGCAGGAAAAAAAAGCCCAAACCTTAAGAACTCAAGCAGTGTTTTGCAAGTCAAAGCTTCGTTTAGTGTGAGAGGTATGAAGTTATACATGCATGTAATAGAACTGGCAGAAAAATGTATGGTATAAATAACTACCAACAAAAAGAAGATGGGAATAGGGAAACGACATTATCTCTATCCCACATTTAAAGGATTAGAGAGATTAAGGACCTTATCCAACAAACTAAACCCCAGATTCCATCCAGCAGTCCAGAATGAACAATGTTCTACTCCTTTGCCTCTGGTGATGCTCTTGGAGACCAAACTTTCTTTGATGTGCTACCAAGAAACTCAGAAATTGGCAGGATTTTTCCACCATGGAAATCGATAGGTCTGCAGTATTGCATCTTCTGAGCTCCAAGACTGAAGGAGAGAGGCTAAAAAGTTTGTCCTAGATCACACAGCAGACCAGTGAAACTGTGCCATTCCAATTACTAATGTCCTACACTAATTATCAGCCCTCAGCACATCATGCCTGGCTGCTACATCACGTCATGTCCAGGGCTGCTGCTGCTGGGTCAGGATACCGACTGACACACCTAACTCAGATGGCTGTAGAGTGCAATTCATTATCTGACAAAAGAATATACTTTCATGCTTTCAGAAAGAAAATACTAAAATAAGGCAAATGGCAAAACAAACAGGTTAAAAAATAAATCTAAAAAATTAGAGTGAAAACCAGCAAGTTTGACATATAGAAAAATAAACAGGTAATGTTTTCAATTTCTTATTGTAAATGCTTTCTGAAGGCCTTAGAGAACTTAATCCTGTCAAAATCCTCTTCCCAAGCTGCAAAGCCTGGTAGTCACACAGATTTGCCTGCAGGGCTTAGCCTAGGTAAAATAGTAAAGGACCCACTTAAAGGCTGGTCATTCCTCTAAAAAAGCTACAACAAAATGGGAATAAGTGCATTTAGATTTCTTGTGAGCTGCCTTTTTTGAAACCGGTTTGCACGGAACAGCTAACTCCAGCAGAATTCTCAATGTTTTAATGTACATTAAGCACATTAGTAATTTTAAATACAATTACATATGCTTGTATTAATTCTTACAGATAGCATGAGGTTTGGCAATTCTGTCAAATTTATATTATGTATAAAAAATATACAATTTTAGTGCACACTCAAGAGACATGGAGTCCAGAAGGAAAATGCAAATTCACAGCAAAGTTATAAAGATTATATCCAATTTTAATTTTTTCACTCTGTTAAATCTGAACCTTCTGATTACTCATAAGTCTAATATGTCCCAAATCAGGCTCAGCTTTATGCTTGGAAATTCCCAGTGGTTTTTATTTTTAATTGAAGAATATTTATCACACAGAATTAAATATTACAAGCTCTCAAATGTATAAAAATTGTTCCAGGTTTTTGGGAAGAGCTTAAGTCTCTGAACAGTATCTGATTTCTTTGTAATATATGGTCCATGATTACTCTGTTTCTGTCACGGAAAAATGAAGGGAAAGAGAGAAAAAACAAAAATCAGGCTGATTTTTTTTTAAAAGTGAAAACAACCACTTACTTTTTCTATTGTTAATTTTCTTGTGCCTTTCTTAGAAAGGAAGGGAACCAGATCATGGGATCAATGTCACTGATTTCATCAAAGTTAATCCTGCATGTACCACAGTAACGTTGATCCCATAAACCACATACTCAATAAAGAAAGGCAAAGCATTTAGAAAAATTGGTTTCCGTGCCCTATAAGTGAGGCAGGCAGAGCCTGAGTGTCACTATCCTTTCCCTGACAAATTACTGGACCTTCTGAACAAGAAGAGATCCCTGTGTAGAAGATCCAACATAGCTTAGCACGTGTGGGCTACAGAATGCAGGCACACAGAAAACCTCCTGAGGAGACTGCAAGAACTCAGATTACTACATTTGGGGCATGAGGTGTAGGCCAGAAGATTTGCCCTAATGGGCTGAATTCAGTACATGGAATATTGACTCAGCATCCATTCATAAGAATATGCACTGCATTTTAGGGAATAATTACCTTTGGGGACAGGACAATTAATGAAGTTCCTGAAATCAAAATATTTGGAGTACTTGTAAAATGTCTGCCATGCTGCCAATGTTCTCTGTTCCCTGTTATGATGACAGGAGGTTTGGGTAGATCTTGGTCAAGATAGCTGTTATGTTCTTTTGGGCATCTGATAATGAAAGACCACTATGAGTTAAGTTACAATGAACCAGCTTTAAACAAATATTAACATGTATGGATATCCTTGAACACAGTTTCAATTTCCCGGCCTTATATAGTTTGGGTTGTTCTGTAAACTTAAATATAAGTAGTGCACTATGAGAAAAATAAAATATTTGGGTGTATGTGAAATCCTGATCTCAACAAATTAGTGTGAGGCAAACCAGTACCTTACAAGAAAAAGTCCTGTGAATTCTTCCATGACAAAGGCTGGGCTAAAAAACGGAGTTCCATTGAAAAAACTAGGAGTTCTGCCACTCATACTATGGACATGACTTCTACCCTGGTTCTTTATTAGTAATCTTGAAGAGGTGGTCTTTAAAAAATCTCACAATGAAGTGGGGAATGTATCTGAAAAGTTATGTTTAAATAGACAAAGTGTGCTAAATTCTCATCACTTTCACAATATATGTTCATTCGTGGGTAGATCTCATGAGGAAATATGGACAACACCTACACTTCTCAAAATAAACTAGTAAGAGGGCTTAGATAACCAGCCTGAGGTTAAGCTTGGGTAGCACTCCCTCACAAACACAGCCCCAGCTGACTGATCTTTCATGGCATTTTTGTATCACACCACGATATTTTTGTAGGGAATATGATCATCATTTTTGAAAGAGGTTAGATTTCTCATTTACATACTTAAATTAACAACTTGTACAATATGATGTGCAGCCACAGAAAAAAATACTCATGGATGTTATAGCAGAAGCCTAAACCACTTGGGTATTGAATATAAAGTTCTTTAGTAGATGAAGCTCTAAAATTCCAATTTGGCTCTTTTTAAAGGATTAACTCTATTCAGGTCTCAAACCCTATGCATGCTGCAGAGAAAGCATAACTGAGATACAGGTAAAAGATACAAACTCATGAAACAATTAGTCGTTGTTTATGTCCTGCTCTGGGCAGAATGGCAGAGCCAGCACTCAGGTTTTCCAAGCCAACTGATAACACAACCTTCCCATGGCAGTTCTAAGGCTGAAGAGACGTCAGTGTGGAATCACTGAGGTCACTTCTCTCCTTTGTTATTCTCCTTTTTGGCTCTCTCCTAAATTCAAAATTGTTTTAAAGCTAACAGGATTTACAATCATGTAAATAGAGGACATTATATTAGCTCGCATATCAGATATGCTTGTTTATTCTGTCCAAGGAAGAGCTAGCAATAGCATTTTCATGACATCAGAGGTGAAGCAAAGGAAGCCATTCCAACTAATTAATCTCAGTATTGTTTATAAAGAAATATAGGCAACTGATCTGTATGATTGTTCTAAGGAGTCACAGTTTGCACAGTATGTTTAAACAACGTATGACTATTAAAGGCAACGTTGAGGACGGATTTTTAATTCATCCGTACAAGGTACTTTTCAGAGTTTCTCAGAAGTGTGAGGTCCACAGTGGTGGAGAAACAGAAAATTTTCAGACTTGTCTGTAATGAAAGCCCAGGTGAGTTTGTGGAAGGAATAACAACCCTTTTCTGACACTCAGTAATTTGGGAACTGCACAGCTGAGAGTTAAGGGCAGGCATGAGGATTAAAATGATTAACAAATCAGATTTCCACTAATACTATAAAACTTCATGCAAGAGACAGTAGGAATTAAATAATAATTATGAAATATGGTTATCATTTTCTTTTATCTGATTCTCACCTGAATATTGCAACTTCTAATGAGGGATTTGTTGAAACTGCAACACATTGTAAGTACACAAACATGGAAAGTATCACGGTGGTTAAAAAGGTGAGTTAAATATGGGAATTAAATGATGTAACATTGTTTCATGAACACCAAGTTCAAAATTCACCTTTTTTTTCTGTGTGAGATTGAGTTTTATGGTGATTTGGGTGCAGATTATTTAACCTAAAATTAATTTAACTAGCCTTCTAAGAAATTGCATTTTGAAGCCGCATTTTGAAGCCTCATTTTGTATATTTAACAAATATTTTTAGTAATCCTTCATACTTTACATTAAACTTCATTGAGAATTTTAGGGGAAACTGAGTTATAAACAGAGCAAATTAATATCAGCTAATACCATTACCTTTGAAATTTTTTCCCTACTGTATTTCACCAAATAATCACTGCATCTTTTCTCTAGCTTGCTATCTGTCAGTATATGTTGATTGGTGATTTTTGCATGTGCACTGGGTAGTTAGTATTTAGGTAATTTTATGTTTAACTGCAGTGTTCATGATGCTACTGAACAGAGGATCAAAGTCTAAATAAGCTGGGGAACTACAGTGTAGGAAAGATATCTGGTTGTTCCCTACTGCCTTTCACGCTGTTCTGCAGGCACAAATCCTGTAATGATGCTTTTCCATCTAATAATTAAAAACTAGATGTGTCTTTCACCCTCTGTGCTCTATAAACTTCTTCCTCCATGCCCAATTGCAACTTCCTAATCCTAAAATAACTCCAAGTAATCCCTTTTCTCCTCAGTGACTGCAGATCAGGAGCTGAACTCACCACTCCTTAGGGTCTCCAGCAATCCCCTTTGGGTTTGGTGGGAACACTTGCAGCTTCCCATAGCTCCATTCAGTCATGTTCACATCACTTTCCACCTCCCTTTACCTGACTTCCCTGCAGCAGCTCACTGGGTCCTCAGCCTTCCAAATCCATTCACCAAAACAGTTCTCACTGCCTTGAAAGAAGAGAGGAAATACATCTGAGACAGGTGATTTCTTGCACCAGAAACTAGGAAAGAATATACTTATTTTTAATTCCAAATACATATTTGAATTTTTTCCCTAATGTTTGAAATACACCAAAAATAATTCAGAAGAATAACATCTTGCTAGTCAGCAGCTGCCAGCATTTAAAATGGCACCATTTATTGACCTCAACCAGGCCCCAATAAAAGAAGCACACATCAAAAGTCACTGCTGATACACTAAATTAATTACTTTCTCATCTTTTCAGTTCAGCTGAAGGGGTATGGTACTTCCAAAGTGTCCCCTGGCTTCCAAGGTTAAAATCTACTCTTAAAATTCCATCCACACAGCACCTGAAGGGGTGGTCTTTCTCCACATATTTCCAGCTCAGAGTCAGTGTCCCACTCCCACCCATGACACCTTCCAGCCCTCACCCTTTGGTGTCTCCTCCCCTGTTCTCCTGCTCTTCTCTCCACTTGCTCTTCTCACACACCGTGAGGGGACAGGGTGTCATTTTGGTGTCTGTAAGGGGAGGTGGCAGACAATTTGTTTATGAGATGGTTCATGTGTTTAAAGGTTTCCCCCAGGTCACCTTGAAAATTTTGAAAATTCACTAGATGCACAGAGGAATAGTACATTCTGCTAACACTGGCAGTGTTGTGACTTTTCAGAGAATTTCTTTCAGCTGCCAGCTGAGCTGGGTCAGAAACCTGCTGTCAGTGACCTGTGGCCAGCACAGAGCCACTGGACCTGTCACCCAGCCAGTCCGTCCTTGCAAAACCTGCTGAGGATAAGGAGCGTGGATGGCAGTGGAATTCCTGTGTTTACATAGGAGCTATTTAATCGAAATAAAGTTTTGCTGTCATACCTTCCTGTTTTCAGAAGTTATCCAGCCACGAGCTTCCTAATCAAAAGAGATGTGGCAGCATGCCATGGAACAGCCTCCCTTCCAGCATGCAGCCCAAAGTATTTCCAAACCCCAGACTGTGCCCAGAAACTGTGCCTTGGGTGAAAATTTGACTTTTACACTATGTGCATCAGAACATACACTTAGTTGAAAGAAAACACAGAAATAGCAGGCACTGAGACCCACAGACCATTTTGGAGAAAACCCCAACATGGAGTGAAGCAAGCCAAAAAAATCCAAGGCTTCACCTGTATTTCAGCAGACAGATGTCTGTCTATGAGAGAAATATCTCACGAAGTTGCAGAGTCTAATCTTCATGGATTTAAGCTAGTCTGAATTTGTTTTTCAGCACACTATAAATTCAAAGGCCTCGTACATATAGCGTTATAAATCTCTGCTTTACTGTGTGCAGTAAAAATGAGGGAACAGGTCCTCCAGGTCCTTTGGTTGGTGGCATGAATGATTCTAGTTCTTTCATGCTTCACCTGAGGGCAACAGGAAGAAAAATTCCAAACACACTAGAAATCTGACTGCCTAGCATTACTTCCAAAATGAATTTGTGTTCCTATAGATTTTTGTTTGGGATTATTAATAAATAGCAATTAATACAAGGCCCAGGGTTCCTGTCAGCAATCTAAAGACATATTTTATTAATTTCAATCATACAAGTGTAATATTCCTGACTTGGAAGTAAGTGGAATTTTCTTACCAGCACAGTATTGCTTTTTTCTGCATAGTAGTTGAGTGACATATTCCTGACTTGGATCGAGCGGCTCACATTGTGGAAGAGGAATGGTGAGAGGGAAGAACGCAGAAGGCTTGAGACTCTTGCCATGAAGTGGAGAGGGTACAGAGTAGCTGTCTTTGCCTAGAAGTGCAGTGGTTACCCCAGCCACAGCTGCTGTCCCATGAGCTCTGGCACTCACCTCTGGCATCAGGGATGCTTAAAGGCTCCTACAGCATGGAAACATAAACTGTGGGGTCATGGTCATTTGTTCATAGCACCAATCCCCTGCCCTGAGTAACTCCAGACTGTCCTTGGCCCAAAAATCAGCAAACCATCCTTTAAATCAGGCTCTCTTCATCAATTTTCCACGAAAATTTTGCAATAAAAAGCAATAAACTTTGTATTTCCTGAAAGTATAGCAGCTCGCTGAACTCAGTGGTACTTTGGGTTTAATGCTCAAATAGGTCAGATAATCATAACCTTGCTATCCTGTGTGATCCAGGTGTCAGGGTTGAGGCTCACATGAATCCTTTCCTTAACATCTGTGAATCTACAATTCAACTCAACATTTGTTATATTTAAGTGCCATACAGGTATGGATTTGACTTAATTTCAGGTAACATCTCTCAATACTATACAGATTTGCTGTGCATGTGAGCTCTATCCCCAGACATAGCCCAGAAACTGCAGCTGAGCTCAGTCATGAGCTGAGGCTGGCAAACACTCAATCCCTTCTGCTTTGCATTCAGCATGAGTCTTTGGTTCCCATGGTCCATATCCCAAAGATCAGCTCAACAGGATTTCTCTTAAGCAAATTTCAGGCTGAAAAATTTCCACCCATGTCAACTGCCTACAAGTCTCAATTCAAAACCCTTCTGTGAAATGTTTTACTTTGTAGAAATGCAAACTGAAAATGGAAGAAATGGCCACGTGAAATCTTTTACCAAACCAACAAGATTTACTTATTCTATGGTTAAAAATGATCCTTTTCTCAAAAGCCAGCGTGACCTTGATATTGACATCATATCTGGAAATTGTTACCATCTTATATGTGAAAACATTTTCCTCATAGTTAAAGGTGAACAGTGCATGCTTTTTCACTTTCTTTCCTGGTGCACATCTGGACATTTACATTTGCCAACCTGGGCAGTGTTGTTTTAATAAAAATAGAAATGTGGGTTTTGGGGTCTTGTCACACTTTCATCGTGTTATAACGAATCTCCATATCAGAGGTTGTGGGTTATTATTGCAAGAGACATCAGTGCTGTGAGATCTGTGCATGTGCTGGTCTAGCTCATTTTATCCCCGTAGTTCTTTTTGCCCTTGAAGAAAATTACATGGACTTATTCACCAAAACATGAATGAATTGCTTCTTGAAACGTTTTGTTAAAAATGGACCTCATCTGGAGATACCAAAGCTAAGACTACCTGCATTTTCTGTCTGTCACATCTGTCCACAGATAATTTACATCGAACATCAACAACACAACAGTTTTCCAAAATTAAAAGCACATTTGTAAATCTAAAAATAGAAAGAAAGAGAATCTTAGATGACTAACTAAACCTTACCTCCTACTGTAACTTTATCAAGAGATAGTCTGTGTTATTTGTAGGAGTCTTTGAGGTACAAAGGCTAAGAAATGTTTCTTCTGTCCATGTTAATGAGGTGTCTGTATCTCCTCTGGGCACTCAAGTGAAATCGAATGGAAAGGCTGGCCTAGCCAACTGAAAAATCAATTACTTACACAGGGCTATATGCAAATATCTGGAATTGGATTTTTCACACCTGATTGGTGAGCATAATTGCATGCATTTGCAAAAGCCTGTGAACCTGATCTCCAGTCTGTGCAGTGTTTACACACATAAATTGGACAAGTAACTTCATATTAAATGCTAAGAGAAATTTTGGCCTGGTTCACGGAACTTTGACAGTGGAAATTTTCCATCAGTACTTCTGGGCATGCCCACATCAAACTATTTGCCGCATTTAGTCTTTCTGCAATTTTTCTTTGAGAATTTAATTGCTTGTTGGTGTGACTTTTTCTGACTACTCTGAGAAAGATTCCAGTTCCTTGTGTTTTGCTGGCTATTATTTGATGACTAATCTTTGCATGTGTGCATCTGTCTTCCAGTGCTTTTCCATTCTCTGCTGTCCTCCTGGCTGGCTTATTCTGTGCATCCCAATGATTATTCTACTTTTCTACATGTGGGTGGCTGTTTGATCATCCAGGATTGTGGAGGACAATGATACTAAGGAGATGTGGCTCAGTTTTTAGTGATATGCAGCTCCTCCTTGAAAACCAGGACTTCTTGCTGACACAGTGACTCCCCCAAATGTTTAGGACATCTGTTTAAAAATCTGTGGAGGATGTGCAAATCTTTAGCCTTCTGAAGAACTAGAGAGATGTTATCTTTCAGTGCACAGGACTGACAGCATGGCAGAACTGTACAGCAATGACACTTAAGAAGGCATTTCTCTTCCAGAAAGGTTTTGGAGGAGTTTACTTGGTTCATCATTTTGGCACATCTCTTCAATTTTCATTGAATTGTGAAGAGTCTTTTCTGATAATATTAAATCCAAAAATTAATATCCAACACTCTAAGGGCTGCCTGCAGTCATGAAGGTGCAATTACTGACCTCTCCCCACCCAACCCACTCTCTCCTTGCCCCAAACCCAAGGGCTGTGGCTGCTTCATTGTTTGAGCACTAAATGTGTTCCACTTCCCAATGCAATGCCAGGTGCTGCTGCCCATGGATCCAGACCATTACTTCACACAACCAGTATGGGGTTCAAGGAAGGAAGATTCATAATTTAACCTGGAGAACATTCAGCCACAGCAAGGAGATGTTAACACCCAGAGACAGAGCCTTTCTTTCTTTTTACCATTTTCTACAATCAGTATAAACAAAATGCCAAGAGACCCTAGGTGAGGTCTGTTATTATCTGCTAGCTATAGGCCTAGTGAGATGGAGAAAGGAAGATAGGCCAGAAATCTATCAAAATCAGACAAGAAAGCAAAAACAGATGATATCTTATTCAGGATGAAAGAAAAGAAAAGAAAAGAAAAGAAAAGAAAAGAAAAGAAAAGAAAAGAAAAGAAAAGAAAAGAAAAGAAAAGAAAAGAAAAGAAAAGAAAAGAAAAGAAAAGAAAAGAAAAGAAAAGAAAAGAAAAGAAAAGAAAAGAAAAGAAAAGAAAAGAAAAGAAAAGAAAAGAAAAGAAAAGAAAAGAAAAGAAAAGAAAAGAAAAGAAAAGAAAAGAAAAGAAAAGAAAAGAAAAGAAAAGAAAAGAAAAGAAAAGAAAAGAAAAGAAAAGAAAAGAAAAGAAAAGAAAAGAAAAGAAAAGAAAAGAAAAGAAAAGAAAAGAAAAGAAAAGAAAAGAAAAGAAAAGAAAAGAAAAGAAAAGAAAAGAAAAGAAAAGAAAAGAAAAGAAAAGAAAAGAAAAGAAAAGAAAAGAAAAGAAAAGAAAAGAAAAGAAAAGAAAAGAAAAGAAAAGAAAAGAAAAGAAAAGAAAAGAAAAGAAAAGAAAAGAAAAGAAAAGAAAAGAAAAGAAAAGAAAAGAAAAGAAAAGAAAAGAAAAGAAAAGAAAAGAAAAGAAAAGAAAAGAAAAGAAAAGAAAAGAAAAGAAAAGAAAAGAAAAGAAAAGAAAAGAAAAGAAAAGAAAAGAAAAGAAAAGAAAAGAAAAGAAAAGAAAAGAAAAGAAAAGAAAAGAAAAGAAAAGAAAAGAAAAGAAAAGAAAAGAAAAGAAAAGAAAAGAAAAGAAAA
>VZRM01008418.1:328948-388504 GCA_013397955.1 Grantiella picta
TAATTATATGTTATATTTTATATATTTAATTTTCATATTTCACATTTTCTATTTTATATATATAATGATTACTGTTGGTTTCTCAGAAACCACAGTAGTTTCAGGCAATTAAATGATCCAGTAAGAAACGTGAGTTGTTGAGAATGCTGCCTGCTAAGAGTGGGGATTTTCTATGCAGTACCTTCCTCTGTGTATCTCCAGCTCCCTTCACGGCAGACAGAGCTATTGGGGGTGGGACATGGCCTGCTGGTTGAAAGTGAAGTTTTAAGTATGCTGTTGAACTCATCAAGAAACTGGTAGACAGTCAGACCCTCCCCAGATCTTTACTCTTTTTCAGCAATTATAGAGCTTACATGTCCAATGATGCAATGTTTGATTGATAACAGCATTGTTTTTAAGATCTGATTTGATTCTTGTAAGGCAAAGCACCTCAGGCTGAGTGCACAAGAGTGGCTGATAAAAGCATTGATCTTCACACACATCAGCAAAATGCAGTGTATACAGTGGTCTCTGCTGCCAAAGCGATATATTTAATGTATGCTATTCTGTGAAAAGTCGTTCTATTTTCCATAAAGGATAATTCCCATGCATAAAATCTATGCTGAATAAAGTCACTTTATTTTGATATTCCGTGTAGGAATACAAATGCTCTCTGAATTTGTTGTCATTGCCAGTTGCCATCTGGGAAACCTCTTGCTCTTTGCCTCCATGGAAAATAGTCTTCTCTTCAATCTAGAGCAAGCAAGCAGGCACTTACAAGGGAGGTAGTGTTCCCAATCAGCCACTTGAGCACCCTCTTTTCCTGCTCCAACTCTTGAATACACCATCTCCACTGTCAATCTGTAGTTTCTCACCATCTCCACTGGCAATCTGTAGCTTCCCAGGAAAAACACATATATCTTTCTGTGCAGGACTCCTGCTTAAAGGCAAGGGGAATCATAGGTCTTTTCTTCCAAAACAATAGTAACAATTTAAACACTCTGAGTATCCCCTCTGGATTTTGAAGCAAAGTCTGTTTTGTTCTGTGGATACCTGGATTTGTCACTGTGGTGTTGGAGAAGCCACCATACTGAGCAAGCAGCACATCAAAACCTACAGAGGAACATCTGTTTCACTGTATTTCTTTAGCATGTTTCATCTTGATGCAGCAGGTAAAGCACAGGCACATGGGTGCCATAAAGCCATTAAAATCACATGGGAAAAGCAGTAATACCACCAAGAATTTCCAATGTTTTATGGTCCATGCTGCTGTGCTGCTGTCATATCTGCAAAAATTGGCATGGCAGAGATCCCAAGAACAGAAATCATCACAGTATTTTTATTGTTATTGTCCCCACCAAGCATGACAGATTTGCAGAACAGTGCAGTTCCCCAGCATGTTCAATCTTTTACCTGTGCTCAGAAAATTAATTTATTTCAGAAACAGTTGATTCCTGCTTAGTATTCTCATCTTTCTCCTGCTGCCATCACCCCATTTGAGCTGCTAAATGACCTGCCAAAATATTGTGTGTTTCCTACAGACAAATCCATTCAGCGTGGAGATATCATTCTCTGTGTTTGAGAGGCTCCTAGGACCGTGGCAGAATGAAGAGCTCTTTTCATGGCCACTGATGGCAACTTGAAAATGCCTTGGTTCAACAAAAGGAGATCAACCAGTGGAAATGTGTAGTTTGACCACAAGTCCTGCAGCTCTGGCTGATTCCAGCTGGCTCTGCAGTGCAATCGCAACACGTTGCAAAAGAGGATCCAGAACACAGTGAGCTAGCTCACCATCTGGAAAAAACACCACAGGATTCCTGCCCAGAAATAGGCCCCTGCTGTCTTTATGCCATTGTTATAGAAATTAAGTAGGAAACAGCTGGCCATGTGAACACAGTTATTGCAGAATATCATTTCTGCAATAGAGTAGCAAGAAAGGTCACTGAAAATGTCCATGTGAAATGAGATTTCCATATGCACATGACTTGGTCAGCTTGCAACATCTATTTTGGAGGTGCAGCTTGACTTCTTTTGCTGCCGTCCTTTGCCTTCCTACTAAGTTAAACCTCAGCAGCAATGCCAAGAAAGAATTTTGCACTGGTTACATGGATAATAATAGAAGATAATGATAATATATTGACGTTTTTGATGATTGTGCATTCAAACAGCATTGCAGAGAACTGTTGCTCAGGACAAGCCAGTTCTTCATGTCTGAGAGCCTCCAGACAGAAAAATCAAACAAAGTTAGTTATCTTGTCATGATAAAGTAAGTTGTAAAAAGCCCCCTTATTTCTCTAGTGGACATTTTGGAAAAGTCTAGTGAAGAGCTTGTTTCAACTCTGGGCTTTGCAGGAAAAGTCTAAGTAGGTAGGAGAAAATGCTGAACTCCTTAGAAGAGTAATTTAACCCCAAAGAATGCCTAAATGTGAGGAAACTGAAACAGGCAAATATGTACAGATGGCTTATTTTGTGTCTGGGTTTGGAGATCACTTATGCTACCAGAAGCAAAGATTAATAGATCTGGATCTTTTTCAAAGCTTGTGTCTGTCTGCCTCCACCATTGTGCATCCGTGAAGACGTGAGCTCCAAGTCAGCTTGCCCACGAAATGCAACTCAGTGAAAGGTTATGCTCAGGCACTGGGGAGTCTGTGGCTGCTGTACTAATCACAGTCTAAACTCAGGGACCATGGGCTGCCAGCTCTCAGAAATGGGTTATTAAGCACCAAAATCAGTGGGAAGAACAGACTAGCCATTTTACTATTATCAACAACCTCAGGAATGTGGAAAGTGGTGGCTTGATGATTTTCCTGAGGACAGACACTTTGCAGAAGTCCCCTTTTGACTTGGAGCAAACCCCTTCAATTCTTCTCTTCAGATTTTTTAATGAAATGCAAAGGATTCTTGCAAATATGTAAATTTGCATTACTGGAGAGAGGGAGGTTTTGGTTGCACAATAGAGTAATAGCTTTTGATCAGTCCACTGTAAATCTCTACATTAGAAGGAGGTAGGATTTTTTAAAAAATAATTTGTTTCAGGGTTGGTTTAGATCAGTATCCCTACAAAAAGACAGGTCGACCTAATTGCTATAGATTGCATTTTCAGTATTCATGAATGAATGCACAGCATGTCTGATAAGCAGCTATACATTGAAGTCTGTGCACCATAACTGGTGCCTGGATGATTTGTGTGTATGAAAATACGAAAGCAACTAAATATGAAAGCAACTCATATGTACTCAATGCACATGATATACACTTCAGAATTCATATGTGGTGCTAAACTAGCATTAAACTCTGCATAAGTAGGCATTATAGGAGGTGGGAAAGAGGGGAAATACTGAGGAAAATAAATGAGGTGAAATCAGAATGAATGAGAAAATGCTTTTAGGTAAATATAAGAGAGCAAAGAGTGATTTTGTGAAAGGGTCAGGGAGTCAGGGTTATTAAAAGGGTTGCAGAACATAATACACAGTGGAACCAGCATGTGTTAGTTCTTCCATTTATGAAACTTTTTTATTTTTAAGCTGAAAGCAACATGGACATGTTTGGATTAACATGTATTTTCTGCTATCTGAAAAGAAATGTTCTGTGTTGCATTTTATACAACGCAAGCCTTCTAGACAACATAAGCTTTTTCAATTACAGTAATATACCAGCTCTCTATTAGTGCTGTGGGAATACATCCAGCAGACAGGAAATAATTTCTATGAGGAATGATTTGCACTTTAACTTGATTAAGGACAGCATTGTCAGGGTCAGCTTTCTGTTGCACAGCTTGCTGTCCTGACTATCATTTTTCTTCTACTTGCATGAAAGAGAGAAGTATTTAAAAACTGTAAAATTATGTGAGAAATAATCACCTTCAAAATTCCTCCTGGAATGGCTAGACAGATTTTTTTACAACACAAGGTGTTGGCAAAAATCAAGATGCGTTTTCTCATGCCCATGTGCTCTTGTGAAAGCTCTAAATCTGGCTGAAGACCTGCCCTGGGACAGAGTTTCTGTGGTAGTTTCATGCTGTGGTTGCTGCAGTGTTCAAGTGCCTCTCTCAGGAAAGCTGTAGAAGTTTTGTAGAGCCTGCAATTTTCATTTAGTTACTCTTCATGCTAGGTGTGCACTGTACCATGCAACCTTCACCTAGACCCAACCATAGTGTTTAGCAGAAAAAAATGTCCGGAGAGATAATTTTTTAATTGTGTCACATCTCATTTTCACAGATTCACTACATAACTTGCTTTTCAAGAATACCCAAGGCATAGGAATCTCTGACAGAAATATTCTGGAAACCCATAATAGAAAATGCTATCTTTTCACAGACAGACAACTGCATGAATTCAAACAGGAATTGTAGCTTATGTTTATGTATGAATCTTTTGCTTCAGGACACAAAATAATCACTAACTAATACAAACTGGGAGAAATTCTTCCTCTGGGAAGGCTTAACGTGATGAGATTTTTTTCAGCTTTCCTTAAAACATCTGACTACTGCGGAACACAGGGCAAATGCAATGAAATTATAAGATTCCTTGGAAAATCTGAGTTCTTTCTCATTATTCTTATTCTCCTGAGTAATGCATATATTTCTCACTGTCAAAAAAGTCATAATGTCCCTCATCAGGAAGAATCAGCCTCTCTGGCTTCTTTTCCAAAGAACAGAAATAGGACTTCTTCTGTATTAACCCAGTATCCACATCCAGGTTTAAAAATGAAACCTTGTTTCAAGTCAACTGAGTGACCTTATCGATTTCACTTAACTACTCTACAGCCTTTTAAAAGGGAATAAGTGAAACCCCCCCAAAAATTATGTTCCTTAGTTTTGTCTTTAATGCAGACTATGTGTGATCAGAAGTTTGACTATGTTTTCTTCACTTTTAAAAATGCTAAATATCACCCTCTTTAAAAGTTTTCTTCCTCCTCCGTCTCAAGATTTCCTCAAACTAGCTGGCAGAGTGAATTTTCTTTCCATTGCAAAGAAGAAAACAACTAAACAAGGGTATTTCTGTCCAATTATTCAACAAAGAAATCCCGTAAGAGACCAGATTCAGCAACTGTCCAGGACAGCTGCAGAAAACTGAGGAAGCAACTGAATTTTGCAGGCCAGGCTACGTTCTCCACATCAGCAACATAAATCCTAAAAACTGTTTCAACTGGTAATACTTAGAGTTTTCAAAAGCGATATCCCTTCCAGAAGTGCTGAGTTCTTTCAGCATGAACTCCACAGGACAGGAAAGCCCATGAGGAACTTGCTTCTCCTGTGACTGCTGTAGTACTTTCTCTGAAACGAACGATTGGTGATCAAAATGTCTCAGATCTGCAGGTTCCTATATGTGCCTTGATAAATAAATCAGATTAAAGTGATGATTCCTCTCACATACCTCTTTATTCCCACTCAACTCCATCAATTTCATGGGGAGGATGTGGATAAAAATAACGTCCAGAAGGCTGTAATTTAACTGCGATTTAACATGGCTAGATGGTGCTAATTTCCCTCGTCCTTATGTACTCCAGAGTGTAGTCCTATGAGAAAATTCCCTGTTGGGGACTTTTCACATCTTCTCTCACATTGCTGCATCAACCCAGCTGCAAAGCAAGGCGAGGATTTTATTTTTGAGTTCCATTGAGGTGCTTCTCTGCTTCTCTTTTTCTTTAACGTAGGTTTTGAAACTTTTCAGGCCAGAAAAGAAGATCAGAAAACACCTCTTGTAAACAAGAAGTGGTGAAGTATTTTGCTTGGAGACAGAGTTCCTACGTCTTTGGGAACAATGTTCCTTGAAACATTTGTTATCATTTCCTCTTTTGAACAGCTAAATAAAGAGACCTTAAACCAAAGGTTCACAATGATACTAGCAAAAGGTTAGGGTAATATTTTTAGATTATTTTTTCATCAATGATTTCAAAGGGGAAAAGCAGCATAATTCAATTTTAATTGCTGCTCCCATTTCCACATAACAGTGCATTGATAAAACAGATGTAATCACACTGTCTCTGGACACTCTTACTCACTGTGGATGTGGACAGGGTAAATGAACCAGGACTGAATAGGAGGAAGTATGAGTTACATGAAAACACTATAAACTGGTATGTAAATACTTTATCACAAATGTGCTTTGCACAGTGCTGTTGGAACAATTTGGCAGCTGATTCCACAGTTGCTCCTGGTGCCAGTGGGACAGAGCTCCAGGTGTGCTGGAGCTCTGCAGGGCAGCAAAAGCATCAGCTGCACCAGTAAATCACCTTCAGCCTCTCACAGCTGCACTGTGGGGTCTCCATTTCTACTTGCAATAGCCCAAGGGGTTGTTAGAGTACAGCAAAGTTTGTACTCTTAACAATGTCCCTAAACTTTCCAAAAATGTCCTATTTCTTCCATGAAATACATCTTACACCAAATGTAAGCCCCATCTCTGTGCTGAAGGAGCCTGCTGGAACGGTGGGGGAAATAATTTTCAATTTACTCTTGGTATTTAAGACTCAATTAATATTTAATGTGTCTTTCAGAAAAACAATTGGTATCTGTGGCTTAAATAGTACAAAGAAAAGGTCCTACAGGATGGTGAGAGAGAGAACAGGAAAGAGTAAGAGAGGAAGACTGGAAGCCAGTGATGTGAAGAACAGATAAAAGATCAGCCAAGCAACCCAAGCACACAAAGAAGCTATAATCCTGGGACAAAGTGTAAAGTAATTTACTGAGCTAAGTTTTTATACCACTAGGGCTCCATGCACAATCTCTAGTCAAAAAAGAAGCTGACATTTTTCCCTTGAAAAATATGAACTATTTTAATATTTAATGAAAGAGTGGGATTAAATGATCTTGTAGTATACAGCCCAATTTGTGCTTTTCCTTCATTATTGAATAATTAATTGATCTAAAACCTTTGCGGACAGAGAAACAGATTCTGACCAAAATTAAATTAAACCAGGTTATTTTCACAGCAGAGAACAAATAAAACTCCCAAAATATTTCAGGTTGTCTGAAATCTACTGCTAAACATAAAATAAAATGTTTCATCTGATGGCTTTGGTTCACTTTTGTGCCCTTTACAGCTAGAATTGTTTTGTTCAGCTGCACAGCTGATACAGGCACTTGAACTAGAGGGCAAAAAGAACACTTTGAAATAAATCCAAGTAAAAAGCCAAGAAAAAATGCTGCAATATATTTTGTTCTGCCTGTTTTTCTGCATCCCAGATAACAACCCCAAAGTTTTAGGAATTCCTCTTTGAAATCCAAATCTGGTTCAGAAATCTAATCTGACATTTTTTCCATGTTTCAAATCACTGTTACTGCAAGAATTACAAAGAAACAAATATTATTTGAAAATGCCTTTTAAAAACCTTATAATGAAAATGTTCTCATAAGTGAATGAATTAGGTTTAGAACTGGCCTGAAAAATCCCTTATGGGTTTACAAGTTGCAGTAAGTCTCTGGGGAGTTAGATTCTGAGCTATAAACCTGCCAAAGCACACAGATCTATGCAGTGTAGACAATGTTTGGGAGCTGACAACTTTCCACAACAGAGACACTCCTGACACTGAAAAACAGACCTCTCTGTTTTTCTGTCTCCTGTGTTAAATCACACTTCGCATAGGCTTAAACATAAGGTAAAAATGATAAAGTTAGGAAAAAGGAAAATTCCAGATAGTAGTAGAAAAACAAAAATAAGAGTAGCTGTTCCCAATCTAACAAACGTTGGAGGGTTTCTTCCTTGCTTCCTTTGATTTGCAAACTCCTGTAGAAATGATTTAATGTTCACTAGTGTTTTAGATGTGTTTTGCAAAATTGTTTATCCTCCCCTTTCCTTGTCTTTTTCCTCTGTTTATTTCAATGCCAAATGAAAAATAATGACTCCAACTTACACTACCATTCAAAACTGTTATTGTGCAATGAGCCTGGGATGGCTGCTTGACCACCAGCTCAGTGCTAGGATTTGTACTGGCCAGCACCAGGCCAACAGAGATAATAAATGCTGAACCCAGCTTTGATTCCTCCCATTAATAGAGACCTTTAGCTGTTTCCCTCTTACTCTTATCACCTCCCTGTTCTTAGTCACTCTTTGCATGAAATCTCCGAACCCCAAGTATCTCTCAGACTCATCCACCCTTCTATCAAACACAGCTGAAATTAAATAACTGTTTCAAAACTTCCCACTGATGGACAAACTACTGAAGTGCATAATCCAGGAAACCAGGCTGGCACAGGGGAAAGCATAAAGATTCCCCTAACTACAGAAGACCTTTCAAGTTTTACCTTGCTACAAAAATCCTGCTTTAACCGTTGATTCCTTTTTAGCAAATAATGTTGAAGGTAACATTACTTATTTACCTTACCCTTTAGTACCTCCTATGTGTTCCATGCTTGAAAACAAAGCCATTTAGAGGGAAAGTAGAAGGATTCTTGCAGAAAATTGTTTTGGGGTTTGTTTTTTTAAAGGGCTGACACAAAATAATTCCTTTTGGTTCAAGAAGATGTAACAGGCTTTTCAAGATTTTGACATTTTTCAGGCAACATCATACATAAAGCTTTTCAGATGTGATCAACAAATTGTGAGTAAGAATGGCAACAAAGAGAAAATAAAACAAGAAGTTTCATAGTTGAAATAGGCACTAAAAAGCTTTTCATCCTTGAATGTATTTTGCTTTGATAGAATTACATACAAATATTCGTGTAAAATCTTGCGCACGTGTCTTAAGGGTGGGAGAGTGGAAACAATTCTACCAGATTTATTTTGGTAGATAACGTCTTGAACAATTTCTAAAGCTTGTTTTTTTATTCTTAAGCACTGTGTTTTCCTTTTCTGAACACTTCAAACCCTGCAGAGAGCTGTGCGAAGAAGGAGGTTCTGGGAAGAGAAAAAAGCCCTCATTTCCAGTAAAAACTGTTGTTCCACAACTACTAGTTTTCTCTTCAACTGTTGGAGAGAAATATGTGTATATATGGAGGAGGCATGATTTTTATGGCACATGAAGAATTTAGGCTTGACATTTTTAAAAAAAACACATAGCTACACTAGCTAGCTCTGTTTCCACTATGCAATTAATGTATGCTCGTGGTATTTCCAATATATATGTGGAAAAATCAGACAGAAGACAATGTGTTGTGCACAAGAATGCATCAATATAATTTGCCTTGATTTAATAAGCTGCAGATAAAAACTTCGTTTTTTAACTAATACCTCCTTGATTTTTAAACTGGAACTACAATAGGGAACAATTTCTTTGCAACACTGCCCAGCTTCCTGCCTCCCACCTCGGACACTAACCTTCTTGGAAATCATGAATTAGTCCAGTTATCCTTGCAACCACAAGGGAGCCTAAGCAACACACGAAACACAGAGTATTGGAGCAGTGTAAATGTAATGTAAAAATGTGAGCATCTAAAGTTACCAGAGCTGCAGACTTGAAAGCTAATGGTTTTGATTAAAAGCCCTGCTTCAGATTGCATTTCTAATGCAGGTGTTAGTCAAGCAACGACTTTGGATTTGTTACATCCAGAGGATTGGTGGTGCGTCTTTATTTTCCAATGTTTCAAAGTTTCCTATATACTTTTCTTGCTATTTCAGTGTTTTTTCCCCTTTTGTGCATTTGCAAGACTACTAGTAAGAAGAAACATGTTACCAAACAAAGGTCATAATAACTTTTTATGTAGTAACTTTGGATTGAGTCTTGAAGAAAATTTGAGTACTGACTTTTTCCTTTTTTTTTATTATTTTGAATACTTTTGTTTTCCAAGTGATTTGTGATTTTGGATGCATTGCTTATACATGGGCCTGCTTGAGTCATCTAAAGTAGATGTGATTTTCTCAGGCTTTGACAAAGTCAAGTTACATCAAAATATCCCAAATTAGGCATCCTCTGAACTGAGAGATTTAAAACCACTTCTTTTTCAAAGCCTTGGCTGCTGCATTTGGAAGCATTTTAACCCAACCACCCTCTTCTGATGCAAGTAATTTGTGGTATTTGCTCCATAGTTCCAATACTTAGCCAAATCAACAGAAATGCAAGGGCTGCATCAGATGCCTGATCTGTCATGGGGCAGATCAACTTATGCAGAGTTTCAGCTGCAGAACTTATTCCACAGGCAATCCTACATTGGCATTCAGCCAGAAGATTAAAACATTCTTTGGGGAGGGAGCACTGCTCATTGTCAAAGCCATGTGGTCCGTGTTGGTTGATGTTTCCGTGGAACTTTCCTAACCTTGTGAAGTCTTGTGTAAGACGTAGTTACTATCAGTGTTTGAAGATCTTCTCCTGCAACGTAGATCTCCTCCTTGCTGCCCAAACACAGGGCTGTAGGTCTACAGATAACAAAATCAGCTCCAAATTTTATAGGCCTCTAGGACTAGGAAGGATTGTGCTGGCATCTTGGGCTATGCACGGGTGTGTCTTTGCCTCCTCCCTCCTGTGATGGCACTATCCTGTTAACATTAGTCTGCCAAGTTAGGTACATCATGTTCTAGCAGGACACAGCCTCCTTGTGATGTTTTTTTGGCAAACAACAAACTTTATTTCCAACGGGTGGTCTGCATGGGATTGAAGGCTGCTATATTGCAACTGGATTTTGATCATTCTGACAATTTGAGAAATCAGAGCAAAGCCAGTTATATCTAGTAAAAAAAGAATTCCTAAGGAAAGTTGTGCTGTTTTTTATGAGAAAGAAAATAATCACGACACTGTCTGATATCCAGGGATGGACAGGTGACAGAAGCAATGTCCCCTAAAGGAATGGAGCTGTTTGTAGTTAGTTATTTTTCTGCTGTGAGCCAGAAATAAAATCAGAGCCCCACAGAAGCAGAGAAAGGTACTTTCTCCCTCAGTTCTGGTCCTGCTGCAGTTCAGGTCAGTGACAAAGGATCAGGATGCAGCAGCCTTCAGCACAGCCTGGGGGACACAGAGGAAAGACCCCTGGGACTGAGATTTTCTGTGACAGGCTTCCAGCTTGGCTGGCGCTTTTCCTCCAGGAGTATACAATACAGGAGGACCCTTAAAAGTAAGTCAACAAAAATTTTAAAGATGGCATTAAAGAAAGGGAAAGAAAGCACTTAGGAAAACTGGCAGGCAGAAGGAAGGACATAGGTTAGGTGTGGAGGAGAGGGATTGGAGAGGGCCATGGAGGAAACAAAGGGAAAAAATGACAAAGTGAAAACAAGTAATGAAAGGAGTGACTATAGAAACAACTGACAATGTAAAGGGGTGAAATAAAACATAATCTCTTATGCAGACATTCACGATTAGGAAAGGTTATTTCTATTTCATTTTTATTTCCTTGGCAGAGAAGGGGGAGCTGTAGGGAGGAGGAAATTAAGTGTTTGGTGCTGGTGCTGATGGAAACTTTTGTTTCAGCTGCAGCTCAGGCAGAGAAAGAATTTCCCCTGGTCAGACCCAGGTGAGGGGTTACAAAGCAGTAGTATCTGTGTACAAGGAAGAAACCCTTTATATCTGTATTAATTTGTCAGGCCTTGACTAAGGAAAGCAATGCTAATGAAACTTTAACATACTTGCCACTGGCAAGTGACATGTGTCTATAAATATTTAAGGAATGATGGGATCACTTAACTACTCTTCCTTTATTTCAGCCTCAGTTCCCATCCCAAACTGAACTGGAAAATTTTTTATGCACTTTGGCTTGTCTCAGTTAAATTAACACCCCCACCCCTCTTTCTATACCTCCTTTCCTGTCTACTTCTTCTGAATCACTCTCTCGAGCTGTGTCCAGGCTGCTTTCAGCTCTGGCGTTGAACTGCAGCTTGTCACTAAAGGCACCCTGGCATGTACATAAAAGAGATTTGAAGGTGGAAATGACCACCCATTAAATCACCTCATCCTCCCTCCAGTCAGTGTGGGATTGTTCCTGCAGCACACTCCCCAGGGCCTGGGGTTTTAATGCTTTGAGCAACAGAAATTCCACCTCCACCCCCTTAGGGAGGAGTGCATGAGGGCTAATAGATCACACTCTTATGCAATTTTTCCTGATACACAGCCTGCATTTTCCTTTGTTTGATGTCTTTAATCCGTTATTCATATTTATAACTGGTGCTGGGTGAATCCCAGGTGGTTCTGAGGTTTATTTCTGTTTAAGAAGGCATGCAAAAAGGCAGAGACTAGTCCGCATTCTTTAAACCTTTTGGTGCCTTCCTGACAGGCTCTGTTATTTCTTCCCTGAAACTGCCCAGGACCCAGTAGAAAGCTGCCTTTCTCTCTCTCCCAGGAGGGTAGGAGTTTGGATACTGGCCAATCCTCTGCTCTGGTAAATCTATCCTGAGAACAGAGACTGAAGCCCTCATCTCCTCAACCTACAATACGCCTTTTTCTAGTCATTACCCAGTAGCCTAAGTCCTCCAGTTTAATTTCCTGTACTCATCAGGCTGTTGCTGTACTTTTTTGTACTCCCTTACCTAGCTGAGGGGTGCATCAATCTGTTTGTATTGGACTGGTTCCTTTGATGTCTGAGCACAAGAGATACTTCTTTAAGTACTTTTTTCTTAAAAAATAAAGGTATTTCTTAAGCTGTTATTCCAGTTGATATCCCATGAAATGCTGCATTAATCAAATGCTCCTGATACTGTCGTTTTAACAAATACTAGTTACCAGGGCTGTAGCAAGTGTCAGATCACACATTTCTTCTGCAAGTGTTGAAGAAGGATTTAAATCCATGCTGCTGTCAAAATGGCCACTGTGCTACAGTGCAATCCATCTTCTCGCTCTTCGAAGGTTAAATAACAATTACAAATTGTTCTGCTGCAGTGAGAGAAATAAAAAGTGAGAAATGTCTGCTGTAGTCTGGTAGTCTAGGAATTTAGATTATGGGAAAATTATTTTTAAATGCCTTTACCTGAGGCATTATCATTTTCTATGCAACAGTAAATTCAGTACATACTGTTCTACAAATAGCATTCATGTTTTTTTCTCTTAGGAGGCAGGAAGACTGCAGTTCTACATCTCATGCAGGACGCTGGTTTTCCCCCAGTCACACCACTATTGCTCTAACACCAGGCAAGAGAGGAGGAAGAGACACAAGCACCAATTCTCCTATGTTTTTTATATGGTTTAAGTGTGCTTTTAACCCTAAAAATGGAAGCTTGCTGGCTTACAGGCAGCACAGTAGTGGTTGTTGGTCTTTGGAGGTGTTCATGTAGTGAGCAGCTGGGGACATTCTCTGTTTTCATGCCACAGAAATACAGGTGAGAGAAAACCAGACCTTACATAGACATGAGCTTCCTCTATCCCCTGTCCTGAACAATTATAAATCCATGGTTACAATTTTTGCCATCAGCTTATTTTTGAACTATATAGACATATATCAAAAATTTTAAAGCAGGGATGTATTGTCTAGATTAAATGGCAGTGTCAAGTAACAGACACTGATCATAAATCATCATACTACCAGAACAACTAACTGGGCAGAGTACTAACTTACAGAAAGGGGAAATATTTTTTCTGAGGCAGAAGAATAAAGACCATCAAACCAACCCTAAAATGACACAGGAAGACTTACCAAGAGTAGCATATGTACACAGGGAGACCCTTTCTGGCTCATACAGGCTTTACAGACTGTAAATTATGGTTATTCCTAGGAGGAAAGAAAAGAGGTTCTGTCAGTTGTACAATTACTTTTTATTGGCAGTGCTCTTTCAACTCAAGAAAACATTGGCTGAGGTTCAAGACCAAGATTTGGCTCAAATGCCACCACAATTTTTCAGAAATGTGATGAATGTTACTCAAGAAATAGTTTCCTAAGGAAGCCACAAAAATGTGTCCAGCTAGGTTTCAGGATATCTAAAATGATATCCAAAAGTTGCTACCACTGAAGATCAATTGCCTTAAGTAATTTCACCAAAAGACATTTTTACCTGCCAGACTGGCTGATGCTCTGTGACAAAAGGATCCCTGACACATTTGAATGAGCAGTTTCATAAACACTGATGTATGTGTATCTGTACACAATTCATCACACCCATCTCAAGCATATAATTTGAAGGATAAGCTATTAAAAAAAAAATTTAAAAATCAACTTAGTGGCAGTGGAAGACAGTCCCGCCACTGTAAAGGTAATGACAGGTTGGCCTGAGGGTCATACACCAAACATAAATTCAGTCACTGATCTCTCATGCCTGAGTGAAAATATTCCCAAGCCTGAGTGAAAACTTCATTTTAGAAAAGCTGATGAGATTATTTTTCTATTACTGTCAGTGAAGGCAAGATGTCAAAAGTCTGTCTTCCTGCTGTCTTCCCTGAGGAAGAATCCCCTCAAGATCGCAGGGGTAAAGCATTAACCATTATTGATCTGAGTTCTAGAAAATTTAGAAAGTTAGCAAACATTAGTAAACTAATCTCTAGCTTACCCTGATCTGAATCTTAAGTTGTTAGAAGAGACTGGAGATGTGTCATGAAAAAAGTCCACTTTTGTTCACAATACACCTTTAATGGTTACTATAGTTATCTAGAATACAAAAAACTATTTGTACATTTCTTTTTACAATGTTTTATACAGATGTTTTATACTGGAAAATCGCTAGGCACTTCCAGAGAATTCCTGTTTGTAATGGGATGAAGACATAAAGTACAACCATCAAGCAAAAGCAGGAAAAATAGTAATTTTTATTTGCACAACATGCATAAAAGTATATCTATGAGGAGGCAGATTTAAAATAAGATCATTCTAGCCAGTATTGGGAAGAGCTTCTACAATTTCAGAAGATTAATATATTTGGACTTTTAATCAGCTGTACAAACTGGATTTTTTTTTTCAGTATTGAGTTAATTAAATGTAGCGACACATTTAGATTTACCAGTAAAAGGCACTGCTGATAGGATATTAGTTCAACTCTCCTCTAACTGAATGGGCCTCTCCAAATCTGTATTTTTATTCTGCTTTTTTTATTTCCTGGGCTGTAGATAGGTCCATAATTAATCCAGAGGACGTATCTATCTCTCCATCAACTCGCCAGTAAATTCTCAGTACTTGTAGTTTTGATATGAGTGTGATCAGATACTTCTTCCTCACACTCATTTCCAGTTATTTCAGATTGTAAAGGCCTGGCATAGTCTCAAGCACAGATCTTAAATCTGGCAACATTGCTCCAACAGACTCATGCATACAGAACGCAGAAGACTAGACAAAACAGGATAATGTGAAGACTGTACTTAATAACACAGGAAAGAAACAGAATCAAATTCCCCATATTTGATAAGATTGCTGCAAAGAAATGGACTTGTAGCTTAGTGAAATACTTAAGTTTTGCTCCTCTGCAGGCTATAAAAATTAATGCTTACTAGTTAAGGTTCCAATGCATTCAAATAATTTGGTTCATAATTATTTGCTTTTCTAGATGACCCAATAAATACAAAAGTGTTCAAAGTTCATTTGGAGTTCACTGACTCAAAGCCTTCCCAGGTCTTAAAATACAACAGGGTAGCTTTCTTCCCAAAGAAAGGTTAGATTGATTCCTGATTTAATCAGTTGCTAATCATCATTAAAATCAGTGGTTTATACAATGTCTAGACCAAGAATACCTCTCCTGTTATTAACTCTGTACCATCTGACAGTGACCTCTCATGTGAAACAGACCAAGGATGCAGTAAATAGATGACAAAAGACACCACAGAAACAGGTGATAACATATTCCTATATCTTTAATGGAAACATTTTGTTACAATTTAGGTTATGTGATATTGCATTCTTAAAAAGTGTGAAAGAAAATGCACAGAATGAAAAGTCAAAGGACACCAGTGAATGTAGATATTTTAAATGACCAAGTCATAGAAGAAATAAAATACATTACAGAAATAAACAAGGCTTATATCCACAGTCATGAATACGCACTCTTCTCTACACAAAAACAATAAATAAAATCACATTATATGCAGATAGTTCTACTTACATCAGTACAATATACTGTGCAGCTTTCCATTTGTTTTCTGCTAGACTGGCACTAGGTTTTTGTGTTGTCCAGTATTTTTCCATAAACAGTGAACAGTATTACTGAAAAAAAGGGGACAAAGTTCCTGTCCACAAAGTCTGTCCTGAGTCCCACTAGTTTTTGATTGTTACACCCTATGCACATGAAGCACAGCAAATTCTACCCTTCATCCTGGCACTCCAAATTTTCTCAGCACTTTCAGACCTGCACAATAAAGACTCTCTTTTCTGAGAGAAAGAGAAGTCCAGATCATTCCCAAATAGAAAACAACACGGGGGGGGTGGGGAGCAGAATTGTGTGCTCCCTGTGCATACCAGCTGAGATGACAAAAGAAACCCCTAAAACTAGATTTTTTTTTTTAAATACCAATTTTGATATATTTTTGTTGCTTGCTCAAATGTCCTATAGAAACATTCACGTGACAGAAACACCAGGGAACAGTTCACACAGAGTGGATTTTAACCTTTCAAAGGCTTTTCATCTAATGAATCCACTTAAGATTTCTGAAGTAAGATAGATTAACATACCAACTGTAACAGTGTCAGGTTATTCAGAATAATTTGCCTTTGATGCAGAATATTAACTTAGTGGTTAGTGAGAATTTTGAGGGAATTGTAAGCTTCTCCTTTTGGCTATTTTTGTATGCTGTATATTTGTCGTATGTCAGTTAGGACCTTCTAAAAGGTAAATTCTGGAAGAAGTTAATGGCATAATAAAAGTCTATATAGTGATACACTGGACACAATCAAACACTAGTCCAAGAAAGCCTCAAAACTGTGGCAGCCTTACCTTCTCGATCAAAACCAGCAGTAACCTCATAAAAACACCAACATTAACCTTTTTCCTTTCTTCCTCTACAGGTGAGATAAAGGGAGAGCTCCATTTATGACAAACTTAAGGCTTCACTGGGGCAAACCACAGTGTTTAGGCTTTCTGTTATTCTTTAGAAGAGAACAGACACTATCAATGACTGCTGCACAGCTTGCTGACCCTGTAGACAGCCAGGTCTGAGGTCTCTCACAAACAGCTATTTGTTTTAATTTCAATAATCATTTTTCATCAGTCTCAGAGCTCAGATGTTAAAAGGTATCTGAGAATGGAAAACAATTCATCACTCAAGCCATCTGAATTAATTTCTGCCTCTAAGCAGGGCTATGCACAGTGCAAACTCTTCCATTCTTCCACTTGAAAGGTTTCACACACACACAAATCTTTTTGTGCTTTCAACAGCGAGAACGAAAAGGAGGGGAGGAGAGGTGACACACACAACATATCTGAAAGCAAAACTTCTCCCATGTCCTTAAAAATACATTCCAAAAAGTAACTCCTGTATTTCTTTGTTTCTTAAAAGGGCTAAAACTGACTCCAACAAAACATGCACTTTGAAATTTGTCCCTTTATGGTTCCCTGTTGTGAGGTGAGTTACTAGGGCATGTTGTTAACCAACAGAAAAGCACTAAATGTACCGTTAGAAACTTGTATTTCTGTTCCCATGTGCCCTGCTGTGGGGAAGGTGGTCGCTATATTTGAGATCACTTTATAGCAACAACAACAATGATAAAAAAACCCCAACAGGCAATTCTAGATCTCGATCTCTGATAGTGGGTGGCGTGGCCATGGGACAACACAAGGTGTGCTGGTAGCTGAGCAGCATGGCAGCAATGAACCACATCTGAAACTACAAAAAAGCCAACACTCTCAGTGAAGAAGGAGCATTTCTGACTAAATGATGGAAAATGGCTGCCTCTTTTCAAAGTAGTTCTGAACCTAGACAAAAGACCAGGAAAAAAAGAGGGAATTAAAGACTGCTCACTCTACTCTGGGAGAAAATGAGGAAAAATTAACTGCTTTACTGAAAGAACCAGAATGGCTTCATGGCTACACTCTGAAGCACAGAGGAGGGCTGTGAAGGACGTGGAACTGTCTTGAGCTCCGGAAAAGGTGGACTGAATTGCCAATGAAATTTATGACCACGACTATTAGCTTCCTGTCTTTGATGTCTATTCTTGGCTTTCCAGGAGCATTATGGCATTCATGAGGTGAAAACATCACTGGAGCCAAGGTCAGCTAAGGCTGATGCAGCCTGTTCTCCTGCAGAGCTGAGAAACTCACTCTGAACTGCTTCAAGCCTCAAGACACTCCACTGAGGGCCTGAAATTACTTCCACTGAATCAGTAAGAGGGGTTTTTGTCAGCTTAATGAGAGTGTGATTGCACTTCTAAGCCAAAAAATGAAGCAGAGATCAACCTCCCAGTAAAATATCTTGTCAGGGAGAACATTCTTATTTTGCCTAGCACAAATGTTTTCAAAGCATTAGTTGCACCTTAATAACTCTCCACTAAAAAACCCCAACAAAATACTTTCAATAATGCAATAAAAGGCATGGCTTAAGAACAAATCGAAAATAGATCAACATGATTCATTTTCAGAAATTATTACAACTCTTTAATAAACTGAATTCTGGCCACAATCTTGCAAGGTGCAGACCACTCTCAATGACAAGTTTTAGCAAACAGTGTTTTCAGAGCTCAGCTGGGCGTTGTCTTCAATGCAGCACACCAGGGCAGGAACTGGTAATTAACTGGTGATGGTGGCAGTCACAGACAACTCAGGAGACACAAACCGTCCATAAACAAACTTCCAGAACTACCAGTGGCCCAGGACAAAGCACCTAGACAACGGACTCTGAAGCTGTGGGTTTCAGGATGCTAAATCACAGATACTATTGAAAGTTCGGCTTCATCTTTGTCCCTTGCAGTGGCAGCCTAGGTGTTGAAGTTATGAGGGTAAAAAGGGAGAAAAACTGTCCATAGAACCCTCAGGAAGAGGATTCTGAGGTGTATCAGCTATTAAGCTGACCACTATTTAGTAATTTTAAAAAATCCTAACTTAGCAGAATTTGTCAAACTTTGACAAACAGCCACTAGTTCTCAATTTAACAGGCACAACTGTGAGATTTAACATGGTCTACAGGGCCAGCCTTTCTTAAATTCAAGCACATGGCAAATTTCCCTTTGGTTCAGCCATGGCCAGGATCATACCCTTTGGTCCCAAGTGAGCAAAGCACTTAGAAGCTGAAGTTGGGCATAATTTTAAGTGTGTTCTGAAGTGCTGAGCTGAGTCAAGGGTCTCCTTGTGCTGCTCTGTAATGCAGATGTATGTTTGTAATATGGGCAACTTGTTAAAGTCAAAAATGTAGGTTTTGAAACCTCTTTTGAGAATCAATTATTATTATTTTGATTAGACATTCCCTCACAGAGTCCGGAGCCTAAACATTGTGGCATTGAGCTAATGCAGATGAACCAGAAAGAAAAAGTGCATTATCCAGTAAAGAATCTCTCTGCTGAATAATCTAAACTCAAGGTAGCTTCTGATCTATGGTCCATGGAAGACTTGGGAATTATTAGCAAGAAGCCTGTGAAAGGCAGCTAAGAAGAGCAAGTTTATTTATGCTATGGAGGAATCTACTTATGTGAAATGTCTTAAATGATCTCCACACTTCCATGGGAAAAACACACACGTTTGTCTGCATCAATTTGCAAACATTAAAGTCCATTGACCTAAGATGCTCTAAGGTGCAAAAGAGGTTCACCTTTCTTGGGAGGTGCTGGGATGTGCAGATTGGGCTAAACCTCTGTCAGTATCCCACCAACAGACACCTCAGAGAAACACTTCCTGAGGTCATGACTTAAAACTCTACATAAAACCAGGGATCAGAGTTATTATTTCTCTAATTAAAATGTTACTTTTTGCTATACTTTTTTTTTTCTAATACTTATCACAAAACGACAGTTTTGTCATTTTTGTTATGTCATAAATAAACTGTCATAAGGACTGTCCCAGCCAGATCTCCTGTCTTCTGATGTGACTCAGCTGTGCAATGCCCAGGAAAAAGGCACATCTACACGACTGTCTTGATGTCAAACTAGTCACTGTTTGAGTACTAGGTCATACTGCAAAGCAACTCACAACAAGAATAATTTCAAAAAAAGTTTACGCTCCACATCATACCCTCTTTTCCCTATACATTTGAAAAGTTTTCTTGCCTTTTTTTCTGTGGCAAAGTAGTAAAATGGATAAAAGGAAGTCAAAATACTGAAAGGCCTACTTACCAAACCAGAAGCAGATCAAAACAGCTTTGGAAAACATCTGAAAAAAACCCCAAACCTTAAGCATGCCCCGGGGCTAGATAAACTCAACTGCTTGGGGGGGAAAAAAATAATCCAGAAACTAATCAGGAAGTATTTTGTCCTCCCCAAGTCCATAGCAGTATGAATGCTGCTCTAGCCTACTTACGGTGCCCATGAATTTAGGAGAATACTTCAGAAAACTGTCCAATGCTTTGGCTAAAACACCTTTGGAGAAGTCACACAGCCCAGACTGGGAAATGGGATGATGGAAATCAACCTCCTGTACAGGAAGCTTTGCCCTCTGCCTGCCTGGGACACAGGACAGTATTTCACAAGGGCAGGTGATGTGCCCCTCCATGTGCTAAGAAAGAAGTGAAACATAGGGAAAAAACCTGTCCAATAACAAATAAAAGGGGGCAAAAAGCAGACATAGACAGTTTTTGTTCTTCATTTACTTCCAGGTACCCCAAAGGGGTTTCTCAGAATTGGCTCTCTGGCTTTACAAGGCCTAGGAGTTTTGTAGAAATTAGGCTTCAGAGCCAGTTTTGAGATTAACTTTCACGACTATAACTGCTGAGACCAGAAAGTTCTGCTTATGAGATCAGAATAGAATAAACCAAAATATTTAATGCACTCTTAGAACCACAGTCATACCTCTGTTTCCCCACCAACAATATTTTTATGGGTCTTCTTCACCACACTTACAGTAAGTACTGCTCACTTTCATTTGTTGGCTAGAAAGTGCAAAGCCCTCCTTTGTCTAGCATAAAATAACCTGTCCGTAGCTAATTCAACACAGATGCAGTTTTGCTCCCAGTAAATAAATGGCAGAAGTTCCAGGGATACTGATGGCAGCAGGATTAAAGTCAGCCCTACAATTGTGTTTTAGCACAGGACTCCTGAAGTTAGTTCCTCGGGTGTTTAATTGTACAAACACAGATAGTCAAACCTCATCATCTTCTGTAGGACATCTTAACATTAGACAAATGCATTATTTACAGCATCAGGGTGATCATCACACAGACCATTCAATAACTGCATTTGTGTTGTTTAAGTCAGTATTTGAATGTTGCACATGCCTGGAGAAAAAAGTGGGGCAAAACATCTATTACCATCCACAAAGTCATTTTTCCTCCCCTAAACACCAGCTCTAAAATGTATTTACAGCTGTTGACTTTCCCTGCATATTACTCCTATCATAAAAAATATGTCTTCAAAACATCCTCTTCCTTAATTTTTAATCCTACCAAAGCAAAAATAGATATTTTAATAGAAAAATACAAGATTAAAAATATTCTAAAAAATAAAATGGTAACATGGAATGTCATTTTTACACAAAAAAATCCCCTTTTGAATTGCATCAGCTATACAAACACTTTCATATTTACAGTTTTGGATGCAGTCCTGTGCTCACTGAAGTTAATGGGATTTTGCCATTGACTTCACTGGGAACAGGAGCAGGCCTGACGTGGACTACATTTGCCCCTCTGAAAAGTCATGGCAGTGGACAGAAAAGAGTACGACAAAACACATATAAGACTGAGGAATTAACCAGTCCTCTCCAGAGACCTGATTGTCTTCTCTGTCACTATTTCACGCCTGTGAAATCCTCATCCTTCAGTGGAGTTTTTCCTAAATCCCACCACTCAAGAGGGAGAAACAGTGCTTTTGACTGTGATATCACACAAACAAGGGAAGGATGGTTTGTGTGTTTGCACCTGCCTGACTTTCTCAGTGGAGTTAATTACAACCAAGGGCCAGTTCCCTCCCAGAACTAAGGCCAGTACACTGAATTTCATATCCCCTGTTATTAATGGCAGTGATTCAGTGATGCACAATAACACCCCAAATCAATCCCTTTTTTCCTTTTTGCAGCAACCAGCACCTGTGCCTCTGAAACCATATTTGATACCCATGGGTGAGCTGCAAATATGGAAGGCGGTGGTAGAAGCTAAAAACAAACAAAATAAAGGATCAGAATGAGGCCTCCTGCATCAACTAAACCCGGATCTGCTAGCCTTAATACATGCATTAAGAAATACTGTCTTTACATATTAAGTACATCCCATAACAGCAAACTGCATAATTTTCTTTTCTCATGAGATGAAAGGCCATGTGGCATAATATGATTAGTAAATCATTCCTGAGCTTCTGAAAGAAATTAAGACAAAATTACTGCTTAAAAGAGTGAGTTCTTCAAGAGCCTCTTCTTTTTACACTGATGTCTTTGGTTGTGTCCTTTTCTCTAATTCTTTTTTTTTCCCTAGGAAGAATGGGATTCTTCTTCTTCTTTATGCAGCAGAAAAATGAGATCTAATGGAGTCTTCACGTAACTGCCGATGTTTCCCCATGTTACAGTCCTCCTGCCGAGTTCGTCTCTCAATAGTTATTCTGTATTTCTTTCTGCATGAAAGGAGAGGAACAGAATGAGAAATCCTCCTCCAGCCATAGGCTAACAGACTTCCCTTATAAAGAATGCCTGTAGGGGACAGCTGGGTGCCATTTGAAAAATGAAATGTGGCAGAATGTGAAGCTCTGGTCAAAGATTAAAGTAGTTTGCCTCAGAACATTTTACCCAGGCTCAAGAATGCCTGTTAATTTCTACACGACAGTCTCAAAGCACTAACACACAGACATTTGCTTCTTTGAAAATGTCTGATCTAAGTGATTAGGAGTTTTTGTGAAGTGTCATGTGAACTGTGTCACATCACTGCTTTATATTGATCAAAGCCAAACTTCTTTTCAGTATGCTGGGTGGGGGGGAACTTTCTGGAGAGTTCAAACAGCTCTGACTATTCAGCTGCATTTCTCACTGAAACTATGTATCAACTGACTAATCTTCCCATTTCCCTCTCAGAAAGCTACTATGTTTGTAATGTCAGAAGAGGTAATATGATGACTTACGAAGAGGGATGTAGAGGACAGATAAGAAATAAACGCAAACGCTCATGTATCATACACAGCTCTTCCTGTGTGTCTTCCTCTAGGGCCTTTTGAAGAATTCTGCTAAGTTACTTTGTACATCAAACAACCCCTCTGACTGCCTTTCAGCTTCCCCTTTAGTACCCAAATCTCCCCAGAAAATCATCTGATGAGATTCACATTTAGGTTTTATGCAGTGATGCTTCTACTCAGTTTCAGGACAAATTCTTCAGAAGGGCATTAGTCCAGCCCCATGGTGGAGATGCATAGCAAAACCTTGTATGCCAAGGAAACCTCTACTACCCCAGCACACATAGCAGGAGCAGGAGCTAGATATGCAGCAGTGGAAGAAAGATTCTCACCACACCAAGGTTTTTATTCAGGCAACATGGCTGAATAGGAAGTGGCAACCTAAAAGTTCTGAAAATATTCCCTAAGACTCATGTCTGCATCAGTAGGCTCCAAAATAACGTGAAAAACCTGTGTTGTTTACAAGTCAGATCCTTCAGTGGATCTGAGCATGAACAAAAGTAGCTCTTGCACAAGCAAAGGTCCAGATTTTTGATATACAGGTGTTTAAGTTAAATTCCAACCAAAGCTACGTATCAGAACTACTGCCCAGATCTTTGAACTCTTTGCATGCACATTCAAAATGTAATTTGCATACTCAATTGTGACAATGACAGATCCAAATGAGACGTAATCAGAAGGTACATTTACAGCTTAAAAGGTACAGAAGCTGCAAGTACAAATTATTTCCAAGCACACAATTGCTGAACATAAATTTTCTGAAAATCTGACCCATGCATCCTGATTTGTTAGGTTTCAGGTATTTATTCTAATGGTAGAATAAGGTTGTCCCTTCTCCTGCTCTGAGCAACTGCAATCAGATCTGCAGAGTGAAATTCACCCACATATCTTTAGACATCTCCAGCAGGTAGATCCATCTGACAGCACCAGCAGCTTCCTTCAGTAAACAGAGAAACAGGCACTTCTAAGAGACCTGGTTTAGCTTTTACATGAAGATGACATGAACTGCCCAGAAGTGCTCCTTTCTTCCCTCTGATCAAACATAAAAAGACCAGCTCAGGTGTGTACATCTACTTTTACAGACACCCACATTTGCTCGCATGGATTTACAATCCAAATCTTTGTATCAGATGAGGATTTAAGCTAGGAGTTTAAGTTCTGTTCTTAAAATGATACTTTGCATAACTTTGTATACCAGCCCAGGGTATTTGTTACTTCATTTTTTGTCCTTATATACCAACTCCTTCCCAATATCAGCAATGCTAAAACCCACACCTAACAATTTCACCTCTGGTTGAGAATCTATGTGAGATGCAAGAACCTCTGATGACATAAAAAATAAAGACAGATTTTTATTTTCTTTTTCTTATAAATATAGTCTTTAATCAGTCCAAGCCAACTTGACGCTACTTCAAACCCAAACAACATACTGTATAAGCATGTAGCACCCCCAAGAAAAAAGGCACCCTGCAGAATTTCAGTTGTAAGCACATGATGAATAGGCCTGGTGTTTTGAAACCCTGAAAGTGTGCTGGTGAAGTGCCCTGGTCCTTCCTAATTGAAGCAAGTTTTGCTTGTTTGGTTTTGTTAACACTTTTTATAGACAGTTATTTTTTATTGGAGAGAATTATTTGATTCTTGTATGTGGAGGTTAATTCTATTCTCCTATCTGACTTTTCCACAGCAGGAGGATAAATTACTGTATATATAAGGTGCTGAACATGTATAACTAATATATTCAATCAGTATAGGATCAACTACCAAGACTTTACATTTGCTGACTGACTAGCAGTGTAAGAATTATTTTACTTAAACAAGAATAAAACATGGATCACCCTGCACTGACCTCAGCTTATTAGGTTAAATGCACAATTTGGAATCCAAATGCTCTCTTACAACAAAACAGAAATCTCTTTCTGTTCTCCAGTACAATTCCATTGAATACCAGGCAAATTATATCAATTTCTTGCAGATCACAGCCTGCACAACTGTGCTGGCAAGGAGCACCAAACAAAGTCAGCTTTCAAGGCCAGGGCATTTTACTAAAGCAACTGTGAATGTCTGGAACTTACTGGAATTACTTCCATGGGTAACATTACTTAGAGATGTAAGTAGCTACAGGATGAAGACCCAAGTCAATAAAATTTTTTGGATAAACTCAAAAGGGCAATCAAAGTGTGTTCACTGCCTCTGGTGAACATGTTACCACACATTATTATGGTGCCTCTCTGTCGCCCATCAAGGATGGAGCTGAGAAGTTTGAATGATGAATAAAAAGTTTGCAGAACTTTCAATGGATTGGACTAACCTGAAGAAGTAAAAAGCCATTAGCAATCCTGCTCCAAGCAAGGCGCCCACAACTATTCCTGTAACTGCTGATTCTCCTAGACCACCTGCTTGAAAAGGGGAAAAATAAACAATCAGGGTTTATACTGAGAACTACTTGCATTCATGTATTGGAAAATACACACAACCAGGAAACTGGTGACCAACATCAGAAAATAACTAAATACTTTCATGGGAACCCTTTTCCATGGGAACCTCTTACAGTGTCTGCATGTTTACTTTTTGGCCTTGCTTTTCTTGGGGTTGAAAAAGCCCCAGAAATTGGTGTCAGAGGAAGGCATAATTCTGGAGATGTGATACAAGGGAATGTTGTTAGGAAACTGGCCTGGACAGTTTGGTCCAAATCACAACACAGACATAATGGAAATCAGCACTGAATTCACGTTGAGTCACTATAACAGAAACAAACTCATTTCACCTGGTTTAGCATCACAACCTTCTATCACCCAGGTTTATTAAAATTACTGTGATTATCCAGTGGTTCCTCATTTTTTTCTTTTTTTATTTCATGAAAATACGTTAAGTTAAAGCCACATGACTTTTGATTTGCTTCAGATCTCAACAGAGGCAGAACAGGGACACAGTGGCTGAAGAAGAGCCCAAGCAGGGACTGTCTCTGGAAAGTGTAGGGCTCCTGAAGAACAATGGATTCTCATAAGCATGTCGTCTGCTCCCATTTCCATTCCCACCTGGGTTTGTGGAAAGGAGCAGAGAAGGAAATTAAATTGCTCCATTCTCTTCATCGATCCTTGACCTTTCAAGGGGATTCTGTGTGTACAGAAGGAAGTAGGTGCATAGCCACACCACGCTGACCACAGATGGCCTGTGTACACACCACTTTTTCAAGGACTGAAGAACTATCAGGCTGGAGTTACCTTTTCACTGCAGGACTAGCAATTTGTTTCCTGTGAAAAGTTAAATCTACCCTTTGCCACTGAGGCATCAATATCCTCCCATCCCAATCTCCTTGCAACACTCTATTCACTACAACATGGCCTGCAAAGTCAGTGTGCTGGAAAGTACCAACATGTGCTCTGTGGAGGGTAGTCCCAGCCTTCTGAATTCTCAGATGTCACCCCATTCAACTGACTTCACTTCTCCTCAGCCTACTGGACCCCTCACAGTGCCTTCCATTAACACTGAAAATCATTCTGCACTGGGAGAACGCTGCTCCCACCAGCACAGCTGCTAATTATCAGTGTCATTATTCTCTGCTGGGGTTTCAGTTACATCCCTCTTTCAGGCTAAAAGGCCCCTGCAAAGTCCTAAAGCCTCCAGGGCTCTGGGCTGTGCATGATTACTGTCAAGTTTAAGTTCAGGAAAGTGATTCAGACCATTTACTACCCACGGCTGCCAGACCTTAACCTCCCAAGCAGTTGGGAGAGAGAGACAGTCACCATGTCTCAGTTGGACAACTGTGCTCAACAATTTAATATGGCCTGTTATGTTGTATCAACACATTGATTCTTCTCTCTGGAGCTGCGGCAGAAGCATTAAGTCACTAAACTTACATGATTTACACGGTGTATTGTTTGTGTGCTCTGAAACTCGGCTTTCATCTAGTCGCAGCCTGACATGGTTCCACGGATATTTCACATTTGATCGAATTTCGAATCGCCCCTGCTTTCCATAGTAGTCCCCGATCACCTATGCAAAACAAGAAAAGAATGAAAAGATATTCTTATCAACTTAAAGAAGTAAAACAGAAAGGAGAGCAGCATCACTCACTCTACTCCTGTGGCATGATATAGAATTTAAGAGAAGAGGGCAGAAGGGGTCTGTGGGAGGCTGTGCAGTGCATGCCCTGCCCCAGGGCAGAATCAGCTGAACAAAAGCATTCCTGACAGATGTTTATCTAATCTGTTCATAAAAGCCTTCAAAGATGAAGACTTGACAATTTCTGTAGCAATTATTCTGGAACTTAGCTAGCCTTACTGTCAGTTGTTTTCCCTAGCATGTAACCAAAATTCATTTTTGTAATTATCCATCACTTGTTACTGAACTGCCAGTGATCATAGAAATTCTTTTCTGAAACATTGCTTTACATATTCACAGGCTCTTATCTGATTCTCCCCTCAGGCTTCTCTGCTTTATAAATTCAGTTTACACAAGCTTTTTAACCTTCCGAATATTCTTCCTGCTCTCCCTGGGCTTTTTTTCAGTTACTCCATAGCGAGTTGAGTGCTCAGGACTGTCACCCAGCTGAGTGAGATAGACATGAGTCCAGTCTGGGCATGAACAGATCAGAGCAGCCCTGCCCAGAAGGACTTGAAAGGCTGGACATGCCCTGGCCATGGCACTCACAGCCCAGAGAGTCAGACGTGTCCTGGGCTGCATCCAGAGCCCCGTGGGCAGCAGGGGAGGGAGGGGATTCTGCCCCTCTGCTCTGCTCTGGTGAGACCCACCTGGAGCACTGCATCAGCTCTGGGGTCCCTGCACGGGAGAGACATGGACCTGCTGGAGTGAGTCCAGAGGAAGCCACAAGGATGATCAGAGGGATGGAGCACCTCTGCTGTGGAGACAGGCTGAGAGAGCTAGGGTTGTTCAGCCTCAAAAAGAGAAGGCTCTGGGGAGACCTTACTGCAGCCTTTCAGTACTTCAAGAGGGCTTATGAAATCGAGGGAGAACAACTTTATCATGGGCATGTAGTCACAGGACAAGGGAAACAGATTTAAACTAAAAGAAGAGAGATTTAGATTAGATGCTAGACAGAAATTCTTTGCTCTGAGGGGGGTGAGGCACTGTCACAGGTTGCAGAGAGAAGCTGTGGGTGCAACTTCAACATCCTTGGAAGTGTTCAAGGCCAGGTTGGATGGATCAGTCTGGTCCAGTGAAAGGGGTCCCTGTCCGTGGCAGAGGAGTAGGAACTGGATGATCTTAAAGGCCTCTCCCAGCCTAAATCCTTCTGTGGTTCCAGAAATTCAAGCACTGTGACAGCTGAGACTCTCAATTACATACTCCAGGCTGGAGTTTTCTGTTTTGGCAGAATTCAGAGGTACTGGATCATGTTCAGTTAAAACCTTCAAGTCTTGTATTTCTGCAGTTGTTGATATTTACATATGCATTATTCTGGTGGTACAGTAGTATTTTTCATACCAATTCATTAAGGCACTTCAAAATTTCAGTCCGTTTTAAACAGTTTCAGGCTTTACTCAAGATAACATATGCTGAATCCACTGCAAAGCTGTGGGACTAATTTTGCTACCAGTAGTAGATCGTTGATCTGAGAACAGTTCTAAAAACATGTATGTACAGAAGGAAGACCATATCCTGTGACACTGATGTGGTCAGAAGCAGTGGCAGAAGAACACCAATAAATGTACTTGTCCCACCAGGGATGGAAACCAGATATTAATACAGTAGGTTTAGAATTCAAGGCACAGATAGCCTGTTCAAATTTTTCACCTAAATTTCATTTTGAAGCTAATGAGTTTAAAGAACATTTGCTCCAGTTAGATATGCAAAGGTAGATTTTACACTAAATAAAGAAATTCCTTTCTCACGCAGTTGCAACTGCGATATAAATCCTCTGAAGAATGAGTATTTTCAACATTTGTTCAAAAATAAAATTCCATGAACTGGAAAAAATAGAGACCATTCACAGGTAGCAGATTATTTATTAATAGACTGTTTCATTTTTCAAACAGGAGTGGGAGAGTCCTCTACCAGCAAGACTTACTAAATAAGAAAGTATGCAGAATGGTTTAAGAACAAAAAGCTATAAGCAGCAACCAAGTGGATTCAGATCAGAAGTAGGACACAGATTTTTGAAGAGCAGGAATGGTTCATCTGTGGAACAAACATTGAGGGTACCAGCAAGGCAATGCTGTTCTTTCACTGTCTCCAAACAAAAAACGAATGCCTGTTACTGTGTGAGCTTTAGTCATGTGTGAACTACAGGCTCCATACAAGGTTAAGAAACTTGCCTGTGCCTAATACAGCAGAGGTCAAACTAGGAAATCTAGGTTTTCTTCTAGCTGTGAATAGACCTGGGAAAACAGCTCGGCCCAAGCACCCATCCATTTGGCACAGTTCAACTGAGAAACATTCTTGTACAGACAGAAAAATTTGTCCAGATGAATAAAATAACTTATCAAAGAAACAATGTTTTCAGAGTGAGGCATGAGGGTACAAATTACGTGGCAGACAAAAGTAGTAAGTAATCACATGCCAAATGGTAATTGAATGTATATTTATGTACATAATAAAACAGAGGGAAGTTGCACAAGAAGTTTAAAGAATAAATGTAACATAAAAAAATAGATAGTTTAACTTGCAAGTGAAAGAGCAATGGAAGGAAGGATATGAGAGAGATTAAATTGATAAATGAGATAAAAAGCTATTGGGCTGACAAATAGAAGAAGCACAGGTTGTTCACATCAAAGTTATCCCAACCATTTTGTACTCCTACTTCCCCTGGAGTGCTGTTTACTGCTGTAGTTTTTCAGTCACTATTACACACTAAAACACACCAGACATCCTCACACTTCTAAAAGGTCTCCTCGAATTTGTCTCTGCTGTAGTACCAACATGAACAGTATAACTTCAATACATTCAACTCCACACATAGAAACGTCCAGCCCAGACAGTGCTGCTTTATGTTTGAGCTCACTGAAACTGGGGAGACCAGCAAACCTGAGCTTTGCAACTAACAGAAGCATTCACTGCAGCTGGACTTAGGCTATTGCACGAATTAATGAACTCAGCCCAGACAAGCTATTCTCTATGTGCAGCTGGTGCTGTTTCTCACGGACTTTTTCACAGTTCATCTCTTCCACTCTTTCAGCATCCAGTGGAATAACCTATCTCGTGTATATGGAGCCATCTGATTAAAATGTTTCTTAAACACTGCAAACAAGGTACTCAGGTCTTGCTGCCTCACAAGCAAGGCCAGGCAAGGTCTGCACTCCTGCTTGTGGTTGACCACAGTGTAAGATTTAAATACATTGCTGTTTTAATACATCAGGATACCTTGGGCATCGCTGTTGCTGTAAGATTAACCTTTCTTCCCACCAATGAATAAAAGGCCTTGCTCTGTTTAAGCAATTTCTCACACTCAAAATTATCAGTGCTTAGCTAGCTTGTGAGAATTCACCATTTAGTTAAAGACAAGCATCATGTGAAGAAAGTTGTGTTGTAAAAGAAAAGAAAAAAGTTCAAAAAAACTTAGTATAACTACTTCAAGATAGCTATTTTACAGAAAGGATTTGGTCTTAAATTGATAAGATTGAGCCAACAAGTAAAGAGATAATATCATGTTACTTTACACTAATTGCTAATTCTTCAGTGGCCAATTACAATGGTGTTTGTTTCCTTACCTCCTGCGTGCCTGCCTCTGGGTCTGTCATTCCAATCACAGAGAAATCCCCGTATCTGTCTCCATTGGCATCAATGGATACCTGCCCTGCAATGCCTAAGGAATGGCATGTGAGGAATCAGAAAATTAATTAGTTAAAATACCCAGACTTTCCAAGCAAAACATGAAAACAGTGGACAGGTTTTTACAGACCGATATGACAGGAAATCTCATCAGTCTCCTAGCATTTTTGTTGGCATTCCAGAAGAAATTGTAATTTCATCTCGGTGTCTGCATTCCTGAATTCTTAACATTTTTCCTTTTTAAATATCAAATGTGTGAGACTGGGGAATACGTGAGAAAACTAATCCAAAAACCAGCATTAAAGAATAAAACACAAATATATTCAATGTGAATTAATTACTGAAAGCCGAATCCTGAAATATCTGATGATGCCTCAATAAATAGAGTCCAGCTCATGTGCTGCAGAGGACACAGACCTACATCCCACGGGCGGAAGGGGCTGCTGCACCCACACAAGCAGTCCAATGTTGTTTCCATCTAATGGGATACTGGAGATGGCATGGACAAGGGGCACCATGTGCACTACATATGCATTAAGCCCTGCATTCATCTACAGAAGATTAACAACATTATACGGTGTAGTTTGGTTTATATTCTTAGAAACCCATTTCACTTCCTTGTTTTACAATTTCTAGAAAACTTTAAGGAAACTGGGAATCAATGACTCATAGGATATCTCAGGTTTGAACGGGCTGCAGGGGATCTTGAGCCCAATCTCCAGCTCAGACCAGGGTCAGCCAGGAGGATGGTCAAGGTTTTATCTCCTCTTCAAAACCTCCAGGGATGGAAACTGCACAACCTCACTGGGGCAACATGTTTGATCTGTCATGGGAAATAAACACATCCTTGGATTCAATATGAATCTCTTTTTTAAATGTATGTCCTTGTGCACAAAAGACATGGCTTGAAATTCTCAAGTTGTAAGTCAAACAGGTTCTTAAAACCCATCAAACAATGCCTATTAACTATGGTGGAGAATATTAAGACTGCTGATACACTCTGTCACCTCAGACATTCTCTGTGAGCCTCTAGTGCCTGACACCAAACACAGCCATTTACACCTGAGCAAGGCAAACAGGCATCATTGTACATCCATGTTAAACCAAATTCATGCCCAGATTAGGCACAAAGCTATGGAGATTCAGGCTCCCAGTGACAGTCAATCAGAAAAGAGAGGTCAGATATTCAAGGTATAAATTTTCCCCAATGTACCTAATGACAGTGAGCGTGCAACAGGCTAACACACCTCCATTTATTTTGTATCTGTTCAGATTTAGTGATGCCAGGAATATTTCAACTTGCTGTGGTTTTCAAAATATATAGTGGTAATCAAAGATTATTGTCAATATTTCTTTATAACATCACAGTAATCAAGCAGTTGGCAATTTAGTTACTGCAGGGAAATAGAACGGGTGTAATAACCACTTGGCTGTGACACACTGAAAGAAGGGGCCACTTCAAAGAACTGCATTGTCCCAGCTTACACCGCAATTTGGATTCTAGATCTGACAGGAGGTGCTAATTGGAAGAGACATCTTTGTGACCTAAGAAAACCAAAACTCAGGTTTTGAAAATAGGTACCAAAATTGAAATTTGGAATTCCTATAGGATTTTTTTCAGTGGGAAACACTAATTTTTCATCTGAATCAAAACCAGGAGTTTGAAATGTTAATATTACCTGCAATTTCCTTAAGATAGGGAGGTAGGAAATTTAAAACAACCTCAACAAAGAATTACATTTGCATGAAGGTGGAATGATTTTATCTTGACTTTCTTTCTGTTCTTTTATGTGAGATACCTACATACAAAAAACTGTTACTGTTCCAGAGGAAATGCCAATGAACAGCAAATATTCTCCACAAAATGTGCCCTGTGGTTATACCATGTTGTCTTTAACAACCCAATCAGTACGAAATCCTTTGATCACCTCAGCCCTATCCTTCCTAAGCCCATAACGTGTGTGCAGCTGTGGCTGGCAGATGAAATTCTGCAGGAAGCAGCATCTACATTCTGTTGGGAATCCTGATAGGTCAGAGCAGGTTGTAAAATGAGGTGCCAAGACAATCAGATATCTACATGTCAGCAGTTAATGTCATTAATGAAACTGGAGTTGTCATTATTGAGATCTGCAAAAGTTGAAGGGAATTACAAAGCTTCAGTGCTGCAGCAGAGCCTAATGGGTGTATGCACCATATGAACCATACTCTGTGATGCTGCATCCACTGCAGAGAGGAGCTCACAGGCAGAATAAAGGGACATGATCTTCCTTAGGAGGCTAGATTGCAAGACATTGAGTTAAAGGCCTCTTTTAAAATCACTTCTATGTCCAGCAAAGTACTGCACAGGGAAGAAATCGCATATGGCTTACAAACATTTCGACCTTTTCAACTGCACCCTCACAGCCCAGTTCAGCTGCATCTTTAGAATAGGTGGAACAGGTCAGCCACCAGCACCAATCTGGTGCTTTCACAAGTGGGGAAAGAGAACATTTTTTCTTCCTGACAGATTTTACAAGCAAGCTCAGAATCAACCATGCAGCTCACATGGAGCACATGGTACTACAAAGGATGCATGGCGCACCAGCTGGTGGCTTCCTGGAGCACGGGAACAGGAGCAGAGAAAATGCAGGCCCTGCTGGGGCATTGTTCATGCACAACCAAAGAGTGAGACAACTCCTTAGACACCACATTCCCTCCCTTAATTTTGGGAAGCCACGGATGTGAAGAGAAGTAGTGGGATGCCATGCACAACTTCCAGCTGGTACAGGGCTGCTTATGGAATGACTGCAACCAGCATAATTTAAAGTAATCCCTGTGTTCCCTTAAGCTGCTCTGAGTATTCTTTAGCCTTGTGTTCACACCACTATTTGAGAACAGAAAATTGGTTTGGAGCTGCTGCCCTTCTTCCCTTCCTACACTATGTCCAATGTGTTCTTAGGGCTGAGAACCTGGCCACCGAGGTTTTTCTTACACATTCAAATGAATCATTCACTTTTTATCTAGGGGAAATGTTTCCTTCTCTCAGGCAGAGCAACACAGGAAATCTTGCCAGTCCTACACCAAATGACTGGACTATTATATGAGATGGATGGGAACACTATAAAGAGATAGATGGAAATGTTTTAAGAGATGACAGGCGAAACCAACAATCCTCAATCTCTTTATTACAATTCTTACCAGGCAAAAGCATCTGCATCGCTGTGCATCAGGCAAGGTGACACACAAGTGCCAGTTGCACTGCAGAATTGCAGAACTGCAGAAAGGCACAGTGATGTTCAGCTGCTGCCTCTGAGAAAACACACACAGCTCCTGAAAGGAGTCTGGGGGAAATCCTTCTAGGGCCCAAAGGAATCCCATTGAGAAACACAAAATAACCCCAGCTCTGGCACCTGCTTGCTTCTATCCATTCCCAGGCTTTCAAGATAAAAAAGTGAAATGGAAAAAATGAGGCAATCTCAGAGCTAATAGATGAACGTGAGCAAAGTGAGCAGCTGTAATCTTTTCAAAAACAAAAAAGGAGCCTGAGAAAATTATTGGTATTTCTTTATACCATCAGTGAAGGTCATTAAATTGTTAGAGTTTTTTGAACTGAGTTAAGACCTCAACAGTTGGTGCAAAAAAAGTCAGACTGGTGAGGTATGTGAGCCAGCCTTAAAGATGTACATGGTTTCATATGCTTACTTTCCTCTCACTTAGGAGTGGAATAGGCATGCGTTCTTTGCACAGAACAAAGACTTGAGTTTTTTTGACTCTGAAATCTGGAATTCCATATTAGCGCTTACCTTCGTATGTTCTGTTCCGTGTTTGTTGAACAATTTTTTCCCCATCTTTCTTACTGAAACCAATCTTCAGGACTTCCTGTAAAGCTAGAGCATAAAGAAGAATAGCATCATGGAATCCTTCCACAAACATGTTCACCTAAAAAAGAAAGAAGAAAAAAAAAACCAATGGCAATTGACACATAACAAAATTTTTCTTTCCTAGAGAATTAACTATGGAGAATCTACAAATTAACCAGAGTGACTAATTTGGAGAGTTACTTTCTCAGCTGCTGGAGCACAAAGGAATATATCTCAAAAAAACCTCAGGGGGACAACAGCAACTTTTGACCCACTTTTAAAAACAGTCAACCACTATCTGCTATTCTGGACATTCAAATCACACTTCAATGTTGTGTCTGAATAGCTCTGCAGATAGGGGAGAAATCTGCAGATCCCAGTTCCCATGCCCAGATGCACAAATCCTGCACTTTGACCATGGGGGATTCTGTAAGGTGCTGAGCACCCTCATCCCACAGCAGCAAGTATAACCCCCCTCCCTCTGCACAGGAGACTTAGCACCTCTCAGGACTGGGAAGTATGTTCTGTCATGATTTTTTTTGGAGAGCACAACTGGTGGATTTGCTTGTTTAATGATTACCACTTCCATTTCTGGCCCTTGTTCAGCCAAACATCTCTCCATGAGCAAGTGAGCAACGGAGAAAATCACGCACCCTTTCCAGTAATGTGTTCTCTGGAACTGCCAGGAGAACCTTTTTCCTCTCCTTTACAGTTTTCCCAGTAAGTGAGAAGAAACGAATGAAATGTTGCTTTATAACCCTGACACAAAAGAAGAATACTGCCAATGAACTTTCGTAAGCAACCTATGGCTCTTGGTCTGTGAGTTACAACAGGTAAAAGCAGAGTGCTGCAGAAACATTACAGGTTTGCTCACGGAAGCCTGATGAAGTAGTAATTATTTCAGGAGCAGAGTTCAGATGGAGACCCATCATCAGAAGCTCATGCAGCATGACCTGAGCAGCACAAGTATTCCTTTTCTGTAGGCAGCAACTCACATTTCAGCAGTGCAATGCACTCACTCGATGCACAGTAATTCAGAATGAATTATCTTTTCAGCTGCAAGAAAGATGCTCCCATCCACTCTGAGTTTCACTACAATAAAAAAGCTCCTGACATCCTAGCAAAGGTGTAACCGCATTATGGGGTCTCTTATTGCCACTTCCAGTGAAGAACTCACCTCTACAAATATTCTCCTAGACAGAAGCAACATTTAGTTTATCTTGAACTTCAGTGTATCGAAACAATTTAAGTTGCCAGTAAATGAAGTGCTACTCTAACTCTCATAGGTTTAGCTGGACATTAAAAATGTTAGACAAAACATGTGGCCAGTTGACTAAATAACTGCTACATAGATAAAAAGTATTACATAGTTGATTGGCTAAGCCGAACTAATCAAATCCTGATAATATAATTACATGCAAGACATTCCTTCACTCTTAAAACAGTTGCCAACATTAAGGAGAATTTCAGAAATATTTACTGATAACATAAAAGTTTACATTGCTCTGACATTTAAAACTGGACTTTCAGTAACTCTAACCTATGCTGCAGTTGAATGCATCACATTCATCAGGGGGAAGAGCCTGCAGTGCTACAGGAGGCTCAGAACAGCTCAGCTCACTCTGACAGCCAAAGACTAAAGGGCAGCTGCGGTTATTCTGAGCTAAGCAGAAAGCATAAAAGAGGAGGTGAAAGTCAGGCTTTTGGTGGAATAAAAAGAGCTGATGGACAGAGTACATACTAGGACAGGTTTTGCCAGCAGGGGCTTTAACTTTTCAGAATTGAAAAAAACCCAACCAAACCAAGAAACCACAAAGCTCGACAACGGCTTCATGTGCCAGTGTTAGAGTCCAAGTGGCCTGTGGATGATCAAACTTCAGCTTTCTTTATGTGACATTCTTTCTCTCAGGAGAGAAATTAGACTCTACAGTAGCTTTACCTCCCCGCTGGCTGATTTACAGTTTGTGGCTGGCATTTGTTTCAAGGAAAGCTATTTGTCACTTCTTTTGTCCATGGCAAAGACCTCTCAGTGTAACACAGCAACCTTCAAAATCCATTTTGTCAGCTAATTTGCTCAACCTGAAATCTACTCACGCCACCAGCCTGGAAGCCTGTCTGTAGACACTGCAGATTTGCCAGATAAGCCCTGTCAAAACTCACTTGGCAGTTTGGGAGGTTACTGCCACAGCCTCTTGCCAAAGCTCCACTTGGCCAAAACCCCTGACATTACAAGTGAAAAATCACATTAGAAAATCATCAGAAGGTCCTTTATGCCACTGCTCAGTTCCTCACACACAAACCCCAGCATTTTATCTTATGTTGTCAAGGAAGCTGAAGCTAAGGGTAATTTTTGCCATTTAAAATCTTCTTCTAAAAAAGTAGTGCTTACAGTTTGCAGATGGGATTGCACTTACACTCCCAGCCAAACCTTATGCTGGGCACACCTGAGACTTTTCACATTAATCCAGGAACAGGTTTAAGCAGCAGTTTTTGAAAGGGGATACAGGATCCCACGAAGGGAACAAAGTTTTCCTGTCTATCATGTTGCTTGATCATTTCTAAGTTGCCACAATTCCACACAGACTGTGGGCTGCACACTTTGTAGGGCAAAGGAATATTAAAATGTGAAGTAACAGCTGCAAAAAGTTTTGAAGGATTTGCTCTTTGCTGCAGGAAAAGTGTTAAAAAGGGCTTGAGTGTAAAGTATATATTCCATGAATGTTTCAAATAGGAATGAGAGTAAGTGTGAAGATGTCTTCACGGGCTTCTTGAAGGCATCCATGGCAATTAACAGTGTGTTAACTCAAGCTTAGACATCCTTGGGATAAAAACTGAACAGAGTACAAAATCTATTAAAGGCCCACTAATCTTATAGGTAATTTTAGTGCTTTTAATTGAGCTCTAATAAAAACCAGATCTTTTTATTATAGTGTTTTCCATTTTCATTTATGCTGCTTTTTAATTACAAGTGTGAGCAGATCTCCAAATGCAGTGATCACAATTTGCATGTCATATCTACTAAAATGTTGCTGTTCCTGGCCCATACTCCACAGCAGGGCCACCCCTCAACAATGCCAGCAATGCCACTGGCAGCAGAGAAGCTGCCAGGTTTGCTGAATGTCTTTGGAGGCTGCAATATAAACATATGGAAACCCCTTTCTGAGGTATCTTCTCTTAGAACATCCCGTTCTAACGTCACATACCTAAAAAGAAGTATGCTAACTGCATAGATGGCTAAGATATATGCCCCTTTTATCTTCCTGCCTTTCTACTCTAATTAATCATCTTCTATCAGAGAAAAGAAAACAACGAAAACCCAGCAACCCCTCTCAGTGGAAATCACATGCATAAATCTTGCACAGTTCAAAGTTATAGCTCCCCAAGCAGCTATATTATGACCACACTGTTCATATATAGCAAGGTGTTAACAGCATGCACAGCAATGCAAAACACTACCGATGTGGAAGACAGCCAAGCTACAGCTATGCAGGACCCACAATTTTCCATATCCTGCCTGCTGACTGTAATATAAGATTATTCTCTTCCATCTGGAACTGCCCAGCTCTGAATCACAGCAATTACCACAATTTGTACCACTTCCATGCTTAGCGGGGAGCATCATCATCTCTTTTTCTCTACTGAAAAGGCAAACATCTAATATTTCCCAAACTTGGTCTGTGCATCTACTTTCCAGTACATCCATAGTGATTTTCAAGGTGTCAAACTATAGTTCCAGCCAAAATCAGTGAGGACCCTGGGGAACTGCAGAGGGCTGTACACAGATATTTTGCAAAAATCTTACCAATTTACATATTTGACATGACGCTCCTACTATCTCAAACTATTTCAATGTATCTCAAAAGAAGTATTTTTCTAAGCAGTTGCAATTCAACTGTCAGTTCTCTCTTTTCAATCCTCCTTCACCAAGCCAATTATAATTATGGTCCTTACTTTATGAGCTTTTCTAATAAGCACTGACATAGCTACCTTCTCTTACATGCATTCCTGACACATATTTTTGGTTGTCTTCTGCTGACTCACTATCCAGCACCACGCTCTTCACTTAATTCTAGAGCAGGGATTTCTTTCTTAAATACCCTTTGCTGAAGTTTCTTATTCCCATTCAGGAAACTGCCACTGCTGATGCTGTTCCAAGTACTTGTTTATGGTCCTGAGATGGTCAGGGGGCCTCAGCAGTTCCTTGATGAGTTGCTATGACCTTGCTCTGAGCTGCACAAATCTAGAAAAAGGTGCTCATAATTACCCATAAAGTAGATGATCAACAGATAGAAACTACTCATATTTAAGGGTTTTTTTAGGATAAAATGTTATTATTATAAATTGATTTTGTGTTTAACTTCTTGTTTATGTAATCCCAGTGAGAAACTCTGGGTGGAACTGGCATGTAGGTTGAGAATGCGAATCTGAGGGAAGAATACTCTTACACCCGAGAATTACCTGAGAAGAAGTAAAGTGCATTTCAAACCAGTAATGAAATGTGCAGTTTCAGCTTTGCAGTAATGTGTTAGTCTTATTGCTGTAACACTACCATGTGTCACTCTACATGTTACCACCATAACAGCATTATCACAGCTCTCATTAACTCACCATCCATCTCCTTAGATCCACATGTGATTGCTTCAGGCCACTATGCAACAGAAACTCACAGAGCTCCTAAATATCCTCAATGGATAACAGCTGCTCCCATGCACTAGGATTGGGATTTCAAAGACTCCCAAGCACAACAAATGCAAAGCCATGGGATACATCCATAGTCAGCTGTCATCAACAGCACTTCTTGGGGTGCCTAAAGAAAGGAATACATCACCTGACCTGATCCACATCACTGTGGAACCAAAGCAGGAACTGGAAAGGAGGCTACAGCTGCAAGATAGTTCATCAAATCCATATGTTTAGATGCCTTGGACTGAAAATACAGACTATTCACTTGGGCAACTGTACTGCTTCCCTACTGGACCTTAGTGCTTCAAACAAAGAGTAAGGGAAAAGAAAAAATAATAGAAACACAAGCTTTCTTCGGGGAAGGCCATTTCCTCAATATTTAATTCAAAACTGAAAAAGAATATATGGCATTACACCAAATTCTGGGCAACACAGCCGTAGCCAAGGACAGCCTCACACTGTATTCACTGATATCCTGTCTCAATAAATATATAAATGGAAACCTGTTCAAGAACACACGAGGCCAGGGCTCAGGACTTGGTTTTCTAAAGGACATATAACTATCCAAATGTACTTTATTATTTGGAGCTGGAAGTCACATATCTTCCTAGAAAAAGAGGAAAAGCATTCTTCAGTGTAAGACGTCATGTAACAGCAAAATCTTGTGCATATTTAAGAGGCATTTATTCAAGTACTGTTGCATCAATTTCATCTTTCGCAGGGAGACAGTATTTATGTGGAAACCAATAAGAGATTTTTCTTATAGGGGAGCATGTGACTTTATTACTGGGATTCTGCAAACTGAGGCCTACACTCCACTCTAAAATTATAAGCCTCAAAATTCAGCACTGCAGCCAAACAAGACATTTAACCCCATCTCTTTGAGGGTGAGCCCATGCCTCTGCCTGCCTGCACTGCTCTGCTATGCATCTGACCAGCTGGTACAAGAGAGGATGTGCACTCCAGGCATGCCAAACCATTGCTGCCTTTGCTCCACCCACACAAGAGGATGCTTACTCCAACAGGAGTGAAGTACCACTAGTGACAAACTCCCATCCACTTTTAAAGCCAATTGTGGACCAGAGGCCAGGCCTTTGTTCCACAAAAAGGTCTGCTGAAATAAAATAAATTAACAAAGAGAAAATAAAAGTGAATTAACAAATTACAGCAGTATCTGTGATTTACCTAAAAAGGCTGCCAAATTCAGAGAGTTAAGGGCATTTGTCAGTGAAGGTTATTTTCTTGCTACGGAAAGAAAACAAACCAGAAAGCAAGCTCCTTTGCTTTTGTATCTCATCTCATTCTTCCAGCTCTCCTCCTTGTTTTTCTTAATACCCCATTCTTGAACAAATGGTAGATTTACTCACAGTCATCTAGCTGGGGCAGCCACAAGTTGCTCTATTGTCTCAAAGGTGAACTGAAGCAAAGCCTATTCAGCCCCAGACTACAGGACAGCTGCACTGTGAAATGTCAGCTATAACACATAACGGTACAGTGACAACCAAGATACAAAGGCATGGAGAAACCCTTCCACCCCACTGCCTGCAAAAGCTGCCTATTCTGTCTTTACTGCTTGCAACACTCTCCTATGGTTATCTAAAAAATAGCTGTAAACCCCCAGTGCCTGCTCTAACAGGCTGGGCAGAAGTTTCCAGATATAGCCAAAATGAGCTCCTTCCATTAAACACAGAGAGAGGAATTGTCACCTCAGCAGAGTTAGAACCTTACCCGCAGTTTACATCAAGGGGCTCTGACTGCTGCACTTAACCCATGGCCTGACATCATTGGGTCCCAGGCTCCCCCCAGACCTCCCCTGGCATGGCCAAAGCAGGGTCAGGCTGAACTGAGAACTGCCCTGCTCCAGGAACAGGATGCTCTTCTGGACCAAATTTCCCCCTTGAAAATCTGTGTGGGATTTATTTCTGGCTCCATCCATTGTGTCCACTGATTCTTTTTGCAAGCTGCTACCAGCCATTTTTACCCCTCTGTAGTTTTGGTTCCTGTATTTACCTTTCAATGCTGCCCTCAAAAGACACTGTATCTCAGGCACTGTTTTGTACCAGAAGCCAACTACCTACAGAATAATCATTTAGGGGAATTTCTCCTTTATGTATGCTTTACACACATACTATTCACTTTTATAGTTCAGCTCTAAATGGTTACCTGTTGAGGATAAGGATAGAATCAGAGAATACGTTAGTGTGCTTCTGCAGTTAAGGTGAAATAATATCCCTGGTTCACAATATATCTCTACATCACACAAAAAAACTAAAGCAAAGCATCTCTACCTCATAGTACTATACTATGACTGTTTGAATACTGAAGGGAACTTTGCCATAAAAAGTTTTATGGTCATTTATAAAATTAACCGTCCTACTTTTTTGGAATTTCCTGCCTTCTAATAAACTATGTGGTCATTCATGTGGTGAGTTACAAACTATGTCCAGAAATCATACATCTAGTCATAGTAGTGAAACACAAGAGATATTAAAGAAATTTTTCTTCTTAGCTGAACATACACACACACACACACAAAGAAACTAAAATATCCTTGTTTTAAATAGATTTTTCTAAGAAACCCCATTGGTAGTCTAATGGTAATCTGTTATGCAATTGTGACGAATGCTTACACTTCAAGTTAGCCTTTAAGTGGGGACCTTTTTTTGCAGATAAACACCAAGTAGCAAAAAACCCACCACCGCAGTCGTTTCACCGGATATTAAGTTTTTGATGTCAGCAGGCAAGAATGTTTTTCAAGCAGCAACGTATCTCAAATGAGCTGGTTTCAGGCTGACAGTCACTCATCTGAAAAAATCAGTTCCACTTGCTAAAATAAGTTGAAGTGGTTTAAATGAATGCAGAGCTAGGACAAACAGGAAGGACATTTTTTGTTAAATGTTTATCCTTGTACAATATGCAATTGTTTTTTGTTCTGGATTTCTAACATGATCACCAAACCACAAAAGTCACAGACATATTTCATTTTTTGTATTAAAGACACTCAAGATCACATCAGTTCTCACGCAAAACTCAGAAAAATCACAGTATCACTGTGGAGACAACTCATGTGTTCAAACCGAATATACCTGCGCTACACTAGCTGGTGGGCTGGTAAAATCTTGGATGGGGTAAAAAAATCACATTTGATGAAAAGGACCATTTGATTTCTGCTTTGCAGCAGATTAGCAGACTACCCAGCAGAGCATTTGCTTTACAGTCTTAAGGGCTGGATAAACACGAATGATTTAGACACAGCCAAAAGTGGTGCTTAGCTCAAAAGTATGCTTGGAGCTGGGATTAGTCATCTAAGCTCCTTATTCAGTACCAGGCAAAAATTAGGCACACAAAACCAGGATTCATAAGAACCAGCACCTCACGTCAGCCTTGCCAGCAGAGGAGGTAGAGAATGAGGGATGATGCAACCCTCTTACTCCCACACAGGCAGGTAACAACTCCCCACCGCATGAACATGCAGTCAAGCCTTTACAAAAACTCCATAGGGCACCAGTCCCTTTAAATTCCATGCCCCTTTCATCCAAAAGCCCTGGGACGACTACTACCACTACTACTACTACTACTACTGTGCTAGCAGTAGAGAAATTCAGGAACCAAACTCTGCTTTCAGAGAATCTGGATTCCGCTCCTCCCCTGCCCTGTCTGCCAGGCATCCTGAGCTGGAGGCACTCCTGGAACTGAAACTCAGGTGCTGGGGGAGAGATATGACCTGCCAAGACCTGGGGGACTTCTGGGCTGGGAGTAAATCATTTGCCAGAAGAGCCCACCTGAGGCTATGGTTGCCATGACAAATGATCCTTTTATTAAATTCCAGGGTAAATGGGCATATGAACTTGTAAACTTTAATGGCATGGAACTACTGCAAACCCTCAGGCTGCTATTAATCATGCTTCCATTCCAAATAATTTAAAATTTAACTATTTGGTTTTGTTATTTTCTTTCAGATAGTGGATGAAAGGTGATGAAAGGTGTTCAGCTGACTGATTAACCATCCCTTCGCTGGCATACTAGCACAGGAAAGGTGAAGCAGCTATCCCAGAAGATATTTGTGTGTACCTGTCAGCAGGCAGTAAGGTTCCAGTTTGAGGTTTGGGACCTCAAACACATCCTCCCACCCTTTAGCAGCAGCATGGTATTTAACATCTCTAAATCTGAGGATTTGCAGCCACTCGAAGAAATTAAACCTCACTTTCATAGCTTCTTGCATCCTTATTGACTGCCTGATCCCTGAGATACTGAGATTTTGCTTTCTAAGGTATTTTGTAGTCTGCAGGCTGATGGGCTAACTAAACGCATTGTACACATGTATTTCCCATCAAATGTAAATGTCCTGCCTAGTGAATGTCACCTTGTTCCCAGCCATAGAGCAAAGGGCGTCCTCACCTACCCTCCTCCCATTGTCCCGTGCCCCTTTCTCATGCCCCTCTTATTCATTTGCTCTGGGACAGAGACACTCCTTGTCTTTTCAATACGCTTTGATATATTAGTTCTTTTTAGAACGGAGCAGACCTTCTCATTTTTGTCCCAGACTTCTCTTCCTAATGAAAAATCTACTAAAGAGAGTTTTGAGTATCTTCCTGTGGGTTCCTATGCCTCCTTGCATACACAAGAACACCACTGCCTTTATTCACACAGCCCATCCTCACACAGGCCGACTACATTACCCCCTCTGCATCAGCAAAATTGCTAAATATCCCCTGAAAAAAAAGTAAAAAATCAGAGCTGGCAATGTCATACACTGAGTTTCTCTCACAGTCCAACACAGTGGAGCACCCAAGCCCTGCTGCCTGTCTTTGCTCTGCCAACACTCATGCACCAAGGTGACCTGACACCCACGGGACTTGCCTGCCCTTCTGGTAAAAGATTTGTCCCTCTGGAGAGTAAGCCTTTCCCAGAGCTACATTCACCTTAACCTTTGAGCACTCAGCCGTAAGAAATTAATGGGCTGACACAGCAGGAGATCTCAGATCAGTGGTTACTGATCACCACCAATACTGGTTTGTTAGAAGACCTGTCACTTGAATACCACAAAGCTAGATCCTGCCCTGTTGTCATTCAGAGTCACTTTCACCATACCAATACCCCAAATGAAGTCAAGAAAGCTTCCCTGGACCACTTCAGTGTGGGAGCTGCCAGTGTGGACACAACATCTCTTCTGTTCTGGTGCTCTCAAATAAGGAATTCACATTTCTGATCTTGAAGAATTGTTTTTGCTTTACATCACTAAAGAAAACAAAACATGGCTCCTTCCCACACATCCTGCCACCCTCCTAATCAAACTCTCTGATTAAATTGCTTGGCTCAGACAGAATTCAAACATTGGACTCTCAACTACCACAGTGTGAGGGTATCAGCACAGGTGAGGTGAAGTCTCCACAGCACCCAAGGTCTGTTGCTGGAGGATCCCATCAGCCATCCAGCAAGCACAGAACAGCTTCCAGCTGCCTGCCAGGACCCTGCTGCTGGCTGCAACAGCATGCTGACACTAACCCAAACCTCCTCTTCATGTCTTGTTGAACTGAGTATTTTCTCAGTAAACAAGGAAATTTCCAAGTGTTATTTTCATAAGACATCCAGGCAACAAGACTCACAGAAAAAGGTAGTGGCTGCTAAAAAGTCTATTAGCAAAGGTACCTCATTTTTCAAGTGCCTTTTTATGCAAAATGAGATAAAGAGTCTATCTTTTTCTTCATTCAAGCATCACAGAGACAAACCCGAGGACCATTCTATAACCAGTATCAAAAATTCTATGAATTTACATAAAAACAATATCTCAATCCAAATTAGCTTTTGGATTACTAGCAATACAAACAGTATGGAGAAGCATTAAAAACAAAAACAGGTTATGAGTTTTGCAGGAGGACGTGTTTTTAACACTTTGTTAGTGTAAAACAAGGTGTATTTCGATCAAGTACTTCAAAGAATGCCTTACCCATAAATGTATGAGTGCCTGTTTACTAAAATTGAATGTGAATATCTGTGAAATCCAAGTAAAAACATGGGGCTATGGAAAATATACAACATATCCATGAAGTTTAGAGTTAAACTTTTACATTCCCAAAGATTTCAGACGTTACTATTTCCAGATATACATACAGTCTTATACTATCTCCTCCATGGTTTAAGACAGCTTCAAAAATATGCTTAGATAGGCTAGAAAAACTAAACAAATCCGCTGGAAGAGAGAAGAATAATTTCTTTCTTTTAATGTCTTTTATGACATCTGTTACTGGCAAATAACATACTATTACACTAATTTTGCCTAAGACCCTGACGTGGATGACACTGGTTTTTCATATCACTGAGAAAGTATTAACTCCAGGGGGAAAAAAAGTCTGCTGTATTCACCAAGTTTAGCAGTCCACAGTTCAATACTGCTCTTACAGAAAACAAAGACACTCTCATTAATTCCAAGGGGTGAAGGGTTGGTCGTGAAAATCCTGAATATGTTTTACTAATAGAATTCATCTTGTTAATAAGCTGGCATGTGAAACAGTTTTTTCCGGCTGCTGAAAGCAGCTTGTGGTTTGCTTTTATTCTTTTGAACACAATTAGCAAAGCACTCCAGCCGCTGAATAGACCCATTCATTTGAACAAATTATCCCCTGGCAGGGTTTGGGGGCTTTTTTCTTTTTTTTTTTTTTTTTCTTCTTAAATCTCAAAACTCTCTCCCATCCTTATGCAGTCAGAAGACACAAAAGCCTGCCTGACATTAATCTCGCCTGCCTATGCCTGAAAAAGACAAGTGAGAAGGACACTGCTGAGTAAGTTACATTTTCAGCATCTCAGCGACAAGACTGAATTGCTCACTTCTCCCAACCTTATCTTAGCTGGTGTGCAATCCTAATTAAAAGTCTGACGTAAGGAATATACACAGGGAAGAGTCTGGCACGGATGTTATGGATGAGATGATAAACTTTATGAGCACAGCAACCTCCCATGTAGCTTTTGTAGTTAACTGTTGGAGCCAGAATGGTTGCTCTAAAGTGCAGTTTCACCTTTCAGAGGGCTAAAAATGTTAAATAAAACAGTTGCCCTGTGCAATAGCAAGTAGCATCTTGCTGATCTAATTAATCTACATAGCTCATTCTTTCACTGAGATAACTTTACTGGCAAATCAGGCTCTGGTCCCTTTCTCCTGAAGCTTATTTTCAGGGTGAAAAAGCTATGGGTAGGATAAAACCCATGCATCCACCTCGTGAACAATGCTGTCACGTAGCTAACACAGCAGAAATATTTATTTAATTAGTTACATTTTCAGCTTTTAAATGAGAAGAAAAAACAAGCCATGGGTGGTCTGTAACCTCAGAAGAGCAAATATCCCTGGCTGTAAAATCATTCGAGCTCAGAATACTGGGTTGGATATAAAAAAAGCATTTATTGAATCCTAGGCCTAAGTCAGGAACAGAAGGTGCATTAAGAACTTCCAAACTGCAGCCTACAACCAATTCATTAAGTGTTCAGCATTATTTAATAAAAATGGCTTATGCATATATTTTAACTGAAACACTGTTTATTCATAAACATTTTTAACTACAGTATGGGTTGGGAATTATTCACACACCAATTTAAAGACAGTTTTTAATTCTTCCTTCAAGTAAATGCATGCAATTCCCACTGCTGTCTGCCTCAACTAGGCTATAAGGTCTGCAAGCAGAGCTTGCCCTGTATCTAGCATAAACCAAGGATCTTAGTTGGTTTATAGAGACCAGGACACCCTGTTGCTAACGTCTTGTAAATGCATTAACATTACAAAGTGAGAAAACGGCCATGACTTGTATAAAAGCATTAAAGTGATTCTACTGCATGCCTGAACCCAAAATTTGAATAGATTTTTGAAAAAAATTCCTCCTTTTATGGATATTTTAGCAGAGAAGTCGATCTACATGTAGGCACAAAACAAAATGATCAGGTTTTCTACAAAACTACGGGATATTTCCTGAAAAAACATGACACTTTTGAATGCTGAAACAATGGCTGAGTAGATTTAATGCTTCAGCCTACAGTTCTTTGGGTTACATTAACATGACAGTAACTGCTTTCACACTCAGACTGGAGAACATGCAAACCAACAATATTTGCTAATGGACTCGGGCAGCTGTTGCAATGGGATATTGCAATGGGACACTGCAGACAGGGAACATCATCATTGCTCCATCCTGTGCAACTACTATCTACCCAAACATTTCTAAAATGTTTTCTCAGAACCCCTCTGCCACTCTTGTTTTCAATGCTTTCTAGTTAAAAGGCGCTTAAGGAAGCTTTTTACTTCACAAGAGTGATTGCTGGAGAAATTGTCTTTCCCATACTTTCCTGCTCACTCATAAGGCACAGGTTCTTCCACCTTCCCCATTTCCACAGTGTAACACTCATGCAGAAACAACAGAAACTTCTGACCTGGGAAAGACATACTCAAAACTCGTTTTTCTCTTTTCTGTGTGATTTCACAGCTGGAGATGAAGACAGCCAACACTCTTTGACCTGTTACTCCTCCAAGGGCTGTATGTGTTCTGCATCTGGCAGTGGGACAGCTGCTGCTTTAGGACTTTGCCCTTTCTGTCTCCCTTATCTTTCCTTCTGTCATCTGCTTATTTTCCATTTTTATGATATTCATTTTTGGTAGATAATAATGCCTTTAGGATTAGTGCTGGCAAGAGGCCAGGACAAAATGGCAGCACTAATGACTTTTGTTTGAGTTAGGGTCACTGTGAGATAATTTAGACCATGGGCCTGGGGCCCCATTTTCCCATGACATTGGAAAAATCCACACAGAAAAGCAGACACACTGAATGCTTCAAATCCAAACCTCCCTAAGCTCCTCCTCTTGGGACACTGCTTGCAGAAAAGAATGAGGACTGTATTTCAACACCCGTGGATAGGACTTGAGATGGGTTGTACTATTGATTATCTTTCCACATAGTTTTTGTTTTCAGGAGCAGAATCCAGCAGAGCAAAATCCGTCTCTGTCACTTCCCACCCACTCAGCTCAAGGACTTTTTCCTCCCAGTCTTCTCTTGGAGGACACAGCCTTGCCTAATGCACACCCCGGCCACTTTTTTCCCCATATTGCCAAAGAAAGCACTCTTAATGGGTGCCCACTACTCACAAATTTTTCAGAGGAGAAGGAATTGGCCTTCAGTCTGGATTTTTATTTTTACCCCATTAGCTTTTAAAATGGATTTTTCTTCTTAATCCTGAAGGCTGCACTGAAATGTTTCTCCTCTTAATAGGGCAGCAGGACAATCAGTTAAGGAAATATGATGCATCTCTTTCCCACTGCCCAAAGTGGGGAAATGTATAATTCATCATAAATGATGCAAAGCAAACCAGAAAGTTAAAATTCACACACTGCTAATGAAGAAACATAGCTGAGTTTTTTTGCTGTACTCAGCCTGAGACTAACTCTCCTAGAGACATTTTTTTTACCACTGTTAGAAGGCTGTGAAAAAGCAGGTAGGGGAGGCTTTGCTGAGATCTGTGTAAGTTAAGCATCCACCTAAGGCTAGGATACTCTGCATTTCAAACCAAACCTCCTTCCCACATGGCCATGACCCGTATCTCCATTACAGAGAGCTCCAGATCCCAATGGCCTCCACCATGAGGCTGCCTGTGAGCCAAGGGTTGATGTTTCAGATGGCAGGAAGCTGTGGTAGGTGATCTTCTCTATGTTCCAGCAAGAACAGACTGGAAGCGTAAAGAAAGCTAGGTGGGAAAGGAAAGAACAGAAAGAGGAGAGGCAGCAGCAGGAAGGGGCTCAGGCAACTCTCTAGTCCTAGCAAAGGCTCATGGCTTTGTGTGAAGGAGTGTTTGGAACAAGGTGAAAAACTCTGGATCCACCTGTGAGGTGGAAACAGGACACAGGGAGAGGCAGCCCTCAGAGCCAGGAAGAAAAAGGTCAAGGATAGGATGGTAGGGACGCAGCCCCCATGGCTGCCCTGGGACAGCCAGGAGCACTGACAGCACACCCAACAGCCATGGGGTGAGCAGAGACAAAGGAGGACTTCTGGCAGTGAGTGTACATCTGTGAAGGAGTCTCCCCAGCAAACATATCAGCCTGCAAAATCTCCCCCTTGCTGGCACAGGGAAATTCGCTCTCAGATTCAATTCTGCATGACCAGAACAAGGCTTATATCTATCCAGCCCAAACCAACACTGCACAGGCTTTGCAGTGGGTCCCCATCCTAAAGAGGAGAAAAGCATACTGCCCACAGTAAAAAAAAGCCACAATACTGCAGATGAATGGATCTCAAGTATTTAAAATCACATTTCTCACTAACCACAACCAAAGGCACATAGCAAAGGACATAGCTTGCTAAGCAACATCTGCAAAAGGATACATAGAGAGAAAAGGGAGGAACAGCACAAATTAAAGTCCATGCCCTCTTCGGAACACATTTAGCAGGTTCTTTCAGAAAGCAGAAATTGTGAGGTGGGGTTTCTCCACTAATCCACGATAAAACATGCCAACAAAAGACTATGACTAGATTTTGAAAGTATCACAGGAAAAATATAAAACACTGTTGTGATTCAAATTTAACATTTTAAGTAAAATATTTAAATAAAAAATGTTCAAGTTCTAAGAAGCACAAGTTTTCTAAAGGTAGCCAAAGTTATACAATAAACTGTAGGAAAGGTTATTCATTCTTTAACACAACTCTCAAACACAAACTTAAGTACCAAGGATGAACACAATGCTTAAAGCAAAGAGATGACACGTGGACCTAAGTGGAAGATGGAAAATGAATGGTTTGGGTTGTGTTCTTGAGTTCTCATCTGCTACAGCTAAGAACTGACCAAACTCTCTTCAAGGCTCTTTTCTTTATAAGCATTTTGGAAAAGTTGACCAGAGGCACCATGGTGAAGGCTGTCTGAGAGGTGCTTGTATCAGCATGCAGAAATCTCTACAGGTATGTGCTATACATTCTTGCTTTTACAGTTGACTTTTCTATGAAAACGCTTAATTAACTAGCTTAACAGTAGCTCAAAAGCAATTTGCAAAGGCATTTTCCTCCTGCATTTTGAGAGGTTTGAAAAAGGCTTATTTTCCCACATCCACCTGTGGATGATAGCGGCATTCTCCAAGGCTTAAAGCAACTTTCAAGGACTCTACTTATATTTTAGACAGTTCAAAATAAAAAAACAGCAACTAATTGAATATGCTTTGTTGGGAAATTAGATCACTTTTCGCATTCACATCAGGAATGACTTCATTAGATGCAATATAGTGTAACTTGCTGAGATTCGATTCCTAAAAAAAGAAAAATTATTAGGAGAAAAAAAAAAAAGAAATGTATATTTCTTTGCCTGTTATAAAAAGAGAAGTGAATGGTGGTAGAGTGAGAGAGTTCCCTTTCCCCAACCTTTCTGCTGATGAACTAGGGGATGAGCACAGGACAACTGGTCATGGATGGTGGTGCACAGACATGGTGCACCTAGACCAAGGCTATTCTTGTAACTTGCATTATCCATAAAAGAAAAAAAATCATATGTGCAATAGGAGCACTTTGCAACTGAACCCAGCTGACTCTGTCCTGATAAGGCCTCACTAGCACTTCTGCTTTAATTAGGAGCATGTTTCTGAGCATGCTATGAGCTGATGTCGGTCATAAAGTACTTACATAGTCATCCTCATGAAGACCTTGCTTCTGAACAGAACTTTTCACCTCCAGGGAAAACTTCTCAAACTCAGGCTTCACAGTCCTCAGCAGAGTGACGGTTTGGAGGTACAAGTATGCTTTCTTGGCTTCAAGGTCATGTTTGTCTCCTCTTCTCCAAGAGCCATTTCCTAAAGAGGAAAACAAACATATTTCCAAACTAGGTACCATTATGGGATTCCTTTTTCCTCCCAAAAGACTCCTTTTCTTATTGCTGGAGCAACAGTAAAGCACAAAGGAAAACTGACCCTTCTTCAAGACATGCAGGAAATGCAGCAATGAGAAGTAGCTGCTAAGAAGTAAACATGCAAACCAAAGGACAACTTTACTCCCACGCTGTATTTGCTTGTTTTAAAAGGGTGAAAATCCTAAGTGTGAGATGGCATCTTGGAGCAAAATACATATGCCAGATCTCAAATGCAGAGCCATTTAAATCAGAAGTGAGGGAGGATTCAAGCACAAAGTTTTTGTTACACATCACTCCTCCTGGACAGTCAGAAAGGCACCAGTAAAGTCAAGAGCACGATCATCACCCTGAATGGGAAGCAGATGGTGCAGCTCTCCCACAGTGGTCAAGGACAAAACCATGTGTGCCATGGCTGCCAGACCAGCCCTGCTTATAATGGAAAAGGAATACATAGAAATAAAATGGAATCCTGCGCCTACGCTGTATTTACACGTGTTTTGTGTCACAGCAAGGGAACAATTTAACTAAGATCACCAGTAAAGAAAACACATTTTTAAAAAGCAGGATAGCTGACTGGTTGTTTATTAGTAAAGCAGTCCTTCTGAAAAACAGATCCTGGCCTTAGCAGGCCCTGAGATCCTGATCCAAAGCTTCAGGAGGTCAGTGGAAAGGTTTGTGTTGTTCTGGAGCAGGTTTTGTGCTATTTGATGTAAAAGGTAACTAAAAAAGTCTAGACGGAATGGAGATAGCCCTAAGCAGTGTGCCTTTAAATGCTTACAAGTAATTAAAAGCTAGTCCTTTTTATTTTTTGAACAACAGCAACAAAGCCCATTATGGCTAAATGAGCCAAGACAGAAACTAATGTTAAATTCCCAAGGTGACCTGGAGGTACCCAGGAACCTGAAATCAGAGAGGATGTGGCTATTTTGCTTGGGTTTAAGACCATGGTGTCATTCAGACCAAGAGAAGCAAGTTGTTTGGATGTAGAGATGTTAAGGCAGATGGAGTGCAGGTATCAAACACCCGTTGTGCTCCTTACACAGTCCTTCCCAGCTTCAGAAGCAAATTCTTGGACAGACCACCTCTGTACCCTGAAGTAGAGCTTGCATTTTGTCCTCCCAGCACCATGGCACTGCTGCTGGTACTTAACTGGAGATTTGCTCTGCTTCTTCAGAGAGCACAAAGGAGGAGTAAAGGCCCTGCATTTCTCTGGAGGATAAGTACTTTCTCCTGCAGCTTTTGGGTCCAGGACAGCTCCTGTCAGTCCAAGCACAGGGCAGGAGACACAGGAGTACCCAAGCTTTTTCACATCTCTTTTCCACCTCAGGAAAGCCTTGTTTACCACAACGCAGCACCACCTAGCACTGTAATCTTTAGACATACTATGAACTCTGCTATTTCTTTTTTTTTCTTTTAAAGCGATTTAATTTTTTTTTAGGAAGAAGCTTTAGATACATATGCCTTGGTTTAGGGATTTAATTCCCAATACAAGGTCAAAATTACTTACACAGAACCCTATTCATCACACCCAGTGGAGATATTGGAGAGCAACTGACATCCCACTGTCTGGTTTTGCCACTCTCCCCTCAGTGCCTGCACCTGTCCTCCTTACTGCTTTCAAAGAGAAAGAAATGCACATCTGGCAGCTGTAAGGGAGCACGTCTTGCTGCCTTCCCCAAAAGACAGTCCAAGCCCTGCAGGAGCCTCGAAGCTGAAAAGCTTCTGCCCCAGCTGGGAACCTGCATTTCAAAGGTGCAGGATTCAAGAAGTACAGCAGAGAATACAGCACAAAGGGCTTTACTAAAGCTTTGCATTTGCAAATAGAAATAAATAAAAAGCATGAGATTATAGATTAAAAAAAAAAAAAAGAAAATAAAAAGGTAGGGCCAGTAAAATATAACTTTCTGTCCTGGACACTATACATGTTTCTTCTCAAAAATCATGACTCTGAGACTGGGGAAGGTTCACTTGCATAACAGCGTTCCTAGAATAATTTACATATTTAAATTCCTTCATGTATTATTTTGTGGAAGGTCATCTTGTTACAATACTTGTGTACAATTATTGCAGTCCTGGCATTTAATAAGCCTGCTCTTCTGAAAAATTAAAAATATTCAGAACAGAGGGCAACAATAAACTGCAATAAAGTCATCTGAACACAAACACAGTGCCAATTGCCCAATCACACCCACTCTTAGATTTTATGAAGTACAAAACATAATATCTCCAGGCACTGGAAACAAGGATCTTTGGGGGAATTTCTCCACACTTCTCTTGTGTTTCCTTTTCACATGCAATGACCATCTGCACAAAAGTCAACTTCTGATGCACAGTCATTTCACTCTACGTGGGAAACACATCCACAAGCAGAAAAATTGGTTTAAAAGAAATGTCAAGAAATGCCACATTCTAACTACGATACATCAGAAGTCAGACAGTTTTCATTAATCCCTTGGAAAAGCTACAGGAAGACTGAACTACCTGTGACGCAAAGGAGGGTGGTGCTAAGGCTCTCACATTGGTTTCGATCTTTTAGACATTTGAGAGATTTCCTTCTTACATGTCAAAATGTGGCATCCTTTAGCTAATCTTATATATGTAGCAGTATCTGTATTTCTGTACATATCTAGATCTCTTAACTCATACAGTTACATACCTTATTACACAGCGTGTCACACAGCACTGTTTACTGTGAAGTAACCTCAGAGGTGGTAGATGAGTAAGAGAAAGTTTATGCAAAAGAACTTCTGGTTAACTGATTAAAAAATTATAATTTTTTTAATTCAGGGGTTCCTGTTGGTCAGCTTCTACAGCTTAAATACAGTAAAATCGCAAAGTTTTCCTTTTTTCTCAGCTTCCACTTGGTTTTTAACTTGAAATGAATTTGCTATTGTAGTGGATTAGTTAATGCAGTCTGCAGGGAGGAAACTATTTTCTCTACATCTGCAAAAAAAGCTGCTCTTTTCGAGAGCTATGTTACAGTTCAACAAAACTTGCCCCAGATTCAGCCATCTGATTCTTGAATTCAGCAAACACATTGCTCCAATATTACTTTGAATTTAAGCGAGACAGCTGCACCAACTGACAGCAGTCATAGTCTCTGTAACATGTAGCTACAATCAATATTTTGGCATACAGGTATATTAGATATATTTCAAAAAGAAAATACATATAATGTACATTCTAAAACCATGTTTTAGTTCAACCAATATGACCCTTTTTACTTAGGGGTGTAAACAGCCACTTTTATTCACTCTAGAAAATCTGGGCTGCCAGTGTCCCAGTCAGAGCTTTCCCTTTAATGCAGCATGGCTGAATATTTTTACAGACAGAGTCTGTGATCAAAACATAAATAAATTAGTTGTGTGGATGCCCCAGCAGAGAGATAATTTCCAGAGACCCCCAGTTGCTGGCTGCTGCTAATTACTCCTTCCAGCCATCTGCTCACCACAGGTCACCATGCAGCCAGGAACACCCCTGCCCTGAGAGCTGGCAGTCACAAGGCTGGCGATGGTGTAAGTCACCTAGACTTGAGCACACACATTGCAGAGTTGGGTAGCCACACCATAACCAATGGCTCTGTCTGGAGCTACTTCCCCAAAAAGTAATTAAATCACTGTAGCAAATTTGGCATCTTGCGACGCACCCAGTAGCAGCTATAGCCACAAGGTCTGCTTTATTTCCTGCAACACCATAGCCCAAGTGGAAGATAACTGTATCACCAGGGAGAGACACTGGTGTTTTCTGGGACTCAGTGCTGCATGTTTTGAGGTTAACAAATCTAAAAATACTACCAAGCTTGCAAAAGACTTTGCGACACACTTGGGCAAGAAAAACATTACCATATGATGAGCTGTTGAAGAGTTCAATATTGAAGAAAGCATAGTCCCCGTTGGTCATTCCTTGCCGATGAGCAGCCAACATGATGTTCCTGATAGTGTCACCGCTGGCACACATGATTACAACTGGTGGAAGAAAATGAGAAACATAGATAAGAAGCAGCTCAAGAACTTCAGAGAACAGCCTGTGAAGCAAGAATGTTGCCAGTGACCCCAACTGCCCTCCCAGTTTTGCAATAAACACGAAAATGCAGATTGCAAACAAAGTTGGTTTCCCAAAGAGCTGACAAAACAGGTAGTGAACAGAGAGGCTTCCTCCTCTCTTGTCTCTGCTGAAGATAATTAGAATCTCTGTGTGATCCGGTTTTTTACCCCTGCAATATATGCTAAGTTCTGGCTCCCAATTTCTTTAGCTGCATCTATTTGTAGACTAGACTGCAACCACAAGCCTCTGTGGTTATTTCTGAGTGGACATAAGACCAAGATGGACAATTCAAGTGACACCGTGACTCTACCATTTCAATTTCCATTCCACTGAATTCAGTTTGGTGTAGACTGAACTCGCCTATGCCACAGCTATCTAATATTTAGTTACCAAGCCTAGATTTTACTGCCTCTCTCCACTTAAGGAAGAGTGGCACTTGTGCAGCAAGGACAATGGTACAAATCTTTCCAGAATGTGACTTTCTCTCCAGAGACCATACAATAAGCCTAGGAACAGCCTTTGACAGGATGCTTAATGTCAAGAAATGGGAAAACCAATTACCATTTTATAAGCATGAAGGTTAAAACGGGGTACAAACACCACAGAGCCCCACTTGTCAGGGGCCAATAGCTAAGCAGAGGCTCTGCTGCGAGGGTGATGGGCTACAAGCCCACAGGTGTGCTCTGTGTGGGCATCGTGATCCACACTGTGATTGTAGTTGATAGGTCTCTTCCCAGACCTGGTGGGCAGGGAGACTACTCCCCTTGCTATTCCTTCCCTCTACAAAAGGAAAGCAGAAGCTTGGGTGAGGTATTCAACAACAGGGAAAGCACTCCCACACAGAGCAAGTTAAGACTATAAGCTTTTATTTGGGTTCAGAAGACTACAGGTGTGAAGCTACTGATGTCAGAGGGAGCAGGAAAGTATTTTATCAGTGTGTGCTACAGCAGAGGCATAAGGGATCCTGTTAGGATGACGATTCAAAACCAACTGCAAGCACATTTCCAAGAGCGCGGTCATGCATGGCAGGACTCAAAAGCTACAATAATGTACGCAAATATTTTCAACCCAACAATAAAAATGAATCAAAACCACATTCGACTCTTCTGGGTGGAAGTGTTTTCTATTATAAGAAATGAAAATGCCAAACAGGCCAAATCTTTTCGCACACAATGAATCTTCTCCCATCGCCTTTCTGGCTGGGTGCCATCACAGGCATAAACCTCCAGATGTGCCGCTGGGGTGAGTCATGTTCAGTACATCCCCACGCTTCAGGAGAGTTATACCATGCATAGGTCTGTCCTACTGATTATGGCAGAGAAATATAATAATTTCCAGAGCAACAGTGCAAGACATATTTCATGACCATTGTGAAGTATATTAGCATGAAGGAAAAGAAGAAGAAAAAAAATTTCTTACAATAAAATTTGAACCAAATCTTTTCCAGATGCACATGAGGAATGAATTTCTCTCCATGTTCTTAATTTCAGTATAGGTGAGAGATTTCCTTTTGAAATGTTTCCTTGCTGCCCTCCCAATTCTTCCTTGACTTTGCCTTTGTAATTCACATCTATCATAAAACTGTAATCTGTAGATGGAATCAAAGAGATTCCCACAACACCAGTAAAAGACTGAGCAAAAGGAATAAAAGAAAGAGCGTGTGTGGGGAACTACTTTAACATACATTAAATCATATTTTGTAAGCCTCTAAAGGAAAGTAAGGGAAGTAATATTAACTATTTGGAAGAATTTTCTAACCCAGCAGGAAAGCAAAGATTACATATTTCAAGACTCTGAAGCAAATAAGATACGGATATGTTTCTCACAATCTTCCAAAAATGTACATTATGTATTTAATCTGCATCTGTACCTTACTATTGTGTACATACAAATGTGTACGTGCAAACCCATACAAAATGTTCTCCCTCCACCATAACATATACAGACTGCAGTGATTCTAATACTAATATGCTGAATTTATTGACTAGGATTATTGACTCATCCTGCAAATGTTTTAGGGTATAATTTCAGTTAAAGGAATAAGCACTCCCTTTGTGACACACATCCCTTGGACAGCATGCTTATGCATTTAAGCACAGGCCTGCATTTGTGAACCTTTCAGTAAACCTGAGCCCACAGCATGAAGTCTACAGCAGGCCTACCTGAGCCTATAAAGGAGCTTGAACTACTAATGAAATTAATTGTAGACAAGCACTTAACTTTTATTATCGTATTTTTCATTATCATACTTTTGTGGCTCCAAGACTCCAGTCGTTTCGCATGGCTCCAGGGACTGAGCACTGTACCAGTCCCTGGTACACAGGGGTGTGTGGCTGAGTGTGCCTCTTCCTCCCAGGCACCTGAGAGCTCAGTGCAGGTGCCCAGCCAGCAGTACCCCAACCCCTGGGGCCAGCCTCTGGTTGCCACAGGACAGCTTGTGGAGCAGTTTCTGCCCTAGCTCTGGGAGAGTTTCAAGCAAGTATCTTCTATCTGCCTGAAAGCCCACTCCCAGTCAGGCAGCTCAGTGAAGCCTGACCACTGAGGCGGGACCCCAAACAGCAGCAGTCTTTGAAAAGTAGAGAAGGTGAAGGCTTAGAGCCAAGGACAGTGTAACAGCAGGTGTGATACAGGAGCTATTAAAAACAGGAAAGCAACCAAGCAAAAACATTTCTAGAAAGTATGTGGATGGTGTGCTGGTGCCCACAAGCCCTGCTGCCCCATCGGGAGGATCTCCAGTGAGCTCACAGGAGAAATAAAGATCTTGACTGGCCTTCAGACATCATCTGGTGCACCCTCCATGGCTCTTAAAATACTATGGTAACCTGAAAGATGCCATGAGCAGCAGGGCCACCCCTGAGACCAAAGGAATGTGCCAAGTCAGTCCTGCAGTCAGTCTTTAAGGTCAGAAAGGCACAAGTGGAAGCTGAAGGGCCCCTCTTGAGTGGCATGAGTCAGAGAACAAATGAAGAGGTGAGATGGTAGAAGGGACCCCACAGGGCACAGTGGAGAGAAAGAAGAGGGCTGCTTCTGTTCAGTCATTTCCAAGTTACAGAATTGTGAAAGCCCAAATGTCTCAGCTCAGCAAAGCATTTCAGACCAGTGTGAATGCAGGCTCTCTTCCCTGACTGTCAGCATGGTGTGAAGAGTGGAGTTGGGGTGAACACTTGTCTTTTCCTGCTGTAAGCATGCTGTTATGCTCTCAGCATCAGGAAAGCCACACACACAGACACTTGACAAGCATCTTTCCCCACACTGTGGTTTCCTGCAGCACTGACACATTTATTTCTCTTCATTCATTGTATTTTCCCAAATGGTACTTACAAAACTCTATTTTAAGCACCTGCTTCAGTGAATAGGAATTAAAGAGCCCTATACCGTTAGATCTCTGTTATCTCACACACTCCTGCACGTGTTAAGGATTTCACAGCAGCGTAACAACATCAGCAGTGCAAGGCTGCTCCATCCACAGCCTACAGTACTATGATACCAGTTGTGCCAGCCACACAGAGCATGATCTTTATTTGTCCAACTCTGATGCAATTTTAACATTCTACGACAAGAGATGTAAAAATTGTACAAAGGGCTTTATACATCTATGGCTTTCTTGGGAAATAGCTAGGGACTTTAAATTCATCCTGCAGCTGACTCCTGGAATACATATTTTCTTTTTGCATTAACCTACTGGGGAAGCCTGTGCCTGGTAAAACCCGGTAACAGAAAAAGTCTTTCTGATAAGCCCATATTTCCAAACATTGCTTGGCAAGATCTCACTTTAAAGCACATCTAACTACAAAACTGCACGTTCCAAAGCACTTTGCTTTACTGCTGCATGATGCCAAGTCAGTTCATCCAGCCCAGGGATGAATATCCTGATGTTTTACAAGCCATTTATCTCGACGGTGTCTTGCTAACTGTTGGTCACAATATCACGGCATGCACTCAGGTGTTTCTCACGCACACATCCCCTGAAATTGCCATCTCCCCTAAATGCATCTGTTATTTATGAGGTACTCGACGGGACTTTCAATAGCAAGTCAGGAAAAGGTCTCCCGCTGCGAGACACAGCAAGGTGAGAGGAAAACATCTTTGCTTAGTCCTTGAATTTACAGTGTCACTGCAAAAATATCAGAGAGTAAGCAACAGATTTGCTACCCTGCAGACGTGGATAATTTTGGGTAAACCAGACCGCCAGCAGAAAGCTGATTTCTTGCTATGTCACAAAACCCTCCTAGGGTAGTCCCCGAGGGCAAGCCGCCCTCGCCGCCGTCGGGAGCAAAACTCTAATGAACCTCTGTGGGCAGAGCTTTCGCTCCGGGCTGCTGTTCCCATCCGTCGAGGGATGCCTGGCCGGGCGCTGCCGCCGCAGCACCGCAGTGGGCTTCCCCCGGGCGGGGACGAGCCATGACTCTTCCCCTCCCGCACGACCTTCCCTCCGCG
>VZRM01008421.1:14054-37001 GCA_013397955.1 Grantiella picta
AAAGTTTATTTTTGCCTTGCATTTATCCTCTAACTCTGTTAGGTAATTAAATCACCCTTTTGCAACTTTAAGCTTGGAGCCTGGTTGCCCTCTTTTAATGCGTCCTCCTGGCAATGTCCTATCTCAAACCCTGACAGACTGTTAAATTGTACTATATATAAAAGTATACTGTTAAATTATATTATATATACTACTATATGTAATACTACTGTTGCTTATTGTAGGCTTACTTATATTTCCCGTAAAATTATGACTCAAAAGCTGAGTTAAGGTCTGATCCTATTCTCCTTGCTTCCAGCCTCAAGGAAGTTTTAAGATCTCACACCTTCAAAAATAAGTATTTTAAGAAATCCAGTATCTTTGGAATCTGCAAACAAGTAATTGATAGCCAAGGAATTTCCTGCAGAGGTGAGTAATTCATGATGTGGTGTTTACTTTCTTGCTTTGTTAAGAAAAGTAGTTTTATATTAAAGTTTCTAGGAATCCATGTTTCTGGTGTTCCCCCTGGACTAAGTTACCTTGGGTTTATTTCCTTCCTTTGTACAATAATGTTCTCTGCTTCTGTCAGGGAATAGAATGCTGTAGTAGGTAATTGGACTTGTTTAATCATGTGCTTTTATTACTGAGCTATTTAGACAGAATAAGGCAATGCCACAGAGGATCTGTGAGGAGCATCTGAGTGATGTGTGCACAGTGGATGACAGACGCCTCTGGAATTTAGTCTACAAATGAGGAAGTGTGTGATGCTTGCTCCCTGAGGCATGAAGGATTTATCTATGCTAATTTGCAAAAAAAAAAAATTTTGCAAGAACAGTTGTCTATTAACTCTAATTTTTCCATTTGCATTATGCTCCATCTCATCCTTAGTCCTTCAGTCTAATCACTTACAAAAAGGATAAAGATCTCCTGGCTAACACAGATTAGAGACTTTCTGCCTGTGGCATTGTTGCCTGCACCTTACTGCTGTTTTCCCTCACTCTTCTCCCTTGCTGTGTAGAATTGAACATCCTTCCCTCTTCTCCATGGGATATCTGGGAGGTATTGGGAAAGCTCAATAGGTCCTTTATCCAAGTTGTCCAGGGATAGGGCTTTTGATCCCCTGGTTCTGCCTGGTTAATGTTTGACTCCTGTTATTCTGTATTAATCAAACAATTTCTTTACTTGCTATATGCATGGTTTACTTGTGAGAATGAAAATGCTATTGGTTTGTTCATCTAAAAAGTAGTCGCTGTTTTCGCTTAGAGATGTTTACACCAACTTGAGGTTCTAGCTGGATCTCTTTCTCCCATCTTCCCTTTTCCATATTCTTCAGACACCTTAGGATCCGTTTGAGGGTTTGAGAGGGACATGTGAGAGGATGTGGAAGCAATGTAGCCATTTCCTTCCTGAGTTATGGTGCAGACTGCAGATGAACTGCTGTATGTTCAGCATTATAGCTATCATCATAGGAGTGTATGCATTTTTTTCACTTATTTCTTCTGTCTGTCCTTCTGGAGATTGGTTCCAAAATTTTTAGGATTTAGTTTTTTTCAATTTAGCAGAAATAGTATTTTGGGAAGGAAGACTGCTTAGTGAAGGAACTACCTAAAGACCCTCTTGATCAGGTTCACTGTCAAAAGTACTGTACCAGGAAAGAACCAGAACTTTGATTCATAGAATCATTTAGGTAAAGACCTCTGAGATCATTGAGTCCAAGTGGTAACCCATCGCTTCCAAGTATATCGCTAAACTATGTCCCAAAGGGCCACATCTATGTGTCTTTTAAATGCCTCTGGGGATGGTGGCTCAACCACTTCCCTCCCTATTCAGATATGTCCATGTCTTTAATACATTTGTGTCTATATCTAAGTCAGTCTGGGATAATTTTCTCTATGTTTCTGGGTGCAATTTTCAGAATGAGCCCCTTGACGCTATTACCTAGTGCCTTTTGTTGATATGAATGTCAGGCAGACCCACCATTCTTCTTTGCTACTGTTAGATTTTGTTTGTTGGTTGTTTGATACTTACCTGTGGGATGGGAGCAAAGAGAAGTTACACAGTGATGAGATGATTCCAAGTAGTTTCAATTTAATAAGAACCCATTTGTATTTTAAATTGCAGTGTGGACTTCATTAAGCATAGTTTTGGAAAGGCAAGAACTAAAATTCCCTCTTTCCTTGCCAGCACTGTAGGTACTTGAAATGTATCCTAGTACTGTGAAACTATTACTAATATGAAGAAAAATAAACTAGCTATTTCAGAGCCAAATCCTGGTGCTGCTCTGCTGCTTCTGGTAAAATCTCTGTGGTGTTACAAGTTGGCACTGCGGCAAGGGGAGGAAGAAGAAAAGCCTGTAGTTAAGAAATAAAGTTTATTTTTCTATTATTGACAAAATCTTCCTTTCTAACAGTTTCTTCTCCAAAAATGACAGCTCTTTGTACAGACTGCAGGTTCCTTTCAGACTATATCTTACCATTTAAAGGAAAGTTACATGTAAGTGAAATGAGGGGAGGGGAAAGCTCAATATTGGTCAGTATGTAGTATTTGCTGTTTTCTAGCAATGAATCATCTACTTGTAAGGAAAAAAAAAAGCCATAACTGGATATTGTCTAGGTTTTCAGTAGTATGTGGTAGTCATTTTGGAGTGTGTTTTTTAGCCCTGTCTTGCAAATGCAGTGTGTAAAAACTTACTGTGAACAATGAATGATTGAATGGAAGGTACCCTTGAGTGATGCCCTTTATCTTTTCATACTTCAGTCTGTCCCAGTGAAGCATAGTGAGTTACAGTTTTTCTACAAAAACAGTGACAAAAAGGAAAGAGAGAGTTGAAGAAACTTTGCTGTTTTTCTGCCTGGTAAACATGTTTGTAGCTGGGCTATGTCTTTGATACAGATTCTCATTATGAAGTTAGGACAAACACCTGTTGATTGGTTTCTACAGTACCTGCGTATCTTGCAGTGAGCCAAGGACCGCATGACTCCCCATGTCTCTTCAGCACTACCTCAAACTCGAATGCTCTGGTTTGATTTTCCCTGAAGTTACAGTAAAATTTCATTCATGGCTAAGCAAATAATACATACTAATCATGCACATTTACATAGTTAGCAAAAGGCCACTAGAGTTGTAGAAGCCTTTTGATTTTATTTTTTTGAATCTACTTACCCTATAAATGTTGAATATTCATTGTTTTACCTTATTTGTAAACAAGCTGTCATAAGGATGTAATTTCTGTCTTTACATGTAAATTTATATTTTATTTTTATTTTATATATAATTTAAATTTTTTTTCTTTCTTTTCATTAGCCTTTTAAAATTAATATTCTTTGTTGTGATCAAATAATTTTTAGTGTAGAGCAGAGAGCTCTGAATCTTTTGAATCACTAGACTTTCTGGCAATTAAAAAAACTGGAGACCAGATTTGGAAAATTTGAATAATTTTAAATAATGAAGTATTATTTCATAGCTCTTAGAACATTGATTTGATGGGAAAAATACATGTGAAAGGTTGAAACACTGTACAGATATTTTTCAATGAAATTCCCCTCATCTTCAGTTGACAATTAAGTTGCCTTAGCGTTTAATTTAGGTTTAGCCGCTAGTGAGGCTTTACATGCAACACAACGCATTCCATAAACTAATTTTTGAACTTAAGGCAATTAATTGTTGTTTGAATAAACGAGTATCTTTTTGTTAATCCAGTGTAGCTATGAATATGTTGGTTTGGGAAATATATGTTGGAGTGATCCAAATAGGAGTTCTTGTAGAATTTTAGTTCCTGGGTTTTTTTCTTCTGAAAACTTTTTTACTTGATACTTTAACTACATTTGAGTTTTGCTTTCTCTTTTTGAAACTTTCTTACTTTAAAACATGTATAAACGTTAGCCAAAGAAGTGCCAAATTGTATTGGCATGTGCTATTAACTGTATTGTGAGCAGAGAAATGCTTACCATGATATTATGTGCAAGGTGAGTGTAATAAAGGATACAGTTTATCTTCTTGACTTATGTGTAAGTTATTATGCTTCTATATAGTAACTTTTGTCTTGTAAATTCTGTTAACGTATGGTTTTGTTCAGTTGTTAATTGGCCTACAATAAATAAGTGCTGGACTGTTTCATTGGGCAGGTTAATGATAGAAACTATATGTTCTCTGATATTGCAATGTTTGTGTTTAATTGAGCACTTCACATGCTTACAGACCATAGATCAAGATTTGAAGACAGTTGTGGCTATTTGTCTTCTTTAAGAGGTTTGATACTTTCCTTTGAAATTCACCTGCTTGTTTGTGACTGGGCTTGTGGTTGACTTGTGATCCACTTAATATCTCATTTTGGGTTAGTTGGAGTTACTCAATTGAAAAAATAATCTGTATTTAATAGAATTTAATGCTTATGGCAAGTCGAAATGCGTTTTTATATTAAGACTTATATGGAGATGACAAATCGTTTGGGCATACTGTGTGTGTAAATATATGCATAATTAATCTTATATGATTATATTGCAGGTGGTTTTATATACTTTATTTTTCAGGAAGTGCTAAGTCCAGTAATAACTTATGAACATCTTAATAATGGGCAAAGCGTGTCTCTTGTTACAGTTCTGGCAGACAAACTAGAAAGCTTGAACTGAACTTGAATTGACAAACTAGAAAGCTAGGATTTGTATCCTGCTTGGATTAGTGGCATTGCAGTTGGCTCTAATGGCAAAGAGTGTAGTGAAGTAGGAGTGTTTGTGTCAGTCTTTCCATGGAGTGATTCTTGTGAAATAAGATTCTGTAAGGTGCTTACATGGGTGTATTGTAAGATGTATCTATATATCTTTATAAGATTATATATATGTATGTGCGTGTGTGTATATATATATATATATGCACACATACACAGACATACATGTATATATGTATGTATATATATATATATACACTGTAATTTCAATATAACTAAACCATCTTCTAGTTTATTGTGGCAATAGGCAATGGTTGACTAACCAGAAGTTCATTAATTATGGCAACAGGCATACCCATCTACTCATGTTGATGTTATAATGTCAGAAGTCTTTGAGAGGACGAAAAGATTGTCATGAAATATAAAGGGATTTTCATCATATCACTGTTTGCCTTCTGTGTGGTATTTGTACACTTACATGCTTTCTTGAGCACTGACCCAGCAAATCATATTGTCTTCTGTGGGACTGCTTTAAGATGGCTTTGAATCTCTTTTATATATGGTTCAGACTCATCAAGATATAGCAGAAAACAAACCAGAAAAAGAAGACTTACTGGAGCATTTAGAAATACAAAGAAGCCACTGTAATCAGTAGGCATTGCACAAGTGGTACATGAGCATTCTGGCTGAACACACCCACTCTGGAGCTGAGAGAGAGTAAAATTGACATCATTTGATGACATGTTGTTACCTTAGTGAGAACTTGGGGAGAGGGGAGGAATATTGGCAGAAATCTCTAAGGTAAGTTCCTACTAGCTTAAAAATAAAAAATACACAAGGCAAAGACCTCTATGGAATATTTAATGTTCACAGCTGTTACATGATGTTTCAGAAAGTTATCTGTAGAACCTGAGTTCCCTATTTGCTTACCTCAGAAGCACCAACTTAATCACACCAGAATGTGATCTGTGATTATCTAATTTATTTTAAAGTTAACATTTAAACCCCTAAGGTTTCTAAGAAGCTGCAACTTCTCTTTATTATAGCTAATAAAGAAATAAGTACAAAGTAAATTTGATCCCCCACCTCCCAGTCTTTGCCAGCAAAGCCAAGACTGCTATTTTATCTGATATTCCTGCAATTTTATAAGCTTAGCCCACTTAAGGGAAGGTAAAATTCCTAAAGGTAAGTTGCAGTTAGAATTATCTGCTCTGATGGGAAAATCTTTAATGAAATGCTACTACATTAGAGTGTATAACTTGGATGCAATGAACTTGATATGCTAAGTGGGAAGAGGAACCTCAAAGTACATATTGATGCATTTCAAAAATAACTTCACCCTTCTAATTGGCTTCAAAACAAGGGGTGGGGCAGGGGGAACAACTACTGTGGGAGAGAGAAATAATGTATAGGAAGATAAAATTTATTTAAAGTAAAGATGGGTGAAGAAAACTGTTGTAATACTAAAGAGTTTGTTCTGGTACATGAAGAAAGCTTCAAGACTCTAAGGCAGGCTACAAGCATAACTCCTAGATGTATTCAGGATCTGAACCCTGTAAATAGGTAAGAGGAAGAGTTCTTAACTGATTTTGTGCAGCATTTCCATCTATAGTCATTAACAAGATTTAAAAAATACACTTGGAAAGCACACCTGCAACTGTGTAAGTACATGAAGGATCACATTCATGATCTCCTTTTCATAGCCTATATTATTTTCTCATCTGGTGATGCTCTTTGTCACTTATATTTTCTGTAGGAGCTCAAGAAGAGCTGTGAATCAGAACTTGCAGGCCCATAAGGTCTTATCCACATAATCTATCAACATCTGCCTTCTTATTTAATTTGGAGATCACCCATTTTAAGCTGATCTCTTCTTATTTTTCTGTGATGCCTGCTCTCAGCCTAATTTATGCAGGATATATTTTCAAGTCTCATCACAGACGTGCAAACTCTTGAGATCTTACAGTTTTTGTACTGTTTGCAGCTGAAGATAGAAGAAAAACCTGGAGACAGTCCAGCCATTTTTTGGGTTTCATGTGGGTTGCTGACTGCAGTATACCGTAGTCTGGTTGAAAAGGTTTTGTGGAAGAAATGTTGCAACATGGAGTTATCTGTTAAGCTGGAGAAAAGAGCTTAAAAAACTAAACTGGAGTAAGGTTTCATAATTTCCTGACTGTCAAGTGTAGCTTAAAAAGATGGGAGAAATTTACTGTATAAGTACTTTCTTTTTAAAAACATGGAAACATTTTCACTGTTGCTAGTGCTCTGCCTTGTAAACCTTTTGTGGTCAAGATTTTTCTACAAGACAGGAAGGAAGTGGGAATAGAGGAAAAGAAAGGACATGCTACTGCATCTGTAGTGCCAAAATATTTTTCTCTTAATAAAGGTTTTCCACTGCTGTTGTTGGCAACAGCAAGTGGAATATCTCATCTGTGGGAAGGCTTATTCACAACACTGTATAACCACTCCAACTAACAAAATGCAGAAGCTCTGCACAAATTTCCCATAACTGTCTGTTAGCCTTCATCTTCAAAAACAATGTTTGCCGTCACTGTCATGGAGTATTTGAAGCAATGCTCAGATGAAGAGACAATGGTTGGCTGAAAATGAGAGAAAGGAAAAAAAGAAAATCAATTATAGTATCTGAGGCACAGGAAATGCATCAGCAGATGTTGCTGTAATGTGGCTGTTAGACTTGTGACATCTTTGGCATGTGACTCTGGTAACTTTAAAAATAGAAGTGTTTACTTTTCCTTCTAAAGACCAGTATTTCCAGCTAGGCTATACTTGTCATACCCCCTACACAAAGGCATGAGGGAAGAAATGCACGAATCTGCCTCACACAAAATTGCATGCCAACTTATTTTTAATGTTGCAGGTAATTTCTGCATGTCTGATTTTCATGCTGCTTTCCTTTTGACCTTTTCCTTGAGTTGAATTGTTGCAAAGCTGGTAGGAACAGGTCAGCAGAAAAGTGTGTTGGTGTGAGTTTTTTTCTAATAATATGTCACAACATTATTAAACAGCTGTCAAAAGAAAAATAACCAGTAAGCTATACTAGTAGCAGCATTTCATCCACAAAGCTGTTTCAACCAGACTGGTTTACTGTAGCCAGCAGCCATTTGGGAGATTTTGGTCATAGATAGCTTCCTGTACCAAGCTCTGCCTGGAGGAGATCCTGTTGTGGGGGCCTTACTTTGCATTTTCAGAAACCAAATCCAGATACTTTAACAAAAATGAAACATTTTCTTCAGAGCCAATGACAGGCCTGATATTTTGGGCAAAACATTTCCTGCAGGTGTGAGATGTTGCTCAGTAGTGGTATCACTAGCCTAAGTATCAAAATAGCTGGGCTTTACCACTTCTGTGACACTCTGACACCCACCTTTCCTGGCATTAAGAGACAAGCCTGGAATTGGGAACTATAAAACTTAAGTCTTGATTACACAAATCTTTTTAGACGCTTGGTTTAGATTACATTCTGTTGTGAATTTTCAAGGACTCTTCTATTGCCGTCAAAAATATCTTTAATAGCATGTGTCTGTTTTGCTGAATTGGAGATGCTGAGGGGAAGAAAGCATCTTTCAAACCTTTAGGGCTAGTATTTGGTATGCCAATTTATTTTGTCACTAGGAAGTTAAAAATTAATATCAAGGCCTGTACACTATAATTTGGAGCAAGTAATTTTTCTTAGGGATTAGAAGGGCATTAAACCAGGTTACATCTCTTAGACTCTCTATTTATGTGCAAGTTTCTATCCCAAGAGGATTCCTGAATTATCTGCTTTCTACCCTTGCCATACACGGTGCTGTTTAAAAACAAACACACAAAAACCTATCATGAAGAATCACTTGATAAGAGCTGTGGTTGAGTGCAAGGCTGTCCTTATAAACCAGCCATATTCACTACATGTGCAGTGTGATGGAATATATGAAATATATTGCCATACCATATGTCCATTAAATGCTAAAATGTGTCAAGATGCATAGCCATTACCAGACAGAGAAAAGCTTAAGCTCTTTGTCCTGATAAACCATAAATCATTCTGTGGTTAATTTACAGCAGTAGTTTCTTACTTTGTAAAAACATCACTGCTGGTTTTCACAGAGCTTCTGGCATGCAGAAGACGTAAGAAGAAGAATTTTCATTTCGCAAAACCTTTGGAGCTTAAGTCTAAAAAATATAATTCACTATGCTTATCCTTCTCTCTTTACCCTAGCAGCAATATTGGTAACTTGCAGGAATTAATACATCTTCATTTTTATGCAAAGAAATGTCTTATTTACTCTTCCTCCTCTTTTCTCCCCCTTTTAAGTAAAGATTTGTTGGAGCTATTGTTTAGCAACTGTTTGAAGTGCAATAAATTGACTTAGTATGGCTTGGCCTCCATTTTATTACTAGCCAGCTTAGAACAGTTGTTCTTGGAGCTGATGCCAGAATCCTTGAACATAAATTTGGAAAGTCTGGTATTTGATGAGAGCTTATGCGTTGGATGCAGGCATTCAGTTGTTTTCCGAAGAACTGAAGTAGCCTTGCAGAGTGTGATGTTGATTAAGTCCTCTGGACTGTTTCAGGCACATTTAAAAATTTGAATACACTTAGGCTATAGTCCTGTGAAGACCTGAGTGCATTTTCACCTGTAAGCTTTGCCTGAAGAATGCCAACATTCAATAGAAGCTGCTTTTTGAGATCTTTTAAATGTAATTTGCATGTATTTTCCTTAGCATACTATCAGCACATGAGTTCTTCAGTTATTCATCTGCTTTTGTATTGCCTGTTTGTTTCACTGAAAAGACATGGGCTGCACAATTATGGTATAATACTGTTCTTTTGGCCTTAGACATTTTCTGATAGTGCATCTCTACTGTTCAAGGCTTTTAATTAAAAAAGCTGGCATATTGAAACACAATTCAGTCTCTTTGGCAATCTAACTATTGAAGTAATCTCTCTCTTCAAAAGTGCTGTAAATGCCTAGGCTGAGCTAAAACCAGCCTTGGTCTAAAGGGATGCCATCATTCAGGCAGCATTAGTTCTTTGATGTATCAGAAGTCGTATTTAGAATTCATCATAGCTGTGGCGCAATGAATTCTAAATAATGAAATGTCAAGCAAATAAATTTCTCTCTATGGGTAAATGTTTAATTTGCTAGTGTTGGTGAAGGAATCTCTCACTGTTCATGATGTAATGGAGAAACCCATACGAATTGCGTTGTGCAAGGATGTGCCTGGAAAGGCAATGCTACTTCTTTCCAGTACTTGTCTATGCTCAGAAACTTGACTGCTGCAGCAGGGCCCTTACTCCATTCACTCTTGATGTGCTTGTATGCTTCCTTATAGCCAATTCATGGTACTTTCTTAGTATCTTCCTCTCTTCCAAGTGCTGCTGCTACTTCTCCAGCCCTGCCCCCCTGCCCTGTGTGTGTGTATTTTTTTTTAAGTTGGTTTTAGCCACTGTGTGTATGTTAACAAGACTTCTGTGCTTTTTGGAGTATGTATACATATCTGTCTCTATATTTGTGTACGTATGTTCACATGTGTATATATTTGTAAATGTACGCACACACATATGGAACATTATATTCCTAGAAATATTACCTTGCCAGCAAATGAAAACTTGTGATGCTTGCTGTACCTCAGTAGGACATACGTAAATTACATGAAAATGTTTGGACACTTGAGCATCTGGCAAATGCAAAGAACAATCCATCAAAATGTGCCCAGTCATTTAAAGTTTTGTTGTTCTGGGCAGAAAGTAGTGAAATTGAGACCTGTCAAGAAAAGGGAATTGGAATTTAAATCAGTCATGCCTGAAAATACATTCCTGTTGTTGGGATGTGGCTGGTGTGCCTTTTAGGAGCATGTCCTAGGTTACAATATAGATGTATTTAAGTATTCTATTACCACCAGCTGTGGGCCGTTAGCTGTTATCGCCTGCTAATGACCCACCCCCGGATAACAGACAATTGGCCATCAAGGAAGGAGCCAAGCATTCCCACCTGAATATAACCTGGCCTTGGAAATGCCTGAGCTAGCCCTGTCTACTGGGTCCCCAGAGGACAAGAGCTACCACTGGATCTTCAGCTGGAGACCAGACCTTCACAGGATCACTGCTTCAACTGAACTACTTCAGTTGGACTGCTATCACCACCCTAACGGGGTGTCAGGTTGTATCTGACTTTGTCAGTGCTTTTTTTCCTTGTATTATTTCACTTATTTTTAATTTTTCCTGTTAATTTTAATCCCAACTTGTGATCTCCCAGTGATTTGTTTTCAAACCAATACAGAGCAACATATGCAACAAGCAGTTTTAAATTCACCTGAGAGAGAAGATAGAGAACCTCCTTTCTGCATCTGAGCACAAAGGAATGCTTTCTTTGCTCCTAGCATCTGCACAGTCAGCCCTCATTTTGGAGGGTTTAATTTCTATCCAGTTTTGTTATCATAATCAGCTTTATTAGGTAGTGAGGAAGAGAAGGTAATGACTTAACTCAGTCTTATCCATGCAAGTACTGGATTTAGATATGATTAGAGCATTTGTGAATGCTGAGAAGTGAAGCATTCTCCAAAGCATTCACTTTGTGAATCAGATCTTTATGCACAGAATTTTATGAATCTAAACACCTGAAAAATACACAGTTTGTTTCAGTCAGAGAGCTTTGCCTGACAGCATTTGACTAATTGCCTCTGGAGGCTTTAGTCTTTGTTTCCTTTGACTCGCATAAATATAGCAATATAACTTTGTGAAGTGTTCTCACTTAAATTATGTATGGAGTTTGTATGCTGTATTTCTGTGTTACTTATGAATTTGAATGAGATGCTCCTGCAAGACTCAGTCTTGAAGTTGCTATCCAGGTTAAGTTCACATCTGATGATTCGCCCCAATCAAGCTCAGAGACACTTCAGAGACCAAGTCAGAGAAGTGGATATTTGCTTTATTCGATGCACTGGGTACGTGGGAATTGTTTCCACCAAACACACACCAGTACCTCCAAAGACACAGTGTTATAGGTAAAATGCATGAATATTCATTACATTCCCCAGGATAGGAGTGGTTATACAAATTACTTCATATAAGTTATTAATATTACTAGCGATTTCTAGTGGTCAATGGCAAAAGGATTCCTTTTGCCCCCTTTTATCTTGATAAGATTAAGGGAATCCACAAGGCCAGAACTGATGGGCGCCGTGCTGGTGGGAGGGGCAAAAGCTCAAAGAAACAAGAATGGTTGAAGTGCAAATAGATTTGGGTTTTCTATTTGACTACTCCCTTCTCACTGACTTGAGCAATTTATTTCCAGAAAAGACTGTACGAACTGTTGTGTTACACAAGAGCAGAAAACACTGACTTTTCTTGTACATGGAAACTGGAAAAAAAAAACAAACAAAACCCCAAAACAGTTATTTATGTCTTTATCTACAAAATCAGTTATCTACATCTTTAACAGAGGATTTGTGTTTTGGTGATATTTGTAATTTGATTTTACATGAACCAGTGGCAAAATCATAGAAGTTGTCATGGAGTGATATCTGTTTTTCTATTTCATCTTGCCCCATAGAAATCCAGATTTAAGCATCTATAAAGTAGGTGAGACCTTGTGTATAATATCAGGGCTTTCTGACAGGTTTACCATTTTGTTCTTTACTGTTTTGTGGTTATCTTTGTTTGTGCAGGAGATCTCAAAGTAGTTTATAGAACAAACAGATCATATGTGTATTTTTAGAGCACCTGTTAGCCTTTTGCAAAGTTAAAGCTAATCATATTGATTTAAAATATGGATTCTACTACATAGACAGTTTTGGTGAAATTACTCAATGAATTTAGCAATTTGTCCCCTATGCTGTCATGCAAGGAAATGAAGTTTTTCCAAATGAGTCAAGAGTAGTCTTCCGTTTACTTTAAGGTTGATAGTGTTTTTAAGTGGTATATGGTTATAGTGTATTTGTGTGAACATTAATAAATTTTGAGAATAAAGAAACTTGAGCCTGTGAAGCACTATGAACAAAGAACTTGCTCCTAACTTGTATGTGGGAAAAAGAAGTGAACACAGCGTGTACAAGATAGAATAGAAGATGTGTCAGTAAGCCTTACTTTTTTTTTTTTTCCCTGAGCAGTGAATGGAACATGAAGGCTTTTCATTCAGCAGTTGTTGCACTTGAATCTGAAATGAGTATGAGTATTTACTGACCTCAGACCCTGGTAGTTGTGTCTTTCCTGTTGGATCAGGCTGCTGTGGAAGCATCAAGACACAAGCATGGCTTTCAGCTTCAGTGGTCTGAGGTTATGCCCCAGTTAATCTTCCAATTGAACCTCTGTGGTATTCTGCAGCTTACTGATCTTGTAGATTGAATAAGTAAATTTTTCCTGAATTTAAGATATGATGTTTCTCTCTACGGGGGTGNAAAGGGGCGAAGGAAAGGCAGGAATAAGGTAGGGGCTGCCAGCTCGGAGATAAGACTAGACTCTCCCAGACCCAGGTGCTGGCTTTTAAGGGGAAAGGAAGGGGGTGGGGGCTGGCTCTCTGAGAGCCAGTCCCAGGAGAAGGAAGGGAAGATTGACAAAAGGTTACCTACACACCAATAGGTTTTCAGGTACAGAAGAGCATATTTCAAAATGAACCAATGGCATACAGAGCAGGGAAAGAAAGGGAGCACATGGAGATCTGAAAATTGCATTACTACAAAGATACAGTTTAGCTCATTGTAATCCAAAGGATAGGCATTGCATGGAATTAAAGCAAATTTCAGAGTAAAGAAGTAAGTGCATATGGAAAATCAGGTAAAACCAGCCTGTGTCAGATTCTAGCTTTGTGCTTTGCATCTTAGTTACATCACTGCTCATCTGGCTACTTTTTAAGTAAAATGCTGTTTCCTGAATCTAAGATGCTGGTACAATTCATCCTTTCCTGCTCTTAAGAAGAAAGAATTTAAAAGAAAATCAAGTGCTTTCCTCTTGAAAGTAATGTTTGCAACACTGTACAACCTGAATTTTGTAATCAGAAATTATAGTTTGACCAGTACTAGTTGCCTGTGAGTTTGAAGTCAACCTGCTTTTCTTAGGTCTCTGGTATTGCTGATATGACTGAGACTCCAAAATTACTCTGGGAACAATTTGGTCTTACTATCTCTGGTATTTAAATGATAACACTTCTGGCCTGTGTGGAGCTTTAAAGGTAAGCGTCAAGATATTCAGCTCATGAGATTTTACCAGATATGTGGTGTCATGAGCTGATAGAATGCACAAATCTGATAACACTGCTGTAATTAACTATTCTTTCAGTAATGGGTGAAAAGTAAATGCATGTCTTCTTTTAGTTTAGTTTTGTTTTGAACTATGTAAATAGTTCTATATATACAGACTTGAGTTTGGCCAGATCTCTTGTAGAAAGCTGATCTGAAGAAATGGAGGGGACAACCCACCTATTCTTTTAGTCATATATTTTATTTATTTTTGTTTTAGTTTGCAAGTATGCCTGCCACAGGAAACGTGAAGAAAAGGTAAGCATGATTTTTGGCCTCCCTTCTTGCTGTTGATTTACATGTATTTGAAGTTGAGACTACAAAAGCTGTATGAGCTAATTAAGAATAAGATGATTGTGAAACCAGATGCTTAGCTGGGGTATTATTCTTGCTACTAAAAAAAAACATCCCAGTATAGTCAAAACATTTGCATCAGTGGTTGAGTTACTTATTCTTCTCACAGGAGGACATGTTTTAAGTTGAAAACATCAAGCTGAGTAGGTGAAATACGAACTGCATAGTTTTGCCAGAAAACAAAAAAAATATATTTGGGTCAATAAGGTATACATGCACATCTGTATATCAGCCCCCATGCATGTGTGTATATGCACACAATTTGTACAGCAACAGAGATTTAAAAGCAAACTTCTGGCATTGGATTATAAAATGTATAAGCATATTATTAATTTTCAGTGATTACTGTAGATTACCCTGTGATAATAGCTGCAAGTTCCCCATCCCCCTTTCTTAATGACTGTAATTCTCACCTATTGTCCTGCCTTCCCCCCCCCATGTGGTCCTAGCCACTCCCTCCAGTTTTCCCTATTGGTTCCTGTACCCTAACTCCACCCATGTACCTCTCCTGTGCCCAGAGGTCATTGGGCCAGTGTGCTGTCCCCGCCCCTCTCTGTTTCCCTATAAAACCCCTCACCCTCCGCCATCTTGTTGTCTATGCTCCACGTGTGTCTATACAGCACATGTCTATGCACCACATGTGTCTGTGCATGTGAGGCCTTCGCCCACAAGGCATCTCTGCCTCTGGGAGATCTTTGGCCTCTGCTGCACCATGCGAATAAACATCTTCCACGGACCCAAGACATAGACCCTCCTCGCTTCCTTTATCATCACCGGTTGTGGAAGCAGACGAACCAGAGCTAGCGTTATGGCTCCCCAGCCAGTGAGAGTGCAGTCTCCAGCCCTGGGACAGAGGGTTTGCTGCACTGAGGCGCTGAACTGGGCTGGGTAGAGACGCTCTAGGGTAAGGTCTGATATAACATCCTTTAAACCACAACATTACTCCAGTTCAGTTTCATCACTGGATTTTCGTTACTTTTGAAAATCTTCAAGTTCCTTTCACATGAGATGACATCAGTAGTTCCATGGTCTCACGTGGTTTACTTTCCCCATTGCTAGATTTGTGTAAATCAGAGACATTTACAGATGCAGTCTAAATCTAGCGGTATTGGAGGACTTTCTTTTGCCAGAAGCACTTTTGTGGGGTAATATTCCCTTCTTTTTACTTAAACTTTTGATTACTACTTGCTATCTGTTACTACAGCATTTTTTATAGTCTCTTCTGGAGACCACAGATCTAGTCCTAGTATTTGTGTTGTTACCTTGATGTTGGCTTTATGTTAGTATTTGTTTGGCTCAGTGCATCCAAGACATATAACTAAATTCAAGAGAAGAATCTCTGCTTTGTGAAGGACTTGGGAATTTTTCAGGACAATTTGGGAAATTCTAGTAAATAGAAGTGTCAGTTGGCTGAGCATCTCCCGCTTTGAGTAAAAATGGTACATGTGCATTTGAAAATCACAGTGTTGTGTGGTGTGCAGGGTAAATGCAGAATTCTGGGTTTTTTTAATGAAATAAGGCGATAGAATACACACAGTGGAAATTAAGTTTGCAAGTAAGCTATTAGCTTTTAAAGGGTTTCATCACCTATATACATTCAATAATGATTAGTAATGATACTATAGTAATGGTGGTCTATTGGTAGAAGCAAAACAGTTTAGTAGAAAGATGTACATTTTGTTAGACCAGATGGGGTAATAGATCCCTCTTTGCACAGTAGTTTTGGTTCTCCAAATAGTACTTGTAGTATGGAATTCTACCAGTTGTATAAGAAAGAATCTGGTTTGTTGATAACTTTCGTAGCTTGCAGATTTGCTTTGGTAGATAGAACTAGAGTTTCCAGAAATGTTGATTCTGTAGACTGTTGTAAGTGATTCTTTAAACTTGTTTTGGAGATGAATAATTTCCCTATGTTTAAAACAGGAAACTGTCATTTCAGCTCGCAGCCATTTGGGTGTTGAGTGCTGAAAAGACTAGTATATGGAGTGCCAAAAGTATATAATAGCCTAAGTTCAAGATGCTAGCCTGTTTTATGATTTTTGAATAACTGAAATGAAATTATTAGCATGTGTTACAGAATATTAAAAAAATTAACCAAACTATGAAAACAAGACCAAATTTAATAATCAATTATTTCTTACAAGAGGCTTATTTTACGATTTTCAGAGAAGTAGTAGATCAGCACATAGCTTAAATTCAGAATTTTTCTATGAGGTTTTTTTTTTTCTGACTGCTTTCTAAGGCTCATGGCTTCTGCACCCACCAGTGTGGCATGCATTGGCAGTGCAACCCTGTTGCTGTAGGCTCAGAAGCTAACTATATGTTAATAGAAAAACACATGGTTGTATCTGTAATGTGACTTTTCTAGTGTTTTGACTGTTCATACTCATAGTGAGGCGTTGTCCTACTGATATTTGTACTCATCAAGGAGGCTTGATGAATCATGCGTTTCTGCATGTTGATAGAAAAGACAGCCCAAAATGCTGCCCTGCTTAAACAATACCAGGCTGTGATTAACCTGCTGGACCATAGTGATGCCTCTTCTGATCAGAACTTATGAAGTTCTCATAAACTTGTCATTGACCTTGCATAGATTAAGCTATTGTAATGTATTTTTTTTTGTAGCAGGCTAATTTAGAACTAACCTCAACTTCTGAAATTTTAATGTGTTTCAACCAACACGTAATACCATCTCAGTTTGCTATTAAAAATACTTTGTGCTTTAGTCATCTGTGCTTCTTTTAAGGGATGGGGGCAGAAAACCACTCTAGAGGAAAGTATTTGCTATTCCTGTATGTACTGTGTTTTAAAATGCTCTCTAAAAGGCAGTGTTTTTTATTTCACTCTGAATGAGACTGTCAGAATGAGTTCTGAAAGAATTTTGTTCTGTGGTACAAAACCCAGTTCATTTTGTTGACTATCTTGCATGGCCTCAGTTTGTGCCTGTTTAACTTGGAAATGTTTCTATATTGCTATTTGTTCAGATATCCATAATTAGTGTTCCCTGATGTTTTTGAAGCTGCAGCCTGTCTAATGCCCCAGAGCTTTGCTCTGCATTTTGTTCTGGGAACTTCTCTTTTTTTTTGTAGCTTTTTCTTGGCTCTCTATGTATGAAGTAGGAATATTTCTTTGTTCCATCACAACACTTTCACTTATCTCTCTGTCCTTGGATACCATTTTTTCCCCATCTTTTGCTTTTCCTGCGTCTGTTAGGTATGTGGTATAGAGCTGAGTCATTGAAAGTTATCATCTCATTACTGTAGCCAAATTTTGTCCTTTTAAGTCTGGAAATCTGAAAACCAGTTTCCATCTTCTGTCTTGTAGGTAGACTGAAAGCCTGAGAGGAAACCTCTTGAACATGTTTCTTTGACTTGATTCTTATATGTTAATTCTTCCCCTTGAGAACTGATTTTATTAGTTTGTAACCAAATGCTTAAATTCTCTTAGAATCCATCAGTTTAAGTATTTACTGAAGTCTTTGGCTGAATCAGGTGTGAAGCAGCTTTATGCCTTTGCATGTATCCTTAAATCAACCTGAAAGATACTTTTGCTATGCTTAAGCAAAAAAACCCCATTTTCTTTACTTAATACAGGTTGAGTCTTTGCAAGTCAGAAATTAAATTTTAAGGAAACGAGTATTGTAGACAGATGGCTCTATGTTTTTTTCCAGCTCCAGCAAAATTGGTTTATTTGTGGGTTTGATCCATCCTCCTTTAGACTTCAATACTTTGTTTTAGGCATCTCAGTGGAATGCAAATTAAATAAAAGCATCAGAATTTTTTATTATAGTCTGTTGTTGTGTTTGTTTTTGTTTTTTTGTGTGTTAGTTTTTGTTTGTTGTTCTTTTTGGAGAGAACTTACAGCTTTATAATATGTTTTTAGCATTTTTTCATTTGTAAACTCACCAAAATTATTTTAATCATAAAAGTTATAAACTTTGACTTGGCACTTTTTCCTGCTGTTTTTCTCATAAGCCACGTTTTTTCTAATTATTTTTTTTCCTAGGCATTTGTGTCTGAGAGAATGTAATTATTCCCTTGACAATGTTCTTCCTTTTTGCTTAAACTTTTAAAGATGTTGCCGACGGAGAGGATTGAAAGAAGGCTCCACATTACCCCCAGTGTAATACCCTAATTTTTTCTTTCTTGGTCTCTTTAACAGTTTAGGAAATAAAATATGATTGCAGAAAAATGCACAGAAATAAACTAAAACTTAACTTGAATTAATGTAAAGAACATGACTAGCAGCAGTAGAAGGGAGAGTGACGATAATCACAGCTAGAACAATTATCAAGGAGTCCTGGGTTCCTATCGACATATATAGGTATATCTGCATATATAGACACACTAATGTTGGTCACACATTTTTAGTCTGGAGATTTAAAGCACAAGCTGTCTTGGCTCTCAAACATCTCAAGTAGCTTTTATAACTTGTGTACTTGGACAAGTTTGTGAATAAAGCTTGAGCTTTCTTGAAGCTCTTGCAGAGGAAACTATTCATGGAGGCATAGTTTTACCTTAATAAAGGTAATACCTTAATTTTAATGTCAAGAGAATCATTGGCCCTTAGCAGTCCAGCAGAACAGATACTTAAGAGAATCATGTGATGCAGTGCCATATGACAATTTCTCTTGTGTGTTTTTGGAGCAAGAAGGAAAGATCCTTCTGTGTCTTATGTCAAATTTAAGAAAAGAGATGGCATAATTTTTGTCTTCCTTGCCAAGAGTTCCAAGGCACATCATGTGGATGATTGCTTAATTTACCTTCCTGAAATTTAGATTATACGCTTGAAATGTTGTTTAATGTAATAGTTTCCACCGAGAGGCTGACAGAAATACGTGGACATGTTCCCTCTACCATATGTTTGTCTTTGTAACACTTGCAAAAAAGGCAACTATGTGAGATACTCTTTGTTTTATTTCCCAGTCAAGCTTCTCTGTGAACAAAAGTCTGATGTAATGCACTGTATTAATTCTAACTGGAACTTTCCCTGAGCTTCGTCAGAAATTCACCATTATCTGATGCACCCTGGTCTCTTTTAAACAGCTCAATTAACATAGAATTGAATTATGAAAAATGCATTGTTAGACATATAATAACCAAAACTGTATTTCATTTGTGATTGTGCATTAGTTTAATGATTCCGTACTTAAGTAACGTCCTAATTGAAAAAAAATTTGGAAAAAAACCACAAAACAAGCAAATCAACAAGTCTTTTCCCAAATATCTTACCTTTACTTCTCTTTAACCTTAGGAATATTGAATGTAGTGTTTGTTTTCCTATCTGCTTCAAGTTTTGTTTTTATGTCTCCAGTCTCAGGAATTTAATGTAGTTTAAATCCTAATCTCAAGTCTGCATGCTTGCTTTCTTGGAGTTTATTGTTTGGGTGCCTTTTTTTTTTTTTAAGAAAGATTTGAAAGAAGATTTTCTGTTCAAAAGTTCTTCATTTCTGTATTGCCTCAAGTTATGTGAGCAGAAGGGTGGTGACTTCTCACTCTCTGCAGTGCATTTTGCATGCTGATTGCAGGACTGTTCATAGGTAATGGGTGAATTATGTACAGGGGTGCGTCTCTGGACTTCCACTGGCACTGTAAGAAAGAATTTTAACTTTGCGGTGTCGTAGCCTCATGTTTCATGAATGGCCACCCCACACCACACAGAGTGGGGGCTGTCCGGGGCTGAGACATGCTGGGGCACACGTGGCACTGCGGGGGACGTGAGTTGTCCTGTAGGCGCAGTGAAGACAGAAGTGCAGGATTGCAGTCTGTGGTTCCAAGGGAGTTTATTAGGGTCCACAAGCACAGGGCGAAGGGAGAGGAAGAGGGATGGAGAGCAAGGGGTGGGGAAGGGGCAAGGAACCAGAGACTGCGAACGCAGAACAAAGGGGTGCAGAAGGTTAAAAGGAGAGGGAAGAGGGGAATGGTTAGCTCTGAAGAGCCAACCAGGGAAAGCCAGAGGGGAGGAGATAAGGAGGGGAAAAGGGGTTACAAGCAATACCTTTACAGCAGAGGAGGGTACAGACTCAGGAAACCAATAATACCTTCAGCTAGGGAGAGATTTCTAGAACATAAACCATATACAGAATGGGGGTGGGGGAGAGCACAGGACCAATGATATGCATACCCTAAATCCTGCTAGCGCACTGCAACAAATCCCCCTTTTGTTTTTTGCAAAAGAGAAACAAATCCCAATTGCTCCCAAGATGATCCCAGTTTCTCCCAATGTGTCCAGTTTCCTCCCATCATGGACTCAGTAGCTTCCAGTTACTCCCAGACAGGTTCCATTCACACCCACTATCCCAAAATCAGCCCCAAAATCTACCCCAAAATCTCCAGGATTATCCCAGTAGGACCACAGTCCCTCCCAAAATGGTTTCAGTAGCTCCCAGTATCAACCCAGTCACTCCCAGAATTATGCCATTTGCTCCCAGAGGGATCCCAGTTACACCCAGTCACCCCCATTATGGTTACAGTCACCCTAATTATGACCATACAAGATTACAAAGGCAACACAATGGAATCAAACTTAACAAGCTTTAAACAACAATATGTTCCACAAACAAAACAAACCCAGGCGTCAGTCTAGTAAATAAAATTTTCCCAGCTGGACCTATTGGACCCTTAGGGTCATATAATGATTAGGGGAAGTTCTAAAATAAAGAGGGGAGAATTGTCTGAGTTCTTCTGAGCTGGTAGAAATTTCTCCTGGCTGATGGTGGGTTTCTTGGCATTGTATTGACTCTGCAGCAGGTTTCTGGAAACAGGCAGCGACTCCTTTCGTTGACATACTGAGGTTGGACTCAACCTCTGCAGCGTTTCTGCTGGAGTGAGGGGTGACTGCTGCTCCTACTGCTAATTGGGATGTAAACTGATAACTGAGTCTCTGGGAAGACTCTCTCTGCCTGTGGAGATATCACTCAGAACACAATTATTGTTTTTAGGCGGCTGGCAGTGTCCGATGGTATGCACTAGTTGCCCACAATTAATAGAAACACTCCCATTCACCCCTTGCCCCTCCTGCCAGGTGGCGGGGCTGGGCCAGCCATGCCGTGCAGGGGGCTACCCTGGCCCTGCTGCAACGAGGGGCCTGCCCAAACACACTGCGCTGGAGCGATGAGCACTCCCTCCCCCAGCACAGCACTTCCGGGTCTGACGTAGCGTGGGAACTTAAGGGTGGGATTTTCCCCCGCTTCTTCGCCCTGTGACGTGAAGGGGGTGGAGCGCAATGACGTGCAAGGAGGAGGGGCAGAGTGTACACAAGGTGGGAAAAGGCAGGGGATCCTGGGAAGAAGAAGCCACCCTGATGGGCTTGGGCCTGCCATTTTGAGAACAAACCCTGATGTTATAGGGCTATTTAGAGAGAGAGGGAGTAGGAAAGAAGGGTGAGGGATGAGAACTTAGGGTAGGGGCCAGAGTGAGGTGATCAGTCTCACTCTGGCAAGGGGAAGGAGAAGCCCGCGAAGCGCCCGGGAGTCGGTAGCAGCCCAGCGTCTCAAGGATGCGATGCTGCTTGCTGGCTACCCCTATAAGGGTTAGAGGGACAAGGAAAGTGGGAGGAAGGGGAGTTATGTACGGGGGCAGACTGAACATACTGGGGGAAAACTGTGGAAAAAGGATTGGGAAGAGGACTGGTGGGGAACCAAAGCTTTAGAAAAAGAAATTTCTCCTTCAACTGAAAGGGTTTTAGCTAGGGAGTACACTTCTTTTTGAGGATCGGGTAGTCAGGACTTTCCTCTACCCATCCTGCTCTATCCTCAAAATCCCGCACTTGCCTAACTGTAAGAGGCTGAACTTAGAAAATAATGGGCTGGGGGGGAATACGGAGCCCTACTTACTGCTGCCCTCTGTAACCAACACGCTCACTAACACTCACACCCCCTCCGCTGCGGAGCGCGCACACACACTCGCCACAGCAGAGTTCGAGGGTTGGAAAGAACCCTGCTCAGCAGCGCTGGCACTACTCGCTCACTGCCAGGGCCTCACGTCTCCTACACTTACCTCTGGCAGAGTCTTGCGGGCCGACAACTGGTCTCCACCTTCACGGTCCCTGCAGCTTTTTTAGTCACCGTTTCTTCCCCAGCAAAAGAACACAGCTTCAGCAAGTCCTCTATGCATCTCTCAGGGTCCTCTTCCAAGGACGCACCTGTGTCCCCAGGAGTTCCACACCTGCAGGCAGGACGTGCGCCTCACAGCAGAGATGGTATTGGGCAGTGTGGGCTTCTTTGGCGCCGCAGTCGGAGTGGCACGCGGCGGAGCAGCGGCAGAAGATGGCGGCGCTGCTGCGAACCATGTGGTGCGGGTGGAAGCGGCGTGCGGATGCAGCTCCTTGCCAGGCGGCGCGGGTGGGTGGCGGCAGGCGCCTCTTCTGCAACGAGGCGACGGCGTGCATGGGCGCGGCGTGCAGGCATGGGCACGGGCAGGAGCGGCGCGTGGTGTCCCTCGCTAGGGTTGCAGCGGCGTGGCTGGCTGCGCGCTGCTGCTTCAGCGGTGACAATGGCTCTTTGCTGCACTGGATCCGGTGTGTTCGGAAGATGTTACTCCTTCCCGGGTTTCGGGCACCATTTGCGGCATTGCAGCCTCATGTTTCACGAACGGCCACCCCACGCTGCACAGAGGGGGGGGGCCGTCCGGGCCCGAGACACGCCAGGGCACAAGTGGCACTGCGGCAGGCAGGGGTGCTCTGGGGGATGCAAGTGGTACTGTAGGCGCGGCGAAG
>VZRM01008421.1:37035-54136 GCA_013397955.1 Grantiella picta
CTCATGTTTCCCGAACGGCCCCCCCACGCCGCACAGAGGGGGGGGGGCCGTCCGGGCCCGAGACACGCCGGGGCACAAGTGGCACTGCGGCAGGCAGTGGTGCTCTGGGGGATGCAAGTTGTACTGTAGGCGCGGCAAAGACAGAAGTGCAGGATCGCAGTCTGTGGTTCCAAGGGAGTTTATTAGGGTCCACGGGCACAGGGTGAAGGAAGAGGAAGAAGGACGGAGAGCAAGGGGTGGGGAAGAGGCAAGGAACCAGAGACTGCGAACGCAGAACAAAGGGATGCCGAGGGTTAAAAGGAGAGGGAAGAGGGGAATGGTTAGCTCCGAAGAGCCAACCAGGGAAAGCCAGAGGGGAGGAGATAAGGAGGGGAAAAGGGGTTACAACAAAAGGTTTACAGCAGAGGAGGGTACAAACTCAGGACACCAATAATACCTTCAGCTAGGGAGAGATTTCTAGAACATAAACCATATACAGAATGGGGGTGGGGGAGAGCACAGGACCAATGATATGCATACCCTAAATCCTGCTAGCGCACTGCAACATAACTTGTAATCTCGGGCAAGGAGACTTAAAAAAAATTTAACTGAATTTAATATATGGGCACTGTGGTCTATCTTGTTATGTTACTAGTTCCATCAGGAAGGTGAAAGCATGGAAGAGACTCATAGCAGAAGTGAGTAAGCAGTGGGTTGGCCTCATCTAAGTGGTGGTGTGGCACTGAGTTCAAACGAAAAATCAAAGTCACTGAGGTTTTCCAAGGTTACTGTGTTCCTGCTAATGTCTTATTTTTGGTGCTTCTTTGATTGCTACAGTGAAACTGTTGGAAGTTTGGTCCTGTATGTTCACGGTGAAACTCGGTCAATTTGGAAGGGGGAGCAGTTATATGCTCCATTTCTGAAACTTGCTAATGTTCTCTCTTTTTGAGGGTAATCTTTCTCTCTTTTCTATCTGATTTGCATGCTGCATCAGCTTGTCAGTGACAGAATTCAGCATGTGTATTCAAAAGTGTGGAATGAATTCCTCCTTGAATTTTTAAAGCAGTACAAAATTAGAGCAGAAGCCAAATTTGCAAAATGTCAAGTAGTGTAGTATTTTTTAACGAGATGGCTGCCGCTTTGGTAGTGACAGTTTAAACATAGTGTTTCTTTTGAATTGTCTAAATTTCTTTCATATTTCAAGCACTACAGATCATGTGTCCTATTTTCTCAGAAAAATAAAGGTAGTTTTGGGGGAAGAGACGCAAACAAACCACCACAAACTTTTCACATGAATGGCAAGGGTTTGTCAATAATGACATTGTTTTTTTAAGTGATTTTGATGTAAAGGTCTTCAAATTTTAAAAATAATTGAGCAACCTTGAAAAGTTTTGATTTGCTGAGATCAGCAAAATACTCTCCACTTTTATACCTTAGTTAATATGGCACTGGTGAAAGTGAAAATTAATACTGTCATGACCAGCAGTTGCCCAGATTGGTCCACTTGGTGATGTTGCTTCTGAAGGTTCATGTGGGTTTTTTTATTTTGTTGGGTTTTCTTTTATTTTGATATGGGTTCTCCTTATCTGTCGCAGATTATGGGCAAAGGGAATCAAGGACTTCAACGACAAATTGTGTTTTGTTGTTTTCAGGAGAGAGCTGTGTGAACAAACCTCTGTGGTTGACACAATTTTCTGGGAATCCATAAATCCGAACACATTTATTAAGGCTGAAAACTTCAAAGATTTTTTCCTTCATAGGCGTTGTTTTGCATTTATATTACCATGCATGCAGCCCTATTAGTGCTGCCTGGCTTTGGGCTGAAATGAAAGTATTTGCAGTTAAAGCATACTGTGTAAATTTTGTAACTGATGTTTTTAGCTCAAAGGAGGTCTTCAGATTTTTCCTGATTATACCTAGAAGCAGCATTTTGCAGATCTTCCTGCCCACAAAATATTTTGCCCTGTTAGATATGCTATCAACGTAATGAACTGTGTAATGACTAGATCTTCAGATTCAACCAGAACTGTAAGTTATTGAGGGACATAACAACTTGAAATTGGTTTTTATGGGCATAAGCCTTGTAAGTAGAAGTGCTGTCCTGGAGCATTGTGTATTTTGTAGTCACTTTGCTGGAGCTTTTAAAAAATGAAAGTTTATGCTAATGTTTTTAGATGAGAACTCTTATTGAGACTTACAGTTTCAGATGGTTGTGTTGTGTAAGACGCAGCTGGTACATGTATAACTTTGAGGCTGGGGTTTTTTCCTTGCTTGTTGTCGTTCAAAATAAATCTATCTATTGGCAAGGGGAAAAGATACTGAGATTATATTAGTGAGAGGAAGAAACAAAATTATTTATGCTTTTCTTTGTTCACCACCAAAATATGGATAAGTTACTTTTTCATGGTGGATGTTAACTTTCCACTAGTAATCTTAGGATGCTTTAGAATGTTTTTAGGAACAGTGGGTTTTTTTTTGTTTGGTTGTTGTTTTATCCTCCCAAGACCTATCCTGTTCTGGCTCATTTTGGGAAGAACCTCTTTACTTGTCCAGTTATTTGCTGACTAGCTCTGATCCTTTTTGTAGAGTTGTAAGAGATCTCACACAGACTTGCCATGTAATTTTTTTTTAAGAGAAGTAGAAAGACATCCTTTATTCTTTGGAAGTAGGATCAAAGAACCTGGGAATGATGCATTTTACATTGCTGCCGCTTGCAACGCTCCCTTAAATCACATTATATAGCTCATGTCACAGTTGTTTCTGGGAAATGGGAATTAAGAAACTTACAAGAATATACCACTTCTTTCTTCTCCAGTTTCTGTTATAAAAGGTTGTTTACCTTTACTATACATTATACTCCCAGCTGCTACTCAAGATACACTGCCTTTATTATTACAGCTAAAGGCAATAGCAACATCTTGAAGGGTACTCTGAACACCAACAAAGGCTGTAATTGGGTGACAGGCAAAATGCACTGGACCCCAGTGATGTATAGCATTTTGCACCATTGCTACCTCATATGATATTGCTTTTGCTGTGTTGCTTTTATTTACTGTTTTGCTTTTGCTGGGTATTTTGATGATGCATGCGTACTCATAGAAACTGGTTGAATTGCCTCTTGCGATATTGCATCTGAAAAAGTTGGAGCCACCCCAGCCTTACCTTACAAGGAGCTGCCTTACTGACTTATTAAAAGATTGAAAACTGAATTACAGACATAACGAGTAGCCACAATGCTATGGAAACAAAATGAGAATATTTATCCATTTTGAACATTGAGCTCTCTCCCAGAAGTTTGGACTGTTTTCTATCAGCAAGCTGAAATGTGTAAGTTTTGTTAGAATTTGCTTTTACTACTTCTATGTGATAATATAGCCTTTAATAGTATTTTATGAGTAATTATTTCTAAAAAGCTGCTTCCCTTATCTTGTTCTGTCTTGCTGAAGAAAGCATTTAAAATACTTCCTACAATTAAAGCATAGTAAAGCAAAATCAGTCTTAGTCTGGGAGAGCTAGTTTTGATGATAAAATATGTATTTAAATGTCATTCTGTACCGTTTTGTTGCATTATCTCTTTTCTGAATAGCTGTAAAGTTGAAGATATATTTGAATTGTAAGTATTTAAGACTTTATTTTAATGTGTTTTGAGAGGAGGGAAGTTTGTTAAAATGACTAGGGAGCTATAAAGTAAGTATTGTGATATAAGAAAGTCAGAAATAATGCCGTGAAATTCAGGTGTTTCCTGTGTTTTCATGTCAGCCTCCAACAAAGTGCGCTCAATCTCAAAAAACAGGCAAACTGGTGCCTCATAGGGGGGACTGCTTCTTTACATCATGAGAATACATTTTGTTGGGAAAGTGGAAGGGTCTTGCTTGGTTCACAGCTCTTTGGGCTACTTTAGCCTCCTTTAGCTTGCTAAGCAGCATATTCCAGCACTGTTTGCAAAGGGTTTCTATAAACTTCTTGCTGGAGAGGTCACTGCCTCTTTGACATGATTCTTGCAGACCTTCTGTCACAAATTTAAACCAGGCCTGTGCTGAATTGCTGTATGCATCTTAGTATTGCCTGATGCAAAGAGCTGTTTTTCCTTCTTGTGATTCAATACATTAAAGCATTCAATTTGCCTTAGGGAGATGCAGAGAGTCATCCTGTAGATGGGTGGTTTTCTGCTGTACGGAAATAAAGCAAGAAACCAAAACAGCCCCCACACTAATTTTTGATTTTTGTCTTTTTTACCAACAAGTTTGATAAGTGACTTCTGCCTTCATATCTTTCTGTGATGTTGAGTAGAAAAGACTGGCATTGCTGCCTCAGGTGCCCTTCTTTACCATGTTCCTTTCTTCCCTGTAATATGAATTTTAAAAAACCAACACACCTCTCCCCCACTTTAACCTATGCTTATCATTGAAATATTGCTTTCATCTTATCTTTAATTCTTTTATTTGATGGGCAGACATCTGTCCCAGATCTTAGACGTACCCTAGATGCACTGACACCTGTGGACTGAGCAGTGATATCTGCAGTTTGTTGTGACTAAACTTCTGCCTCCTACCCCAAAAACTTCTGATGCTGTTGACTGAGGTGCCTTTTATGACCACAGGAACCATAATGCCTGTAGGTCTTATCACTATTGCTCAGATGTTGGAAGCAGACTGAAACCCTGTGAAATCAGACCAATATATCAGGTCCAGAATTCTGAGGTACAGCTGGTCTGTTGCACAGTTTGTTTCCATTCAAGAAAATCCAATCCATGCTCGTAGTTTGTTCCTTTGGGAGAGGAAAACGTTTGCAGAACAAGGAACTCCTTTGCTTCCTGGTCCACTCCCCATCTGGTAATGTTCCAAGTTTTGTTTGGCTTTGCAAATGAAGAAAGTTTTCTCACAGGGATTGTACCAAAATATATAGGATTGTACCAAAATATGAATGCATGGAATCCTGAAAGGGTAGCATAGTTTCCTGAGTAATCTATGCCTCATTAAGCTTGGAGAGGTCAGGTCTGGTAAAAAGAAAGCAGAAGTTAAGTCTCAAAAAGAGATATACAATTGCAAAATTAGGAATATATTTTTTAGCTTAAGCAGCAGCAAAATTATATATTTTGAACAAAGATACTATATTTTTGCACTTATTTGTGTCAATTAATTTCAACCTGCTTTATAAATCTCTTTAATCTGTTACATAGATTAAATCAAGAGGAGCACTAGCTAGCATTTACAGTTCAAATTGGCAAATTAAACCATAGTGCAGAGAGCTAGTGCAAAGTCCAGTAAAATCTAGTTTTAAGATCTTGGTTCCTGCTGTCTGGTTTAACCCCTGTTAGCAACACTTAAGTTCTGACTGAGTTTCTGTTCCTTTGCTTCTGAACTCTTTTGGAACAAATTCTGTGATTTGAAGAAGGAATGGACTTCATCTCTGCTTAGTAGTTTACAGTTACCAAGAGAAACTCATCAATTTTTGCTTCTAAATACCTTCTGTTTCATTAGAGGACTTTTAAGGTAATTTTCCCAAATAACCTATGTACCAAGTATCTTTGTTTTTTATGTGTTCTTCAGAGAGTTGAAGAACTTTTGTGATGTAGGTCAGGACTGTGACGTTGCAAAATGAAATACCACAGCATGGAAGAAAGCCAGAATTTGTCATGAGTGTTTTGGAAGGTAGATTGGAGAAGGGGAACAATAACTGACAGGCATGCCAGAAGAAGAAAACTAAGCAGAAATGTTTTTTATGTTTTCCAGGCTTAACTCCAAAGGTGTAGATTGGAATAAATAGGTGTGTTTCTCTGTGTGTGTGTGTGTATGTGTCTGTCTGTGCTAAAAAAAAAAAGTTAAGAAAAAATGATGTCTCTGTGTATAAATGTGTGAATGTATATGTGTATGTATATAAATCAATATTAAATCAATATTAAATACATCCATGAGCTTCCATCCTGACAGTCATCTATGCAACATTCATCTATGTAACAATCTCTTAACATGACTGTAACTTCATATTATTTGCAGGATGTCAGTGACTTCATTTTGCTGGTCTTTTCACCCTTTCTCCTCAATTTTGTAACATGATTACTAGTGAACTAGAGTGAACAGGTTTTTTAGTAGGTCACTTTATAGGTGAAGATTCCTTCCCCTGCACATAGTTTGTGTTACCCATAACCTGCGACAAGCATGACAGCATTTCTTACTTGATAAAGCTGCCACTTGAAAGAAAGTGAATTATTATAGCTACGTGTTTAAATTGCTTTTGCAAAAGCAATATAATAGTATTTGAGATTTGGACTTTGAAATGCACCTTTGGTAATAATTGGCTCATTCTTTGAAGATGGTTCTTCCTCTGAAAAATCACATACTTCTTGCAAAAGGAAAATAAAAAGAAAGGCTGTTGAAATATGCATCTGGAAGTGGAAAAAAAATCAGTGAAATGTAATTACTGGATATATCAGCCCATGAACTGTTGCGCATTACTGGAGGTATTATTGTGTCTCTGTTATAGCAAACGAGGATGGATTTTATTTTCTTAGCACCAGATATCCTGCCATTTGTTGACTTTTTTTTGTTTCACTTAAGATTTATCTCATGTTGGTCAGTTACTCATTAACTGATGTGACTGATGTTACAGTCATATGAAGAAAAATTACTGGTAGATTCATTGGAATCAGAATTCTTCATTAAAAATTAATTTTAAATCTTTTTCTATCAATTTGGGACTTTTTCAAACTAAGGCTCAATTTAGGAACTATCACACCCGGAAAATGTTGTCATATTAACTGTGTATGCAAGAACAGGTAGTTTGTCTTTAAAATATTTGCTTGATTATTCGTGAATAGACTAATAATGTGCCTCTCTGTGTATGTACTGGGCATGGAAGAGGCAACTATTTCTGAAAGAAGCAAAGCATTCCTATATTCTGATATTGCTTGTTAATATGTGCATGTTCAGAAGTACAGAAACTAAACCCACCTTGCTGTGGAGCTATGAAATAATACACTAATGCATATCCAGTACATTTCTTACAAGAATAAAGAAACTATTGGAAGCTGACAAGCCAGGTTATTGTAGATATCTTTAAGATTAGCTGTAGCTTCAGTAAGGGGACCAGGATAGTCTTTCTGAAGTTTATTATTTTGTGCAGTTGGTACAGAGTGTGTAACTTTTTAAACCAATGAGTGAGGCATTTATACTTGGTTTTCTATCTCTACATTGTCATTGGATTTAAGTCTTGCTGTTTTGCTTCTTAGCTTCTTTTACTCTAAAGCTGATTTTTTAGCATGTCCCAGATCTTTGAAAACCAGGAAAAAGAATTGGAGCCACTCATATATTTTCAGTCTAGATTGTTTGGACATCGTCATATCCTCTGTTACCTGTTAACAGGTTAAAAACTCTTTTGCTTTTAACCTGTGTCTGGATTAACAGTGGAAGAATTTGCTTCAACTGCTCATGAGAACTGAAGCTGAGGTACAGCCAGATCTTGACTATTTTGCTTCATCTGGGAAGAAATATGCTATTTGTGTATGTGGAGTCAGAGGGAAAAAATTGTCAGTGCATCTTGGGTGATTCATTGAGTTCTGTAGGTCAAAAACAGCAGCAGAGCATCAAAGTCTTTGACACGGGTCTTGATCTCTGTGAAAAGGAAATGCAGAAGACACTAGACCAGAAGAAGATGAAATTTTTCTGTAAAGTCAGGTTGCTATATATAGCTGTTTCAGGTATAGAGGAATTCAGGGAAGAAAAGATCAAGTCTTATTTGTAATGTTAGTGCTCATCTTCTTGCAGTCCAGAGCTGCCTGAATAAGATGCCACTAATCTGCCAAGATCTGCAGTTCTCTTTTGAAATTCTTGTCCACTGTATGTCCCTTGTGTTCCTGTGTCAGAAAAAAGGGGATTTTTCATCGGTAGTGAGTCAACTGTAATTAGCAAGCAGATTACAGCAGAATTGTGTTTTAGTTAGCCAGAAGGCTCCAGGGTTTTGATCAATGGAGGGAAGGGAAAGAGCAGGGATTATATTTATGTATGTCAGTGATGACCATTTTATTCCACAGTGGTTCCAGTTATTAATTATATGAGTGTGTAATGTTAGTTCATCTCTTCCACTGCACTACTCAGCCAGCCTGCCAACTCCTTTGGTGTTCCCATTAATTATTTCTTCCTAGTATATGCAGTGAGAGGAAAATAATTGAAATTCCACGTTTATCTACTTTAACCTTAGGTGTTGCTACTGAGAACACTAGCAAAACCAGTTTATAAGTATGAGGTAATCACATGGTCAGGACAACTGGGAACAGTCTTTCCTTTCTAGGTGCAGGTGTTTGCTGCTTGTGGTGGTGGTGCAGGGTGCATGTGGTTTTGAATCTTTCAGCTGAGCACTGCTCTGCATGATGGTTTGTCACTTTGGCTTTAAAGGAGAATTGGTGGTTTTAATTGAAGACAACATATGAAGTTTTACATGCTGTGTCAGGCAAGAGGTCACCAAAGCAGATGATGTCCTTGCTTTCAGCAACAGGCATGCTATTATGATGTCTTAGTTAACATCTTCCATGTATGGAAGTATGAGTGTTTGGTTGGATAGAGTAGTGGCATGAGTGGCAGTCACAAAATGAGCTGCAGAGATGCAGTGTATTAAGACCTTGGACACTGAGGAGTCAGCGGGGAGAGCAGACAAACTGCAAGAGTTCAATCTGTCCTGTTTTCTTTAGGGGTAGTCTAGGGGTTATGAGTAAGCTGGGAGTTGAAAAAAACAATATGCTCCTTTTTTTCCTTCTTTAAAGTAATTTGTGAATTAAGAAGCATTGAGAATTGGAGATAAATATTTTTCTTAACCATTTATGGAAGCAAATGCTGTCTCTTCCATGCTAGTGGTTAAAATGTGTTCCTGCGTTTTAAGGCTGGATGGTTGTCCTTGTGTAGTCACGTAGTAGCCCCTCTGACTCTGCCTGTGCTGTGCAGAGGACTGATGTTTCTTTTTGTTCTTGTAGCTTGCTCTGTTGCATGGGCTGCATATTCGTTTTATTATTCCAAGGATTACAAATGATACGAGGCACTCTCTGCTCAGTAATCCACTCTGTATACCATTAATTGAGTCATCATAGGACTCAGCAACGGTTCTGAAAGAAAACTCCACCTTTGTTGTCCAGGTGTTGCTGCAGAATATCTGGCTATATTCTGCTGGCTGAGAGGCAACTCTGTCCTGGAGAGCCATAATTTTGAAGGTGATCATGTTAAATGAAACAGTTTTCACTGCAGTTAACCTCAAGATACTTGTTAAAGTGCATGATGACTTACTGATGCTCAGCTGAGTCATGTAAATGGATGAATCTACAGTCTTTTGACTGTATGTGTGAAATTTGAGGGTGCCTGCCATATAAGATTGTAGAAATAATCTAACACTCGGTTTTCCCTAGATCATCATGTAATCCAAGTTAGTCATGCTTTTCCTGGCTTTCTTTGTGTTTTGGTTTCTGAATATCAAAACGAGGTGGTTTGGGGTTTTTTTTTGGTGTGATGTATACAGACTGTGGTCTTCATAGGAAATATTTTTAATTTGGAACCAAATCTCTGAAGATATGTGAGCCCACAGAAAATCTGTTCTGTTTGCTCTGCTCAACCCATGGCCCAAAGTCAGTTCCAGAACAAGGGTAAGGTGTTGGGAACTGCTGAAGATCTAGATTTCTTGAAAAGCAGAATACTTACTGATTAACTAAAACTGAGGTGATGATAAAAGAATGCTATAAAGAATAGAGGAAGGGAGAAAACCCTTCATGTTTCCCTCTGTATGTGATCTGAGGGAAGGCATTACTCTTTAACCTGTTTCAGTGATTAGAATATGTGAGCAGGGCACTGAGTTTGCATTGAGCTAGTGCTAACTTTTTAGGGACCTGAAAGTAGATAGTAGAGCTGAGAGCAGCAGTGGACACTCAGGTTCTGCACCTGATCTGGTTGGTGCCTCTTTGACTGTCTGGACAGAGCTCAGTCAATGCAGTTGGGACATCTCCAAAGGTAGTATCTTTTTTCTCTTATTTTATAATTATTTTTTATTCCAATTGGTGACACCCTGCTTTTTCCCAAGCAGCTATGAGCTGATAAGTATTTTTGGTACTACTGATATCCATCAGTTTTTTTAGGTTATAGGTATTTAGGTTATTCTTGTAGTCTATAACCTTCTGTTATTTCAGTATTTTCCTCTCTGAAGGCTTGGCAAATCAAGGATCTACTCCTGAAGCTTGTTACAGTGTCCTGTTCCATGTAGGAATCCACGTGTTTTATGCTTCGTGTGTTTTGAATAAAAAAAGTACCTCAGTAATTGTTTGTTTCAACATAGTGGTGTCTCATGTCAGTTTGGAAATACAAGTAGTGTAAGATTTGTTTGGGACCTGCTTTTATTGCTGGTGGAACCCACACTTGTTCAGGATAGGAAAACTTTAAGCCTTTTCTGGCTTGCATGACTGAATTCGGTTGTTTTAGCTCCAAGGGTTATATGAATGATGCCTGGAAGATTGAGTGTTACAGTTTGTCGGAGGTTGGGGACATTGGAATTTTTTCTCCATCCCTGTTACTAAGCAACAAATATCTGGGTGTTCAGAGCCGTCAATTCTTTCGTAAGAGACAAAGGCCGTAGCTGGGTGGGGCATGGGGAAGAGACACGCCGGCCGTTTGGACCAGCACTCATTTGGCGGACACCAGGAGGTAAAATACTGCTTTTGGCTTCTGGCTGTGACCATGGCAGATCCAACTGTGCTCTGTTTCCCCTCCTGGCTGGGTGAGCTTTGATTCAACCTTTTTGCCCGCTGGGAGCGCACGCTTTTTACTGGCTGTGCTTTTGCAACAGCTGCAGGGGGAGCCTGGCTGTCCCTGCCGTATGCCCCGTTTTCCGCCGGAACACACCGCGGCGTCTGCTGTGACTGCACAGTCCCTGCCACCTCGCTAGCTAGCGTGGGAGAGCCAGCCCCTGCCCCTGCTGCCCCACTTTGCCACCCCGAGCTGCCTGGCTGCTTCTCAGCCTTTTCTGCCATTACCAACTGCATGAGGCTGACCTGACCCTGTGCCACAGCGCCACCTGCAGCCGCTCGGGTGTCATCGCACCTGCCCTGCCTGGCCGGGAGCTCAACAGTGCCCCTGCTGCTTGCGACCGTGATTACACCATGCAGGAAAGTGCTCAGCAGCTTAAAAAGACATTTGCTACTGGTTTTCTGTTTCTGTTTGTTGTTGTTATTCTTGTTATGGCTTGTTTACTCTGCTATAGATACTAGTAAAGAACTGTTATTCCTTTTCCCCATACCTCTGCCTGAAAGCCCTTGATTTCAAAATTAAAATATTTCGGAGGGAAGGGAGATCACGTTCTCTGTTCTGAGGGAGGGTTCCACCTCTCTTAGCAGGCACCTGTCTTTCAAACCAAGACACAGTTACTTATTGTATCAGCACTGGCACCTGCTAGTATCATTACTAGGACAAAGCAACCAACAGCTGATGCACAAGTGTCAGCGAAGAACTTTGTGTATTGTAGATAAGTGATACAACCACTGGCAATTAGGAATCCTACATATCACTTCTGAATTGTTGTGTGAATTGGCCAAATCACTTTGTACATTTTTGTGTCTTGATTTCTCTGCTGGAAAAATACAGGTAATGGTACTTACCTGTCATGAACCACAGAAGTCAAAAGGTGCTTTTAAAAATTGTTATTCTGTAAAGCAAAGCCTGGAAACTGAAATCAGTAATTCCTGGTATTATGAAGAATGTGAATATCAGCTCATTGGAGATCTCTCCTAGGTTTGACCCAGTAATTTTTTTAATTAACCCACATCAGGGTCTTGTATGGCATTTCTGCTAAAATTATAAATGGAAAAGAAACCCTTTCTTGTGTTTGCAGCTCACAGCATTAGGTGCATACTGGCAACTGCAGTTGCTGTTTCTTTTGTGTTGTGCACACAACCCAAGTATTGATTCTGAAATGGAAAATATGTTATTGTTATGATATGTTATCAGAATCAATTTTAAACATATAGCAACCTGTGGGATATGTTACTAGTAAGTAATAATTCTGATTGAACTTGGTTTATGTGAACTTGGTTCATGTGTACATGGGGTAGTACATGTGATAATCTGGTCCCAGGTGACTCTGACCTGCTGGCAGGTGAAGAGTGTAGATGGCAAAAGTGGCCTAACCTCTTTTAGTTTACTAGCAGGAATGTAGACAGAGGTATATTTAGCCTCCAAATAAAATATTTACTAGTTTGGTCAGAAGGAGTAGAATTCTATTTCAATTTCTTGCAGGAATATCTGTAGATGAAATATTTTCACTATGCAGTATACCGTATATTCTTGTTGAGGGTGAGATTTAACAGTGTGGTTTGCTTTTGGTGTGAAATGTGTTGACGATTTTATATTAGGAGTCTTTGTTGAGCGCATGTCAATTTTATCTTTTATTTTTATTTAGTGAAGAGTTATATTGCTCTGAAGGAGGATGATCTGTGATGGTATTAGCCATAAGCAGTTTCATTACAACTGCTTTGAGTGTAAAGTTTTGACAAGATCAAGAATAAGTAGTTGAGATTTTTAGATAATAGGGAGGGCAATGGCTATTCAAATTCACAACTTCGTGGCATCATAATTTGCTGTTGAACTGTGGATTCATTCATTCTTGCCAAGGAATTCCAACCTTTTAGTTTTCACATGAATAAACAATATATATACCTGCTTTAAATCAGTGTTGCATATATTTAGTCAATGTAAAGGTTGCCTGTATTGCTCTTCTTGAACTGGCTTACAGCAAGATCTGTAGTTAGACTCTCAGTGACATATCTGTTGGAAGACTATTGAAGCCTGATGAAATTCACAGATGTTCTTTTTCTTCAAAATGTGGGTTTTACAGGGTGTTTTCTGCTTGGATGTCTGTTACCAAAGGGGCCCTCTCTTCCCATTTCTCATGAGCCATGTATCTTGAAGCTTTGTAATGACATCAAGAGCCTCATATATCAAACCAATGCAGCTGTTCGGAATTTCAGGTGCTAAAATATAAACCAAATCCTATTAAGTGTTCTAACACTACTTACTTTGTCATGCACATTCCTCAGAAAAGGGGGATGATGTTAGTCCATTTCTGTTAATTCAAGTCAAATGTTTAGCAAAGATAACATTTTCTGCTGCACTTAATTTGATGCCATGAAGAGACAATGGACTATTTATGGGAATGGTCTTTCATTACAGAGATTTATAGCTTAAACCCCCCCCCCCAAAAAAAAAAATGAAAAGGTGGCATGGTCACTGTGTTTGTTTGCTTGTTTGTTTTTATCTGAGAGCTGACTTAGCCTTTTATCTAAACTTTGATAAAAATCAAAGATGGTAGATATGTTTAGATGGCCTTTACTGGAATTATTGGATCTTATTTTGAAAGGTTGTTAGTTACTCAGTTGATAGTTGATAGTTGATAGTTAAAATGATGTTTTTAATTGAAAAAAATGCTAACAGCTTAAACAAGTCTTTTTTTCTAGTGCTGCCAGGATAAGAAAGGGTTTAGGCCTTAACCTTAAACTTCTGAATACTTTCTACTTCATCTATTACTTAAAAAAGATAAAAATCAAAAGGAAAGCCAATGGAAGGATATTATTTTAGAGGTAATTTTAGATTCCAGGAAATAGTCTATGATAGTTTAAGATGCTTCAAGAGGACAGTAAGCTAGTCTTCTTCACTGAATTTCTTTTTTGTCCTGTATGATAGTGTATCTTCGAAAAAATAAAGCAAACTAAATCTTATTTCCTCAGAGTCCTTATCACCTATGCCACCAAATGTCTTGCAGTAATGAAATGCGGTGTTAAGGCCCAAACCTCTTATGGTACATGGATTCTTACCCTAAAATTACTTCATTGATAAATGGTCCTTATGACTGCATGACTTGTCAGTTTTAAGACATGTTTAAGTAATGGTCTTTAGCAGAGAAATTTCTGATTTAACCTTGATAGCCTTTCATTCTTTTTTCCCCCCTCTTTTTTCTTTTTTTTCTTTTTTTAGTTTTTTCCTTTCCAAATGGTTACCAAAGAGTTCTGCATACCTCCAGTCTGCCATTTGAACATCATTTTTCATAACTAGCTGTTATAATGTGGAAAGATTAAGTGGATTAAGTGTACACTTACCTGTAATTACCTGTATATTTTATTGCAACGGTCACTTCAAGCTGAAGTTTGTTTAGCTATTTTGCTAAGTCTTGAGTGGAAGTTTGATCATTTTGGTAGAAATTATGGAAGAGTGTCAGTGATTCTGATTCCCACCCCCTCCTCCTTAATTATGCAAGCCTCTTTTCTGCCTGTGAAGAGAAAAATCAAAGATTTGAACATTCAGGCCCCTCCTAACAAACTAAAACCTGATTTTAAGCAGTGAGTCGGACTGTGCTCTAGACTGCTTAAAAATAGGAGGAGAACAGAATAAAAGTAATTGTAATTGTGGGAGAAATAGAGACTGGGGCTTTTTTTTGTTTTGGTTTGGGTTTTTTTTGGGGTGTGTGTGTTTTTACTTTGCATTTTTAAATGGAGCAGGAGAATACCTTGAAAAAATTGCTGAAGAAGTGAGTGTGAAGTCACAAAGGCCTCATTCTAATTGCCTATCTCATTTATTACTTGAAATATGCAGTTGTTCATGTGTGACCTACATATATTCAACCTAGTGCCAACATTTTCTCACAAAAACCAACCAAAAAAAACCCCAAAACAAACAAACAAAAAAACCACCTATGAACTGAAAATACATGTTGATACATAAAAGTAAAACCAAACTCCCAGCTATATATGGGGAAATCGAGGAAGAATTTTAAGAGAACTCAGTACTCTAACAGTGTTTGAAAGAATGCTTGTTCTCTGTCACAAAAAACCCCTCTCCTTGCTTTTTCTGATGCTGTTGAATGCAATTGACCCCAGATGCTTTGTATGAGAAAGGTCAGTGAATATGACATGCATTTTTATCCCTACTGCATTAATTTTTAAACACATCTTTTGAGAAAAACAGTGTGAGAAAATTTGATGTTCTCATGGAAAACAGTCCATCTATTTTTAATGTGAACATGCAGGAGATTTTTTGAGAAATGGGAGGCTGAGTAATTGTTTGTGGTATTGGGATGGCCTGGACATGTAGATGAAGAATTGCGTTCTCCAATTTCATTTCAAGTGGGTGTAGCAATGGGGAACAAAGACACACAAACTTCCATCTTGGTGCTTTGAAGAAAAGTGTTTATTGCCAAAAAACCAAGCCTTTTAATGCTCTAAAGTTAAGTGAGACAAGCACAGATTGGCCACCTGCCCATGGGGCACCACTTCCCACATGCCTTTCCCTCCAACCACCTCTCCGATAGCGCAATGTCCATATGTCGCACCAACCAATCAGTGGCTCACTCACAAGGCAGCCACACGCTAGTAACGCAACCTGCTCTCTGGTTACACGAACTGTAGTTAAACCTTTCCCAGAATGCATTCTGGTGAGCAGCAGTGAACAGAAGTGAACGGGATTTAACAAAGGTGAAAAATGCTCTTATTATATAAGGCTTTTCTTTATCTCCCACAAGTGGGGCCTCAATACTAGAAGATATAAGATGTTAAACTGGGTTAATCACGCATGACCTCCAAATACAGTGGAGTATGATGACAGTGACTCAACTGAGTTAGAAACTGACATATGCAATTATTTTCCTCTGCCAGCTCTAGATTTGGTTTCTGGCTTAAATCAGTAAAAGCTTTTGTGAAAAATGTATAAAGTAGATTTGGTTTGTAATAAGTGTCTGTGGCTAAAGGCTAATTAGTTCTTGTGTTTTCCTGTCTTTCTTCTTTCAAGCAATAGCATGGAAATCTTATGGCTCAATCTAGGAATATGCCCAGCTCTGTTATTTAGGGGGACTTACTTTTTTTTCCTATATGCTACATTCAAACTTTAGCTCACAGGACCTGTGAGATGCATGTAAAGCAAGCATTATACGCAAATAGCAGGCACGATTTGGTAAAGGTGAAGGTGAAGGACATGCCAAATCTCTCAGGCTTTCCCATTGCTATGAACTTTTCTGGCTCCTTTCAAGACTCACTGGAGCAGATCTTCCAGGAAGTGCTGCAGGCTATAGCTGCTTGTCTCATGCACGTGCCTGCACATCATGGGAAGGCAAATGCAACAGGCCTGTTCTGTTCTCTGGTTTGTATGCAAAGGGTGGGAATATCCAGTGGAGGTTTGCCTGTTCAGTTCCTGCTGTCACCATCCAGAACCACAGTGCTCATGTCTACATGAAGAAAATTGTGGGCTTTAGAGAAACATTTAACGAGGGGTGTTTCTTCACTTCTGATTCATACTGCTTACCTGTTCTCACTAGGAAGCAAAGGTGCCTTGAAACTTTTTGAAACTTTTTTTTTAAAGCTTGCTCTGTCTTGCTGTTCAGTTTTGCTTTATTAAATTTTGACCTGTGCTTTTCTCTTCCTTTCCATTTTTTTTTTCAGCTTCTTTAAAAAAAATCCTACTTTTCTTGATTTCTTGATTTGTTAGTCATAGATATGCAGAAGAACAGACTGATGAGACACTTTCTTGACAAAACCTGTGAGCTGATGCCTGATTTGAAACACTTGACATGAATATTTTTCAAACTTTTTTTTGGATTTGCATTTCTCCAGAAGGGGGTTGGTGTGGGCCTCTTTGTAATGCATTTCTACGGGGTTTGCTTTTCAATTTTAGATTTCAAGTGCTTCCTAGAGTAAGGCCATGGACCCCAGAGACAGGCAGAGTTGAGGTTCCAAAATGCTATTTTTAGTGCTATCAGTGTGTCTCGGTTTGAAAGACAGGTGTCTGCTAAGAGAGGTTGAACCCTCCCTTAGGACAGAGAATGTGATTTTCCCCTCCCTCCGAAGTATTTAATTTTAAAAATCAAGGGCTTTCAGGCAAAGGTGTGGAAAAAAAAGAATAACAGTTCTTTACTAGTATCTATAAACAAGCAATAACAATAATAGCAACCACAACTAGAACCAGAAACTAATAGCTGATGACTTTTGAGCTGCCAAGCCTTTTCCCGTGTGGTGTAATCACGGTCGCAAGCAGCAGGTGGTGCTGTTAAGTTCCCGGCTAGGCAGGGCAGGTGCGATGACTGCCGAGGGGCTGCAGATGGCGCTGTTGAGCTCCCGGCC
>VZRM01008421.1:54390-71123 GCA_013397955.1 Grantiella picta
CTATTTGTTGCTTAGTAACAGTGATGGAGAAGAATTCTAAGGCATCCTCCCAACCTCCGACACAGTGCTATTCATGAGTGTCTCTGACTTAGTCATAAGAGAGCACAGAGAATAAAACTGCATGAATTAGCCACCCCACACCCCCAATTAATGAAATGTAGTGATTCTGAATTGAGCTGTGCAATGCATACTGTATTCAAAAGCTAGTTGTGTTTCCTAGGAGGGAGGGTTCATGTTGCTTCTAGGAATATTAGAGAATTACAAGATGTTATAGGAATTTAAATAGGAAGCTTTGTTATAATACAGTACGTCCAGTTCCAGGCTTTCATCCAGAATGAAATGAAAAGCAGGCTTTCATTGAACAAGAACAATCTGCAGAAATTTGAATCAGCAAGAGGGAAAGGTTTGGTTGTTTCTGGAGCCAGGTTTGCCTGCTTGTTTATTTTCTCCAAATTGACTTCAAACCTTTCTACTGAGTGTGGTACTTTTGCAAAGCAGAAGCATCTGCTTTTCAGAAGTGTGACACTAATCACTTTAACAGATAAATCCAGAAGTGTGATGTTCTTCTAAGGTATAGCAGGCTTCTTTCTGCCTTCCCAGCTTTCTTTTTCTAAAGCAAAATTATCCATGTTTCAGATTCCTCAGATAGTTTGCAGATGGCATAGAAACTTCTCATATATGTTTGAATTCACTAAAAAACAAATTGACTTGCATAGGTTCTGCTTGACAGCTCACACTGGAGAAGGGAAATATCCACTACAGGGTGTGTTTCTTCTGCTTATCTGCATAATTTTCTGTTCTTTCATGGCTTATTCTGAGAGTGACAGATCTTATGGCCTTTGTTAAAATGCCTCTGGTTAATCTTTGAAAATGCTTTCTCAACATTGGAATGTGTAAAAGGAAAGAACAGTACTAATGCCATCACTATAAAGTGAATGCTAGCCAAATATTGAAGTAATAAATGACTGGCATTAGTTATCCAGTGTAATTGAGGACTGCCGCTTGTCTTTCGAAAGGAAAAGACAAATCTTTTAGTGTTAATTTAAAAATCAGTTTTTCTTATAGCCAGAATTCATTGTAATAAGAATGAATCATATATCCATGTGGACCCTTCTCTTCAGACAGGACTGTGAAGCACATGTGATACTTTAGGTAAAATTCTGATGGTTATCTTGCATAGGAGGGGAAGGTGGGATAATTTGTTTTGGAATGATTTTAGCTTTTTCCATGGACAAGTGGTTTTTATTTCTAACCATGTCAGTCTAATTTCCTTTGAACTGTGTTTATTGGGGGTGTGACAACAAGGATGTTTTGTTGTGTTTGATACTGAAATGCTGGGATTGGTGAGGTACAGAAGTAGAAGCATAGAATCACATAATGGTTTGGTTGGAAGGGACCTTAAAGATCATCTAGTTCCAACTCCCCTGCCATGGACAGGGACACCTTGCACTAGACCAGGTTGCTCAGAGCCTCATCCAGCCTGGCACTGAACTCTTCCAGGGATGTGGTATCGACAGTTTCTCTATGCAACCTGTTCCAGTGCCTCACTATCCTCACGGCAAAGAATTTCTTCCTAGTATCTAATCTGAAACTTTCTCCTTCAGTTAAAGCCATTTCCCCTTGTCCTATCACCGCATACTCTTGTTAAAAGTCCCTCTGCGGTCTCCTTGTAGGCCCCCTTTAGGTACTGGAAGGCTGTTTTAAGGTCTGTCTGGAGTCTTTTCTTCTACAGGCTAAATAACCCCATCTCTCTCACCCTGTTTTCATAGGAAAGGTGATCATCTTCACAGCCCTCCTCTGGATCCTGCTCCAGCAGGTCTGTATGTTTCTTGCATTGGGGCCCCCAGAGCTGAATGAGGCATTCCAGGTGGGTGTGCAGGGTATACAAGAGCAGGGTAGAGGGGTAATCTGCCTCGACCTGCTGGCCATGCTACTTTTGATGCAGCCCAGGATATCATTAGCTTTCCTGGGCACACATTGTTGAGTCATGTCAAGCTTCTTGTTCACCAACACCTCCAAGTGCTTCTTCTCAGGGCTGCTCTAAGTCCATTGTTGGCCCAGACTGTACTTGTTTTTGGGATTGTCTCAGCCCAGGCTCAGGATCTTGAATTTGACCTTGTTGAACTTCATGAGGTTCACACAGGCCCACCTCTCAAGTCTGTCCAGGTCCCTCTGCACGGCATCCTTTCCCTCCAGCATGTCCATCACACCACACAGCTTGGTGTCATGGACAAACTTGCTGGAGGTGCACTTGATCCCACTTTCCATGTCACTGACAAAGACGTTACAGTGCCAATCCCAATAACCACCTAAGGAATGCCACTGGTCTCCACTTGGACACTGGGCCACAGACTGGAACACTGTGACTATACTGCCAAATCTTTATCCACCAAGTGGTCCATTCGTGAAATCCATGTTTCTCCAATTTAAAGACAAGGGTGCTGTATGAGACAATGTCAAATGCAATGCACAAGACAAAGCAGATGATGTCAGTCACTCTTCCCTCACCTGCCAGTTCTGTAATCCTGTTATAGAAGGCCACCAAATTTGTCAGACAAGATTTGCCATTAGTGAATCCATGTTGGCCGTCACCAATCACCTTCTTCTTTTCCACAGTCCTTGACATAGTTTCCAGGAGGATCTGCTCCATGATCTTGCCAGGCACTGAGATGAGACTGACTGGCCTGTAGTTCCCTCGGTCTTCCTTATTTCCCTTTATAAAAATGGGGGTTATGTTTCATTTTCTTCCTGCCGATGGGAACTTCACTGGATTGCTGCTTCTCAAATATGATGGATAGTAATTTAACCACTTCCCCAGCCAGTTCCTTCAGGACCCATGGGTGTATCTCATCAGATCCCATGGACTTGTGCTCCTTCAGGTTCCTTGAATGGCCTCAGACTTTGTGGTCTCCTTCAAGAGACAGTTCTTCATTCTCCCAATTCCTACCTTTACCTTCATTGAGTACCTCAGCCTTTTCTATGTCCTGGGTAACCTATGGGGGTAACCTCCCATATCCTTCCTGAGAAAACCCACATTTTCCCTAGTCTTTCTTTTATCACCAATGTACCGATAGAAACTTTGTTGTTACCTTTGATGCCCTTGGCCAAATTTAATCCTGTCAGGGCTTTAGGTTTCCTAACTAGTTCCCTGGCTGCTCAGACAATCTCTCTGTTCTTCTCAGGCTATCTTTCCCTACCTCCACGCTCTAAAGGGTACCTTTTTGTGTTTTGAGTTTCTCCAGGGGCAACTTGTTCAGGCCTCCTGGAATTTATGCCTGATTTCTTCTTGGTAGGGATGCATTGCTCTTGAGCCAGGAGATGATCCTTGAATTTCATCCAGTTTTCTTGAGCCCCTTTTCCCTCCATTGCTTTATCCCATGGCATTCTACCAAGGAAACCCCTAAAGAGGGCTGCCTGCTCTCCTGAATTCCAGGGTAGTGAGCTTGATGTGCATGCTCCTCACTATCCTGAGGATCTAGAACTTCACTGCTTTGTGCTCACTGCAGCCCAGGCTTCCCTTGAGCTGCACGTTCCCCAGCACACCCTCCTTGTTGGTGAGAACAAGATCCAGCATAGCACTTCTCCTTTTGGCTCCTCTATCACTTGGAGAAGGAAGTGATCAATGGGTTCCAGGAGCCTGCTTGATTGCCTGTGTCTGCTGTGTCATCCTGCTAACAGACACTGGGTTGTTTGAAGTCCCTCACAAGGACCAGGGCTTGTGATCCTGAAGCCATTTTGTTTTACTGAGAAGGGTCTCATTGGCTCGGCCTTCCCGGTCAAGTGGCCTGTAGCAGACCTGCACCATAATGTCATTGTTCCTGCCCTCCCTCCTTTTCATCCTGACCTGTAAGCTTTCAATCAGCTCCTCATCCATCTTCAGGGAGAGCTCCATGCACTCCAGCTGGTCATTCACAGAGAGGGCAACACTGCCTCCTCATCTCCCCTGCCTGTCCTTCCTAAAGAGCCTGTACCCTTCCATTCCAAAACTTCAGTCACAGAAGTAGTCCCAGTACATTTCCATGATGTCAATAAGATCATAAGCGTGCACGTGTGCTATGCATGTTAGCCATAATGCACTAAATATACTGTTATCATGGTGTTCAATATCTTATATTGGGTCAAAGTATAATGACTGCACATGGGGCTAATGAAATGTGATAGGCATCAAATCTCCTGTTGTCTCTGATTTCTAGTTTTACTCCATAAAATAGTTCTCTTAATACAGATCAAAGTTTCCCCATGGAAACCTCCTTTTACATGTAGTATTAGAAAAAAAACCACCCCAAAATGATGTGATATTTTAATATTTGGTGATGTTTTCCATGTGAGGTATCAGATCTTTTGCCTATGGCAATATGTCTTCCAAGTGGAAGAGAACTCAGAAACTGGAAACAGCAGGAATGACATGAATAGGGAAGGAAGGAAGGAAGGGAGGACTTTTCACAGTTTTGTTACAGAGATTATAAAATCAGTTGGGCTGTTCTGGTTAATATTTTTTTTATTTGTTTGCTTTACTTTTTTCACTTGGATGTCCAGTAGATTTATGTGATCACTTTTCTATTTCTTGTTTTTTTTTCAGGACTTCAAATTAGAAAGATTTAAAATTGGCACAGCTATCTCTCAGAGTGGTCACCCTGTGCCAGTGTAGTAAATAATGAGGAAGTTTCAAGAAGAAATGTCAAGCCTTCACTAAAATCTTTAGAAATTAAGGTTTAAGTCTTCCATCTCAATGTGGCTGATAGTCTTGGTTAAGATGTTTAGCTTGGATATTAGAATATACTTTCAAAGCCCCTCTTCATATGTGTACAGTCAGAGACTTGAAGCTGGATTGTCATGTCTCAAATGTACCACAGTAGTTAGCCAGTGAAGGGGTTTATTTGTAATTTTAGTCCTAGAGCTGATGAATAGGCAGCAGGAATAGAAGTATTTGGCTTGGGGGCAACCATTTTAAAGCTGTGGATGGAGCATATGGAGACTTGAGTGTACTCCCTTATTACGTACATACATACAGACATACATACACTCTGTTGCAGTGTGCTCATAGGATTTAGGGTATGTATATTAGTACAAGCTGTATATGGTTTATGTTCTGGAAAGTCTCTCCCTAGCTGTAGTCTGTACCCTCCCCTGCTGTAAACTTATTGGTGTACCCTTTTCCCCTCCTTATCTCCTCCCCTCTGGCTTTCCTTGGTTGGCTCTTTGGAGCTAACCACTTCCCTCTTCCCGCTCCTCTTAACTCTCTGCACAGCTTCGCTCTGGGTTTGCCTTCTCTGATTTCCGGTCCCTTCACCCTCCCTTGCTCTCCGTCCCTCTTTGCCGTCCCTGGACCCTCACCTGTGGACCTTAATAAATTCCCTGGATATCACAGATCGTGATCCTACACTTCTTTTACTGCCGCGACTCTACAGCGACTCACGTCCCCTGCAGCTCCACTGCTTGCTGCAGCCACGTCTGCCCAGGCAGCTCCCCTCTGTGCGCTGTGGGGTGGTTGCCCGTGAATCTCGAAGCTGCGCTGCCGCAACACTCTTTGTGTGTATACAAACTCATCTGTGTACCTGAGATGTTTCTTTCAGCACAACTCATTTCAGCACTCTTCCCCTTAAGTCAGGAGGAAAAGCAAACAGTGTAATCCCACTAGCTGAGATAATTATATCATACCCTGTGCTTTTAGTAGTCTGTGTTTCCTCTCAGTACTAAAGTGGAGAGAGCGATTGCTTCTAGCAGAGTGAGACAATATGAGACATTTCACTAGAAGGGTGTCAAACTGGAGAGCAAATTCAAAACATTAAAAAAAGACAGAGAAGAGCTTCTTGGTTCTTGTTCCATATTCCACCTAATAGCTATCTTAGAAAACTTCCAGACTAGACCAATGCAATGCCAAACTGAGAAATACACATACAATACCCCTTTTACCTGGCAAACATTAGGTGTAAACCTCATTTGTGTCTCTATACGCAATTACAGAAATGGGCTACTTAGTTGTTGTGGAAGGGTGGGTGCTAAGTTTAGCTTATGAACTTTCTGGTGAAGGGTGTAAGTGGGCAGTGCATTTTCTCAAGTGCTCTGCTCATGGACCTCGTGATGTCTCTTTGTACAGAGATTTCCAAGTGAATCTAAAACCTGTATTTTGTGTGTTTTGCCTTTTTCTATTTGGGTCTGTGTATTTTTGCTGATTAGCAATGAGAGAGCTAAGACTGAAATAATAGTAACTAGAGTTTGTCCTATATATCACCTTTAATCTGCTGAGAAGAACCTTGAAGTTTCAAACAATAGGGTTCACGGTTTGAATTAATAGCACTGGTCAGTCTGTACGTTAGCTCTTCTGACTGACAGGTTTGTACTTTCAACACTGTGGAGATTTGATAGCTGACAAAGTAAATCAAGCTTTTAAGTAAAAAGAAAATCAAACAAACTCAAGCCTATTCTCATGGATTAACTGTGAGCCAATCTCACATTGTAAGCATTATGGTTGATGTAGGATGTATGCCCTGGTAAACTGTGTGTGGTTCATTTAATTAAGCAAGGTGTTGCAGGTGTTGTAATTTATACTCTGAAAACATATAGCCCTTTCCAGTTGAGATTTGTAACTAGAGTGTATCTAGACTTCAGTGACCTACCAGAAAAAGTTGTCAGTTACAAAGCTGTCTCTCTAGTTCAAAACGTAATTCCCACAGCAGGATTTAAAGGCCAATTTTTACTTGTACCACTGTTGATACTAGATTTTTTGTAGTAATGGGTTGGCTCTTTTATTTTGAAAGGCTTGTTTTAAACCTCTATTGATACAATTTAGCATGTTTTAAAGCCTTGAGGAGACTTCTTTTTTTTTGTACAGATTACAGACAATTCTCAGCAGTTTGTTTCATTAATATCCACTCAAGTGTCTGTTTTCATGAAAAAGCATAAAATGAGAGATTGGGAAAACAAGCAAAATGGTATAAGTGGTTAGCAATGTGCATCTCCGTGGATAATGTACCTTGAAATAAACACTCTCAGTAACTGACTACTGTCATATAAGACTTGAATGTGCAGGACGATTCTGAATGATTTTTTGTGTGTGTATTTGCTGTGAGGTGGGAAATTCTTAGAATGTACTTAAACTCTCTGGGGAATTAAAGTTAGTTGTGTTAACTTTTCTCCTTTTGCAGGCTAATAACTCTGAGATGGTTAAAAATAATGTAACCAGAAATGTAAGTAATTCTATTTTATTTATTCTTTTTTCTTTTACTTGGCCTGATTTATTTTCCTGGTTGTGGCTGCTTATTTGTATTAGGTCTTCACAAAGCATTTGTTGCTAGCCATTTTCAAAGCACATACTTTGGTCTCTGTACTGTGTGAAATTAGATTCTAATTAGGACAATTAGTGGTTTTTTCCACCATCGAGTTTTTTCAGGAACAATGAAATGAACTCTGCATTCCTTATTTTTAAATCAAGCAGGGGACAAATAAAGCAAAATGTTATAATCTTCATAGACTGTATTGTATTCAGAGTTGTTCAGAAAGTCAAGAGATACTTTTTTTCAGCAAGAAATATATTTGTCCTTGTGTTCAATAGGAAATTGATCTTTTAGCTTTTATTTGTTTCAGTTACTATGCCACGTTATTTACAAAAGAAATTAGGTGCCCCTTCCCAGCCCTTTATTACTATGCCTGTAGTACTCCTGGTAAAAGTAGCACATTTATTGAAGTGCAATGGAACTCAGTTGTCTAATTGATTTAGAAATTTCTGCAAATGGGAAGTATAGCCCCTTTCAATACTGACAGCACTTATAAGTGTACTTGTAGCACAATTTCTGTAAAATAAATAAGACAAAAAAGACAACTTTTTAAACCTTTGGAGTTACCTTTTAACAGAGATGTCAAATTTTGCAGATTTCTAAATAAATCATGGGAGATGCCTCTAGTTAACTACCTGCTAGTAGGCAACTAGTGATACAGGTATTTGATTCTCCACTGTAAAAATGAGGCTAAAATTTAAAAAGGGGCAGAAGAAAGGATTTGCAAGATGCACATGGTCTTCACAGATTCATTGTTCAATTTCAGACCAGCTCTCTATTGCAATAAATGAGCATCTGTTTCACATTGTGAGAGAGACCATTTTTATTTATGCCTCAACATATGTTATACATGAGGTGAAAAAATTACTTTAGGGGCTGTTTATGTGCTGGGAGCTCTGTCTCCTGAGAGGCTTTGCCTGGCAGCCAATCAGGAGAGAGAAAGCTTCCACTGCTGGACTGCAAGCAACCTCCCCTTGCGGGTGCGTCAGATCCCTGGATGCCCGGGAAAAAATGCGCGGGAAGTCACGCTATAGGAGGGCCAAGCATATAACAGCAGCTAACTGAGACATAACCCTGGGGGCCCATTTTCTTTGGGTTTCTTGGAGGGAGTGGGGGCTCACCTGGAGGGTCAGCTCTGCCCGCCCCCCCTTTTCCTTCCTGAGGTCCTNCACGCAGCTGCTGCTGTTTGGAAATCATGCCCAGCCTGCCATGGGAGCCACGCAGACTCCTCGCAGCTTGCAGCGCACACACTCCATCTGCCAAACCCTCGCCGACGGGGCACCTGGGATACAGCAGTAACAATCTGTCCGGTATTCTCTCTGTCTCTCTCCCTCTCCCTCTCCCTTTTTCTCTCTTTGTTCCTTTTTCTGTCCCCCTTTGGTAGGAACACTTACCCTTCTTTATCAATAAACAGTTCTCAGATATAATGTTGCCACGTTTGCGCTTTATTTTTTGTCCAAGAAATCTATTAAAAAGCATCCTTCCTGACTCCCCCTTTTTATGCAGGGACGGGACAATTAGTCTTTTGTGTATGGCATTTATTTTGTGATGCCATCCATGGTTCAGTGCTGCAGGCTTCTGCTGGTGCCACTCTGTGCAGGGCATGAAGAGTTCTGGTCCCTGACTACTTATGTAGACAGCAGATGTTCAAAGAGGTTATATTTGTATTAGCAGTATAGTTTGTTTACTTTGGCTGACAATAAATGTTTTTCTACAACTAAGGGTATCTCTGTGTTGGACCCATTCTATTAACTACACTGTTTCAGTAAAATTAGAATTATTTCTAATTGCTAGAATATATTTGATATTGAGACCAGATAAAATGTCTAGTGACATGGTTGTTTCACCTTTCAGTTCACTGTTCTCTTCTTTAACTAGAGAAATCAACCAAAAATAAAAAATCAGAAGAGAGCAAACTTCTTAGTTATTTGCATGTGAATAATTGTTTTTGACAGCTGCTTCTAGTGAAACAAATGTGAAGCAGAATAATGAGCTCATTCTCTGATTTAATTGCTAGTTCAAAGTTTTTTGCATCGTTGTATTCCGTATGAATACTTCAGAGGATTTTCTACTGGTTGTTACACAAGCCAAGATCGTATGTTTCTTGGCTTTCTTTTCCTGTTCACATAATACTTTGTGCACAGCCATTTTGAAAGCAGCTTTAATAGCAAGCTGTGCCTTTTGTCTTACTGCATTTTGCATTGATTATTATTTGGCTTTAAGTAAGTTTCCCGAAATTGTTGGTAGTTACTTTCTATGGACCAGGAGGAAAGGTTGACATGGATTGAGGTTCAGAAGAAAGATCCAATCTGAAACAGATTTCTATTTGGAAAAGAGAGGAGGTGTAAAGGTAAAAGGCTGGGGAATTCACAGAATGCTGTCTCCAGGCAGTGGGGCTGGATGCAGCCATGAGATGAGGCTTAGATGAAGCTTTTGCAACTCTGGCTCTGTGATGTTGAGGTTTTCAGGTTTCTTTCATGTGGTGGCGTGGCAATCCACAGGCCTTACCAGAGAGTGTCTCTGCCCAGCCCGGGTCAGTGCCTCACTGCGCTTATACCAGCTGGGGAGCCAATAGCTAGCTCTGGTTTCGTCTGCTATTCTCAGCGTGGTGGTGGTAAAGGAGGCGAGAAGGGTCTATGCATGATGACCATAGAACACCTTTATTCGCATGGTCCCAGAGGCCAAAAGACCTCCCAGAGGCAGAGATGCCTCATGGGCGAAGACCTCATGTGCAAAGACTTCATCATGGTGGACGGTCTAGGGTTTTCTATAGAGACGGGGGCGGGGAAAATACATAGCCAATGGTCTCTGGGCATAGGGGCAGTAGATGGGTGGAGTTGGGGTACAGGAACCAATAGGGAAAACCTGAGGGAGTGGCCAGGATCATGTGGGAAGGGTGGACATATAAGGAAAAAGGGGTGGGGAAATACAGAACTCAATATTAGGGGGCAAACTGCAACACTGTGACTTCTGCACACATCCCATTTGTGTGGTGCTAATGGGAGGTGCATCCCTTGTCTTTCTGGTCTCTTCCAAGTTTGTGCCGTGCTTGTTCTCCTTTTTTATTTTACTAACTAAATTGGAAGAGACTACTTTGACTGTTTTTTGTTTCTGGAATTTCTTCTCCTTTCTCTCTCTCTCCTTTGCGTATTATTTCATGGCATCTGGTCCAGGAAAGAAAAGCTCTCTTGCTTTTTCCTGGCAATGTGTCTGCTAATGGAATATTTCTAGTGTCAGCCCATATGGCTTTATAAGGAAGCTGTGTGAACATCAGCCAAGGCAATTTGACTTGGTTGTGACACTATTTAAAATTTTGTTAGCTTCATTCTAGTGTTTAGGGTAGCTCTGAGGCATGGATAGCACATTCTTACTTGGGAAATCAGAAGTGCATTTTCTTACATTTAGAGGGTTTCCTTATGCCCTTATGGACTGGAATGTTATTTTATTCTTAATAGTAACATATTTAAAACAAATAAATCGAACTTCCTGTTTCAGCTAAAGGCTAGCAGAAGTGATTCTGTCACTTTCTATTCAATAACTGTGTACACATAATTTACTGTTAGCTGACAGTGTGCTAAATCTGTGGTAAAAGTTTAATTCAGGTTTGATCTCTTGCATCTTAACTAGGTCTGAGAGAAACTCAGGAGATCCACTCTGAAGGCTTTCTCTCTGCTGCCACCTTTTTTTCTTTCTACTCTGCACATAAGTGTCTCATTACAGGAAATAGAGCACATACATACGAGAACTTTGTGTTAGGTGCTACTGGGTCATGCCATACAGTACTTCTACAGAGCCTCAGAATGTGGTAGGTGTGAATTAATGGAGAAACCTTTATATTCTGCTGTGTCTGTTGTGCTTAATGACATTGTCTTTGGATAGTATTCATTTGGGAAGCTGTTTCAAAGCTCTAGCATAATTATGCAACTATGCTACAACTGGAGCTGGAGCATGTATATTACTTTAGTCAGTTGAGGCAAGCTCCTTACCTAACACTTAATATATTAATACTTAAATATGGATGTATTAATTTTCTCCATAGATTTGTAGTGGAAAACAGTCATGAGTGTTGCCACAACTCTGATTCACCCAGTCAGGTGTGCAAAAGACAATAGTACTGATTAGGGTTAGGTGCTAACTTCACAAAGCTTTGTGTGAACTCCTTGTCTTGAGATATTGTAGAACTAAGGCTTCAGAAATACAGTTTTCTAAATGTGAGCATGTATACCTGTAAAATTTTACACTGAGACACAATTACACCTCATGCTCGTGTGAATAATAACTTTACATGCATTCAGTTTTTTCTTCTAGAGAGTCCTTAGTAGGAAAAAAGTGCTATGTGCCTTCTCTCTGTTATGAATTCCAATTTTTTAAGAAAAGACCAAATGACAGATAGACAACCCAACTGTACAAGGAATTTTCAGGCCATAAGCAGGGCTGTTTTCTTGAATCTAAGTGAGTTGGAAGATGACCTTCCTACCCTGTTTAGTTCCTTCTTGCTATGGGAGATTGGTAGATAGAACTGTATATCCAAGGGCCCAACAAACTTGATAGAGCTGAGATGGATCCCGAAGCCCTACAGTGAACTTGTTTGGGGGGTCCTGGCAGTTTTGGCTGAAATGTTGTAGGAAAGAATTGTGGGAGCAGCTTTGCCAGCAACTAAAAGTCAGGGTAGATTTTGGCAGAGAGAAAGCAAGCTGGGATTTATAAGTTCTGTGGACACTGCTATTTGCAAGGGGCACATCTCTGGACTCCTGCTGTATAGTACAGGAGGGAGCAGATCAGGATTTCTTATGGAACACAGTATACAAAACAAAACGAAATTTGCTCTCAAACAAGTACATGCTTGCAACAGAAATAAATCTCTTCCGTGGAGTCAACTAAAAATATTTTAACTTAATTTTTAATATATACTATAGAAATTGATACACAGTAGCATACCGACATTTGTATTCACAAGGCATGAATATTTTCTGCACTAGGAATCATTCTAAAGCCAGAGGCCAAAAGATTATGCAAATTCTAGTTCTTATCCAAAATATCCAAGCATGTTTCACTGTGTCACTAGGAATTACTATGGTGAGCAGTCCAATAATCAGTGTAGTTCATTGCCCTTTTACTCCAGTATGCTGGAGTATATAGAGCAGTTGCACTGTTCCTTAGAATAGGTTGGAGAATTTCTTCTAATTCCTGTCCATGGCTTGGGGAATGAAAATACATCACAGATCTGGTTCAAATGCATTCAGGTCTCCTGCTGATGAGTCTATTTGTGTTTTTATTTAAGCTGTTTGAATGGTGAACAATCACACAGAAAAAAAGTTTTGTAAGTTGATTAAAAGCTGTGTAAAACCCATGTAATTTTATGCAGATTAGCTGATCATAATTTCTGATGGTTTTAGCAATATTAAAAATAGGCACAAATAAAATACTTGTATCCAAAATAGATCCGTGTCATTCCTTCAAAATATGTCCTGATTCCTTTAAGTCACAGATTTGTCACTGATTTACATTTCAGATAGTTGTAGTTTCTACTCATTGATCCTTACACCTTTCATTCAAGAAGGAGCCAAGGAGAGAAACATACGAGCTATGTGAATGCATGTCAGATGCTGTAGCCCTGAGTTTTCAGTAGTGCTGTTCCTCAAAAGAATGTATATATGGCAGCTGTTTAAAACAACCCAGTCCTTGAAACCAGGATTTCTTATATTCTGCTGAGATAGCTTTTAAGCAGATACTGTATTATTGTGTTATAGTTTAATGCCAGCCACAAGGTCTAAGGAAAGGCAACTGATTGATTTTTCATTTGGCTTTCTTACCCTGTCTTTGATTCTAGTCTCAAAAGGGGAAAGTCATAATCCCACCTAGTATTTCTAAGCCCATGTGTGGCCCACATGTCTAGTTTTACTTTGGTATTGGAAACTAGTAGTTCACATACTAGGTTTTTTATTTATTTTTCCACACCTGTGTAGTAACTCAGGGTACTGTAAAAATGCAAATTAATTTATCTGGGGCAAAACTGAACTCCCCTCATCCTTTGTCACTTTCATAATCTTTCTGGTCTCTGTAGCTCTGCTAACAGACGACTTTAGCCAATGAAATATGTAAACCTACTGAGATATGTAAGCCTACTGGCTGTAACCCCAGTTCCCTTATTCTGTTCTTGGAAAGGTTGAGAATGATCATCTAGCTGAGATAATGACTTTTTTTTTTAACTTGATTTTCTCCATTTCTTTCTTTGAGAGACAGCCTTCCATCATAGGACAGGGGATGAAGATTTAGCAGAAAGGTTATTTCTTATTCCTTCTGTTTCTGGACTTGAGGAGAAGTTGTCTCAATGCCACCTCTGTGCCACTAGGTGTGACATGGCCTGTACCATACCTTTGTCATGTTTTTGCTCTGAAGCTGTGTGAAGCAGTTCGAAGTAAGATTGTAAAGGTATGAGATGCTGTTTGCTGCCTGGGACAAGCACAGGCTTGCTACTTGAGGCAAGGCAGGTAATCCATAAAGAAGTTCACCTGCCTTGGTGTCAGAAGAAGGTGAATAAACAGGGCTGATATCAAAAGTCTGTTTTGTTCTATCTGTGCATTAGTTTAATTGGACTGTTTGGCCCACTTTCTATGCTTGCCTTGGCAGCAGGCTGTACTGGAAAATTTAAGTCCAGTGACTGTTGTGAGCTGGTGAAGATGATGCACAATTAAATATGGCACTATTTCTTAGCTTCGGTATCATGCCTCAGCCATAGGGGACTCTGGGATGTGTTTGCCTGAGGACTTAATTTTTGAGAAAGTTGGAATAACAATGTGATGAGCCCAGTACTAGATGCAGGAGCCAATGGTGGTAAAAGAAGCAGTAAGGAGTATATCAAAGGAGTGAGTTGTATGGCTTGAGTTTTTACTGGGAAAGGGCAATTACACAGTACCTTGGATGCCATGAATTTGCTTATTAAAGCAAATCTGTGACTGAAGAGAAGACGGTTGTCTTTTGAGAAGCAATTGTTTCCCCCTGCAGGCTTTCATACAACTGCAGGCAAATTTGACGAAAAGGCTTCTTGCCCTTGTTTACATAGGGATAACTTCTGTGTTATTGTTCAGTATTGATCTGCTTGGAATTTAAAAATTCTCTAAAACAGAATAAATAGGTGAATAGAAGGTGTTTTCATTTTTGAAAACTGTTCTTTATATGAACGGTTCTACTATCAGGTATACTGTTAATGGCTGCATTGCCAGGCAGTCCTAGGGAAGCAGGGGAACAAGAATCATGGGGAGAAGTTCACGGAACAATAATCTTAGGGTGGTCTGTCCTACTCACAACATATCAAGCACTATTTTCACTGAATCTATCCTAGTTACAACTCTAAAATTTTAGTGAGGTGTGGTTAAAACACCACATTTTGAGCCACTACTTTTCATCACCCTTCATCTTCTCTACTGCTGTTGGTTGGCAGGAAATGAAAATCATATGTAGTTTTGTCAGATTTTCTGTGTAATTGTCCATTCTGGGGTATGCCAGATGGCATTTGCTGTCTTGAAAGATTAGTCAAATATTTTGCCATTACCTCTCCAGTGTGTAGCAAGGCAGAAAACAGTGTTTGTTTGTTTTCACTTCGATGGAGATGATTTGCCTTTATGGATGTCTGCCTTGTGCTGCTGAATCCTGTTTGGGGAAGCTTATATTCTGATGGTGACACAGCATGCATACAGTGAATATATATCTTAGTGATGTTTTTTAGTTCTTTTTGCTAGTGGTTTGCATTATGCTATTGTTCATAATAGCTTATACACTGCATGCTACTAGGATTTATGGTAGTTTATATGGCACAACAGTGGGAAATAGAGAATGATTTTATCACTTACTTTCTTACTAGAGGAAGCTGTTAAGTGTCTGATTATTCAGGTTACATGATAGTTTAGTCATCAAATTTTTAATAAATGGCAGAAGCACTTCTTAAGCAATGGATACATCTGTGTGACCAATGGAAATGAACAAGAGTTGCTTTCTACTGTTGGTGATTGATACGGGTACTGAGCCTGGTTCATGCAAAGTCTGATTTATTGTACAGAGCACGTCTTTTTATACAGTTACAAACTATAGCTTAGCTGTTAAAAGAACTTTGGTTTCCAGGGTTACCTGTTTTACTTTTCTTGAAGGCTACTGATCACCGTCATCTTGCTTAACGTCTCCTGCTACTCACTTAAGCATGAGGTAAACACACTGTCTGTCTCAGCCTCCGTCGGGTGATTCAGCTTATCTCTCTTAATGTTTCACGTTAACTGATAACAAAAGACTTCTGCAGCCCTCTGACCCTGCAGCTCCACCCTGAACTCCCACATTCTGCTTAAAAAACCGAAACAAAATATGCCAAAAGCTCTATGTCTTGAATTTCAGTTGTAATTATTTACTTGTTTTGGCACCCATGGTGCTATTATCTAAAGCCTTTAAAATTCTAAGAAAGGATTGGGTATAAAGAGGCAGAAAATACCATGAAGTTTTCTCATCTTCTGTTGTCTAAATAAAGAAAGAGACTAGTGAAACTGGGACTAAGCACTTACATGAGGTGCACCTTATGCCATCAGCTTTAAAATTTGTCAGAATAGTTCAATTTTAGAAATTCTGAAAGAAAATGTGCCACTTTCATGCTGGTATGTGCCCTAGCTATTCCCAGATTTTGATATACAGCATCATTTTATGCAAAGTTCTAAGGCGTCTTCCATTCAAGCGCACTTTATTTGGATTGGGAATACTTGTCATGAGTAGCCAAAACAGATAGGGTTTATCAGTTTTCCAGCTCTTACCCTTAATAAATAAGATTTTATGTGCATGTTTCTGTATATTAAGTATGAATTCAGGGCAGGGAGAGGAGTGAATGCTCTTTCACTTATGGATTTACTGATGTGTGATATTAAATTGAACATCTGATTTTCTGTATCAAAACATACACCTATCTAAGTGCTAAAAAAATATAAAAATATATTAATTAAATAGATACATAAGATAAAATATGTAGAGACATAGGTAAATGTAAAGTGAATAATATTATTTATTTAATGTTTGTATTAAATAAATAATAGTAGTAGCTGTGTTTTTGTAGAGCATTTTTCTTTTTAAAACTATCTTGGAAGGAAGGGATACTGCCCTATTTAGATGTCTGTTTCTCTCTGTCACACACAGAGCTTGGGTGACAATCACATTGGCGCTTAATTCTGAGTCAGCTGCAATTAGGTGAGACAAATTCTATTATGGTTCATGAGGAGAATATTTTTAAACTTTTTCAAGCATAGTTGCTATTGCTGAACAAGTGGAACTGCTAAAATAAACTATTATGCAGTAAATTCTCAGGAGTCTGATACAGGAATATATATTTCAATATTTTCATAAGAAAATCAGTTGGGAGGAGTTTGCTTTTGCAGGTTTGTAAAAAATTCAAGTTTCATATTGATTTGCCCCAATCGAGCCAGGAGACAC
>VZRM01008423.1:0-17813 GCA_013397955.1 Grantiella picta
GAAGGAAGGAAATGATTCCCATTGGTTTCCCCAAGTGAAAACACGTGCTGGAACCTCAGCCAGCTGTGCTCCTTGTTATTTTAATGAGAAATTCCATAATTAGTAGCCAAAAAAAGGAAAAAGAAGTTATGCTGCAAGTGAAAGAAAACCTCTCTCTCTTGATCATCAAAGGGATGTGGTGTTTATACAAACAGATATTCCTTGACAGGCCATGATGTTCCCTAATCTGTTTGCTTGAGGGAATTAAAAAGAAACATTGAAACAAAACAAAAACAAACAAAAAAAAAGCAACCAAATAAAAATTACAGGTTTTTTTACTTAAACAGCCCATGTCTCCCCACCTGTGATTCATTTGTCAGCAGTTAAACATCATTACAACATTAACAGCCAATCTCAGTGCAGAAGAGCTGGGCTTTGTACAGCCATAAACTACAGGACATCAAAATGCACTTTATGGAGTAGGGGCCGCTCAGGAGTGACCCCTTCTAAACTTTTACAGTTCTCTGCATTCTTCTGATTATGCTAAAGATTTATTTGAACTCTGATATATATATGTATTTTAAAAAAGGAAACAAAGAAAGGAAGGAAGGAAGGAGTGTTTTATTAAAAACATTTCATCCAGGTTCTTTAGGAGAAGAAATAACAGCAAGAGGTTTTCAGCAGGGAAAATGCTGGACCTGTGGAGCAGGGAAAATGTCCCAGTGCTGTGGGAGTCCTGCTTCACCTGCCAGGCAGCAAAATTCCATAAACATGGGGGTGTTTCCTGGCTATAAAAAATGGGATTTTACACACGGACTCACAGAAACACACCTGTAATGGATGTATATACATACAGGAATTTTTGCAGAAATACCAGATGATGGGATGGGATGGGATGGGATGGGATGGGATGGGATGGGATGGGATGGGCTTNGTACACAGTGGAGAAGTGCTGATGAGAGAGATTTTTCCAAGGAAACCTGCCACTTCACACAGTTGCTCTTTCCCATGGGGAAGAAATTTGCTGAAAACTTGCAGAGTTCTTCTTTTTATATCTTTTTTTTCTTTCTCCCTATTTTATTTTGAAGGGCTGGGGGAGACAAACCTGAAATGAAACACTTCATTTTGGTCAGTTTGACCTGATTGGGGGAATATTTCATTCTTTTGATTGGATTGGTTTCAAATCAATTCACAACACTCTTCAACTTTCCTCAGGGAAAGTGCAGCTCCATCTCTTTTCCTTTGTTATGGCTCTGCTCTCGGGAGGACTTTGATGCCCAGGAGGCAAAAAGCAACTTTTGTGCTGGCTGAGTCCATGGGAATGGTGTCAATCCAAGTCCAAAGAGCAGGGAGACAGAAAACAGCCCTGATAATCCATAATTCCTCTCCAGAGCTACGTGAAGGAGAATAAGAAAGAAAGAAACTCTCTGGAGATCCTTCTCCCAAACCCCTCACTGCTGCCAGCCACCAGCAAGGCATACAGGGAAATTAGTTTCATATAATGACCTGAAAATAAGCATTTTCCAATCATTTCAGCTCCTGTTCTGATTTCCAGCATTTCAAACCATCTCTGTGTCACACCAGTTCAAACATATCTATATAAAATACTATTTTTTTTTTTTGCTTAACAGCAGTCCTGGAGCCTCATTTGAAATGTCAACTTGTGTCCTTTTGAATGACCTTCCCTCTAGTTAGGTCTGTGGCTGAGATAGGGAAGACACAGAAAAGCTGGAATGAGCCATTAGTTGCTGATGTTTTGGTGCTGAAGAGCTCAGTGATCACTGCTGGGATTTCTTTTCCCTTTCTGTTGGCCAGCTCCTCCAAATTTCTCTAGTTGCTTCCCCCAAAATGGTTCTGTTTTCCTCAGTAAATTAAAGCACAGATCAAATGGAGCATGTTGTCCTTTTTTCTGTTCACATTTCTTTGGGAAAAAAACCCCAAAACTGGCGTGTTTTGAAATGGAATTACCTTGTATAAAAGTGCTGAAATCCAATCTATTTTCAAAAGCACCATTCTCCTGGGTTTTTAGGATTTTTTTTTCAGTCCAAATACTACAAATGATGCTGGCTAAAGCAAAATAAAATAACAAAACAGGGAGTCATGAGGTTTTACTGGGACAGACTGGGGAATGTGGTCCTGTTTTGTCCAGGATTCCTGACCACTCCTGCAGCTCCTGCAAGGTTCAGTGGAATTGCAGAGTGGAAAAGATGATTTTCCTGCACGAGGATCCCTGATATTCTCTCTGTGTGCATTTCCAGAGCTCCTGTGGCTGTCAGAGAGGGAAGTGGAGATGTGAAGCTCCCCTGGATGTTTTACTCCATGGATTTGCAGAGCAGGAGTTGCAGGTAAGGGATCTCCTGTCCACGCTCATGGACTTTGCAAGAAACACCCCAAAAGGCACAGCACACCTGGTTTCAGCATTTGCTCGTGGCTGAACCTTGGCTCCTACAAAGCTGCTCCAAGTGCAGAGTAACCGCTGTGAGGAAAGATTTATTGCTCTGGACCCAAACCAGGCAGAGTTTCATCGTTTTGGAGCTCCACACTCCGAGCTGGGTGAGCTGTGGGGTTCTGATGTCCAACCCACAGGCTGGAAGGGACCTGCGGGTGTCACCTGCTCTGCCTCCCCAGCCCAGGTCTCAGGTATCATCTCTCTAGAGGTTTGAGGAGCTTCTGAGACTCTGACAGGCCTTTCCTCTCTTTCTTTAATATTCTTACCAGCCATGAAACAAAGAAGTCCCGAAATCCTGAGGTTTTTGCATGTTTACTGTAAGCTGGACAGGAGCCTCGATGACTCTGATGCATTTAAAAGACGAGGGGAAACAAGGAATAACAGGATTCGTTGCCATAACAAAGGATGATCCAATACCTCCGGACCTAAAAATAGTTGCTCCCTGTTAACCTCTCCGAGATATCTGCTCCAGGGTTGCTGCTGTTCATTTTTCGAGCATCATCAAGAGAAAGGAAAGGAGGAAGGAAGAATTAATTCAGGCTACGGGGAGCAGAGTTTTGGTGGGAATGCCAGCTGGAGCATGGAGCACACCTGGCAGTTCCAGGAGCTGGAATGAGGAGTGGAAGGATGGGTTTGCACTTAAAAATCTGGGCTGAGACCTGGCAAGACCCAGCTCTGCCCTTGGCTTTTCCCCATGCTCCTCACATGGCACTGGACTGATCCTTTCTTTTCCCTTTCTTTTCCCTTTCCTTTCTTTCCGGGTTCTTCCTCCCTGAAATGTTTGAGGGCAAAAGATTATTCCCAAAACACTTTTCCAAAGGATGGTGTTACTCCAGCCGTGCTGGTCTTGGAAGCAAAAGTCCAAGGAAACACTTTTTAAAACCTCTGACCCCACAGCCTGTCTGGCCTCATGTCCTATGCAACAGCTGGGATTTCCCTCCTGGAATTTCCCAGTAAAACCCAGGACAGACCCCAAGCTGTCCTGCCCTGTCCCTACTCTGCAACCAGAATTCGATTGCTTTCCCTTTTTTATTCTCTCCTCTGACAAAACCCACCAAGCTGTGAAGGAAGGGGAAACCTGGATGCATGAAAGGCCTCCCAAAATTCCCAGTTTTGGAAAAGGGCTGCCTACTGAGCCTCTCCAGGCATCTTCTGGCTGAGGGTTTGCTGTCCCCGAGATCACATAAGAAATCCCAGGGACTGGCTGCAAAGGCATGGATGGCTCCCACTCCTCCCCTGGGCAGCAGGACGCTAATTAGCCTCTCCTAATGATGTCTGCAGGCTGTGGAGCTTGTGAGGATCTGCTCTGGAAGAAGCCAGAGCTCCATCCCACTGTTGGAGCATGGAGATCTGTGTGTTTCAAACAGCCCAAACCAGAGCAGGGCTGTAGGCTCTGCCCACTTCTTTTGGATGTATCTGCTAAAGACCTCATCAATTCCTATTCCTGAAGTTCATACCACAGCAGAGCCAGCCCAAAACCATGGAAAGGACAATTTATTTGGAGAGCAAAAGGGCCTCTGGATCTGCAACTGCTATAAACTCACAGGAGACTTTTTTTTAACAATGAGTGGGAAAGTCTCATTAATTTTGCCTGCCAGTTTCTGGGCTTTTGGGGTATTCTAGCATGTGCCTCTGTGAGGATTAGAAACCCTGTTTCTGTGAAGACTGGGATCCTTTCCCAGCAATAAAAGACAGAGGTTATTTTTAGTGGAGGGCTGAACTTAGCAGGGTCACGAGAAAATGGGAGATAGACGGGAAATAGTGGTTTAAGAGTTGTTATGGGAAACGCCTGGGAGACGAACCTGCATTTATTCCCTAGGTCTGCCTAGCCCTGGTCTCCATAGCTTTCAGTGCCATGGATTTAGTGTCTGTGTGGAGCTGGTGGGGTCACCTTGTCCTTGAGAAAGGATCATCAAAAAGGCCAAGGAATCACCAACCACTTCCTTCTGTCCCCTTCCTCCCCTTGGAAAGGACTTCCAGACTCCTCCAATCTGCTTCCACTGGATACAAATAGATTTATGAAAGAGAAGAGCACTCCAAACACTCTGTCATTGCTGTTTCTGCACATCCACCATGTTTTCAGCATTTTAAACAGGAGCAGTCCTATGACAGCTGAAAACTCCGCTTTTTCCTCAGGAAGAAAGCTTTGATTTCCCTGGTTTGCATTAAAATCCCTATGGAATCCTTGCTCTGTTGAGTTAAGGGGAGATGATAAATTTCAAATGGCAGAGCTGGAGCTCAAACAGGGTTGATCCTGGTTCTCTTTGCTTGAGCAGGACTTTGGAAGCTGCTCCTGGAACTCTCTCCACAGCAGACACGGCAAGCACTCACTGCCCCACCCTGAAGGGCCAGGAGGTCACCAGAGAGGTGCAGTGTGGCCATAGCTGCTGAGACTGGGAGATCCACATCCCCAGAGGTCACAGCACATCCACACTATTCCAGGGTTTGGCTCCAAGGTGAGAGTTTGCCAAAACCCACGAGCTCTGCTGGGAAACAGCTGCCTTCATTCTCTCTCTGTTTGTTAAGCTCTTTTCCCAGGGATCTCCTCTTGAATGTAACAATGGGAATCTGCCTTTGGACTACTGTTAGCACTGAGTGTATCCCAGCATGGATGGGAGTTGAGCTTCCTTTGAGGAAAATGAAGCCAATGCTGTTGGTTGACATTGACCTGTAGCACACTCAGGTGGAATTTCCCAGCTTGGAGGCACAGGGAAGACCTCCACTGAGCAATGGAGATGGTCCACATGCCCCAGAGCTGGATATTCCAGGCAGGCACTGCTGGGCTGGAATACAACCCAGGGAAGCAGAGTGTTGTCTAATTTGGGTGTCCATAAGCCACTCCATCACTCCCTCGGTGGTTTGTGCTGGTTGTGGCTTCTCTTGTTGGAGCTCTGTGGTGCAGAACCACCTCCTCATCCCTCCGGGAGAGCTTGGCTGACACCTCTGCCCTCGCTGGGAACCCCACGGGGCTCTGGCAGAGCGAGAAATCAGCGGAAATCTCTGCCACCACAACACAGACAAACCACATCCGTGTCTGTCCACAGCTCTTTCCAGAACTCCCAGAGTCCAAAAAAACAACCAAAATCCAGTTGGGGTCGTTAAGTGACACCAGAAAACCCTCGATGTGCCACTGAGTCCTCCAGGAGCAGACATGGACATTGGGAATGCTCCATGGGAGAAGCAATGACCCCATTTTCAACAGGTTTTTCCCACTTATCTTCAAAGCCAAGCTTGGCGTCTGATGTATCCAATGCTATGGCATGGAATAAAGTCGGCTTGGGAAAACCGGGCGATCTTTGGCTGAAGAAAAGAAAAATATCTTTCAGATATTTTATAATCCAAAAAACGTGGTCTCCAATGAGCTTTTTTCCAAGCACATTAGTGCTACAGCCATTAATAATCACAGAGCTCAAAGAAAAAAGTCAGCTGGAAGAGAGTTGAAAGGGAAACCTATTAAAATAAAAAAAGCAATTTCCCAAAAATATATACAGCTTCATTTCCAATATTTTTTTTCTGGGATTTTTTGGGTTTTCTTTCTTTTTTTCTTTTTTTTTTTTTTCTGAGTTATTTTTTGCTGCAACTAAAACTTTCAGTGACCTAATAGTCCTTTTAAAAGACAGCTGCGGGGAATAAAACGGGGCTGTTTTGTTCCTCTTGCATTGTTCTTAACAGCAGGACCCATTCCTCCTTGTCCTGATTGAATGCTTCCCAGAGTGTCTAGACATGTCACCACCACTGCTGAGGGGCCTGGAGATATCAGGGCTCATCCCAGAGCTGGGAGGGCCTCTTATCTGTCCTACCCACCCTGGAGAGTCTCTCCAAACCCGAGACTTGGGTGAAAACCCAGATTACAAGATTCCTAAAAATATCTTCTGCGTTGCTCATTTTTAGGTTGCGCCAGGGTCATGTTTTCCGTGTTTTCGGGAAGCTGAGCTTTCTGCAGGAGAGCACAGCTTCCTGAGCAGGGATTTTGGAGCAGCACCCAGCTCCCCCTGCCTGGTGACCACAGAGCGGAAGGTCACAGGGTGAGCTGCCCCATCCCTCTCAAGTTCCTGCAGCTTGGGGCAGCTTTCCCTTCCTTCCATGGAGGCTCCAGGTGGACATACCTAGCCCGACACTCTGGATGTTTCCAACTTTTACCCTTTGGGAGATATTTCACCCCAATTTTTTTCTACCTTCTTGTCCAACTCTGACCTTGCAGCCACTCCTCGGTGTGGCAATTCCTTGGCCTTGGAATGTCTCCAGCTGGGATGAAGTGTTGGTCCAGTCCTCTCCTTCCTGCCAAAGGTTGTTAGCACATCCATCCCACAGCTCACAGCTCATCCCCAGTCACGCCCTTGGATCCCAGAAATCCCATGTGCTAAGGACAGGAAGGCTCTTCCCGACAATCCCGAGAGCTCTTGAAGCAGCAGGATCGCTTCCCAAATTAAAAATAGCAGGGATAATAATAGCCCTTATTCCTGCATCCCTCCTCTAATGCACCAGGACTTGGCCAGAGCCTGTCATCTGTCAATTCCAATCTATTTCTGTCCTGTGTGGAAGGATCTGGCTGGGATTCCTGGGATTGGGCTGCTTAAGTGACTCATTCCCAGCTGATTGCTCTGTGGCTTCAGCCAGGTGCTCCTGGGACTTGGTGTCCTCATCTGGTTTCCATAAGGAATCGATGCTGCAGGGTAGGAGGGAGAAAGGGAAGGATGAAGAGCACATCCCTCAGAGTGATCTGCCCGGAAATCGGCCTGTGTGAGGGATCAGAGGGTATTCCAGAGGTAAGGATAGGAGAGGCAGGAATGAAAGTCCCCAGTGTGGGTTTCTGTTGGGCTGAGGGAAAGATGGAGTCACAAAAACCTCAGGGAGATTTCTTGTGGACCTCTCTCGAGGCTCCACAAGATTCCTTGAAGGATTCCTTGTGGACCCATCTCAAGGATCCACAAGACTTCTTGAGGGATTTCTTGCGGACCCATCTCAAGGATCTTCAGGAATTCTTGAAGGATTTCTTGTGGACCCATCTTGTGGATCCAAAAGATTTCTCAAGAGATTTCTTGTGGGACCAAGAGTCAGAGGAGGGAGGAGATGGAGGAATGAGACCCATGGCATGGTCTGGATGACAAGGCTGGCTCTAGAGTTGCAGGATGCACTATGGAAAGGCACAGACAGCCCTCAGAGCTGTTCCCTTCCTCAGGAAGCACAGGACTCAGCAGTAATGCCTTTTCCAGCCCCACGGGTGATCCCTGAGGAATGTCCAGGAGCAAGGACCTGCACCAGTGTCCGTGAGGCCACTGCATGTCCATGTTCACCCTGTCCAACTTCCAGAGGCATCACTAACATCCACGGACTCATCTCCAGCACAGAAATGCCAGCTCCTGCTGGCTGTGGTCATCTGGGCCTAGAAGAGCAGATCCACGAGCATAAAAAGGGAGGGAAAACTCCCTTTAGCATCAGAGGAGTGAGAGCAACTCTGAGTGGGAGCTCCAGCCCAGTCCCCTCCCTCTGGGGGACCAAGGGGGTGAGGAGGGATGTTCTTTCCTTTCCAAGCCCATGGCACTGGGATCCCAGTCCTACTGGTGTCCTATTATCCCGTGTTTTCCAGCACAGCCTGGAAGCAGAGAAGGGAAGCACGATCCCCCCCCCAAAAAACGATGTTGGTGTTGGTGTGCAAAAGGCAAAGCTGAAGGTGAACTGCAGAGCTCCGGGCAGGGAGAGGAATGAAATGTGGTCCTAATTACTTGCTAACTATCCCACATTTCACAAGTCATTTTAATGGCCCAAATGAATACCTTTCAAGCTCGGAGCGATAGGGACAGAGTTCTCTCACAGGGGGACATGTGGTGCCAGAAAGCCCATTCTGAGAGGAATATTGTTATCTGAAATGACATTAATACATCCTGTTATTCCCTCACGCCGGATCGTGTGCCGGGAAGGGACGGTGCTGTTAAAATGTCAGCATTCAGGCAGCATCTCAGCACAGTAGCTGGTGCTGAGGGGTCAGGCAGGCAGCCCTGGGAGTAATCCCTACTGCCCTGGGTAAATCCAGAGCCTTCCCGGGAGCTGGAAGCTCCATTAGTGCACCATCCACCTGTGCTGTGCTTCCAGGTGGGCTGGAGAAGGGAGGGTTGGCACCGGATGCTGGTTTGGTCCAGGGTATTTTCCCTCCACTGCAGTTCCTCTGTACCCAGCTGCTCCATGGATAATGACAGCTCTCATAGAAGATCACTGCTGCTTTTCCATAGCTCCTGGACACCTCACAATAATGGGAAACAAGTTAAGGAAAGCTCAAAACGAGGTGGCTTGAAACTCACCGTGTGCCTTTTAAAAAACGAAATATTTTTCTTCCCCTTCCCCTCGAGTTTCATTGCACTTTAATTGGGGAGAAGCTGAGAAATGCTGTGGATGTTCTCCCAACTTCACCTGCCTCATGAATGCCTCTGCTCTGATCTTGTGGCTCAGCTGCTGAGGAAATAAATTGGAAAAGGGAAAGGAACAGTCAGCTTTGGGTTTTCCTAATCATGGGGAAAAAAACCCACAACAAAATTAAACAAACCCCTTGTTTTATTATGCCTGGAAGGAGATGCTCAACCTCTTTTCCACCACGGGGCGGTTTGGGTTGGAAGCAATCTTTAAAGCCTGTAAAGCCCCGAGCAGGGACACCTTCAATTCCATTTTTTTATGCTTCATTTTCCTTGCTTGTGAGTAGGATAGATCAGCATATTTTCAGCCCCAACCTGCCTGAGCACAGGGAGCTCTAAGGCAGGGCACGTGTCGCCGTTCCGAGCACGCTGCTCCATGCTGTGCCTTGGCTGGGCTCCTTTCCCCCGCTGAGCACTGCGATGATAATCGGAGATAAATTTGGGATGTGCTGGGATCCAGTTGACAGGGAACTCGCCTGGGCCCTGCTGAGGGAGTTTGTTGTTTCAGCAGCATCTCCTCATCCGTTCCTGAGAGCTGCTTGTCAACACTCAGCAGAGGGATGGAGGCAGCTCTTGGCTAGGGAATAACGCCTTAATTTGGGAGTGGAAACACACTTAATTTTGGGAAGCATTACCCTGGCTCTTCTCAGGGACACAGGTTTCTATTAAATGCCAGTCCATCCTGCACTGCATCATCTCCATTACACCCTACAGCTATCCCAAAGTGCTCCCCACTTCCCAAATCCCACGGCAGCAGCTTTTCGCTTTTTTTATTGCAGCTAAGGAGAAGCACCACATATCCAACACATCTCCTTTCAGCCCTGACGTTTCCAGGGAGCTCCTGGCGCACCCTGGAGAGGTGAGATGTCTCTCAGCACCTTCCAGAGCTTCAAGTTTCCCTTGCTCAGGAGCTTCATCAAGGAATCATTGGAGCCAGAAAGCTCTCCTGGTGGTCAAATACGGACTCCCAAGTGGAAAACTATAAAGCTGCGTGTTCCTTGCCAGATGTACTGACAAAATCCATGATCATGTTGAATCACATTTCCCCTCAGGACTCTGCCTAACAGACAGATCACTTCTGGGGAGAAATACCAGTTCAAGGACATCCCAATGAAACAAAATGGATTCTTGGCCAGCTTGGAGACAAAGCCAGGTGGACGAGTTTGAATCAGATTTCTCTGGGCAAGATTAGGTCCAGCTTTGAAAATCTACTCTAGTATTCCAGACCAAGGAGATGAAAGCTCTGGGATTCATTTGCCAGAGATTTCTTGCAAAACTACCAGTGAACCAGATGTCCCCTGCAGAACTCCTATGAAGGGTTCCCAAGCCAAATTAAATGGAGATGTTCTCCAAAAACCCAACCAAAGTGATGGAAAAGGTACCACAAGAGGCAACTCAACAGGGTGTTCAACTTCCAGGCTGATCATTCCTGCCCAATCCCAGGGGCTCTTTGCTGAGATGCTAACCTGTGAAAGAGTTTAAAGATTAACGTCAGAGTGGTGTATTTATGGCAGGCTGTGATGGAAATGATTGCTGGGCCTCAGAGGAGATTGAACAGGAAACAGCCTTCCAACCTCTGCTGCTGTTTTTAAGAGCTAAAAGGTAAACAACAGGAAAAAAAGTCCCGTTCTGATGCAGTGTCCATGTCAAGTTGAATTAAAATTTGACCCAAACCACCAGCTGAAATCTGCAGGGGGAAAAAGCCTCTTTCAGATCAATTCTGTTTCTTCATCAAATTTTTTTTAACGTTATCCCCAATAAAAATACAATTCTCTTGCATTCTAAAGAAACTGGGGAAAATTCTTTTTGGAATTAAATATGGAACATCTCAGCAATTTAAGCATCAAACAGCAGGTATCCAGAACTCTTCTTTAAAAATCTTTTACAGAAAACAGTTTAATTTTCAGCAAATCCGTTAAGAGCAAGCAAGCAGTGCTTCCGGGAGGAGAAAAAAAAGTATCTCTTCAATATTTCTCAATCCTGTTTTCCTGCTAAACTGGTGTGAAGTCCCTGCTCCATCAGCCTCCAAGAGGCTGGGAGGTGTTGGAGAGGACATCCTGCCTCAACTCCATCCCCACAGATACCTTGCAGCACCCCTTGCCTGATCCAAACACATCCAGGAATTTTGGCATCCACTTCCAGACTTGCCTTGCTCCTTTGATCTCTCCCAGAGCAGCGTGGTGGCTCGTCCACCCATTTCCACTCCTGGATTCTGTCAGGAAGTAGCACACTGGGACGGCTTAACCCCTTTTTGGGAGCAGTTCTCTGCTGGAACTCCTGTTTCACATGTTTTTGCACTTTGCCTAATTTAGGTGCTTTTCCTGCTAGAGCCATGGATTGTTGATTGGCTGTTGAGAAATACTGAATTTTTCAAAGCTTTATCAGGTGCATCCTTGGTTTCCCTGGCTGGCCACAAGTGTCCAGGCCATCCCATGTCTGGAAGCACCAGTGGCTGAGCAGAGCGTGCCAAGAGCATCCTCCAGAATAACCAGCTGTTCAAAGCCTGCTGATTTGCATTTCTAGCAGCAATCTCTCAATCTCCATCTCTCTCCTTCCCCTCCCCACCCCACTCATTCACTAGAAATGATTCTGGAAACCTGGAGCGATTATTCCCAGATTTCAAATGCTGGCATCACTCCCCGTGCAGCTGCGAGCACAGCGTTTAATCTCTTCACTTTTTTTAGGCTGAAGTGGTTGTTGTGTTCTGTGTTTCAGCTGAATGCCAAGCCCTAAGCTCTGAACTGCCCTCATTCCCAAAATCATCCTGCTCCATCCCTTTGCTTGGCTCAAACCTCTGCAATGGGCTCAACCAAAACTCCGAGGCACAACTCGCTCAAAGTTCAGTGTTGTACCCAAACCTTTCAACTTTTGTGGGTTTTTTTCTCCTTTGGTTTCAAGCTAGTGGAGTTGAGTGGGAAATTCACTTCAGAGTAAAAACTGTTTCCTGAGAGTGGAAAAAACTGTGGTTGCCCAGCTTGAGGATCAGAGTTTCACATTTTCCTGAAAAATGGGAGTACAAAGAGCTGAGCTATCAAGACACCCATGGGAGATGTGAGTCCTGAAGCTCTGTCCTTATCCAGGCAGGGATCTCATGCAGGATTTACCTGATCTGGTAGGTCCTCAAATGGCCATGGGCTCACCTGGGAAAGGCACCTTTGAATTTGTGTGAATTGTATCAAAGTGAGCTGCTGAGGGATTTTCTAGTGTTGGCTCAAGGAGGGAGATATCCCAAACATCCCTTCCATGCTCCAAAGTGTTTTCCCAGGCTGAGACACCACAGGAAAACACAGGCTGGGGGTTTTCTTCTTCTTTTCAACTAATAATTAATCACCTTCCCAGGCATTCAAATCTCCAGCTTGGCTGCAGGGGAAAGAACAAGATCTTTTTGGCAGGAGGTGTAAATCAGCAGAGCACAATGTGAAAATAAAGTGCTGATGGTTTAGGGAAAGAAGTCCCTGTTTCCCTGAGCTCCTTCACTGCCACAGAGAAAGCAAGACCTGGAAAGCCAAGAGCAGGAGATCATGGAATAGTTTGGGATGGGAGGCACCTTAAAGCTCATTCCACCCCCTGCCATGGGCAGGAACACCTTCCACCATCCTAGGTTTCTTCCAGCTCCATGCAATTTGGTCTGGGACACTTCCAGTGGGAAAAAGGAGCCAATTCTCCTACTCATCACTTTTCTAGAAGGTGTCACATACTGGGAGCAAGAGAGCTCACCAGCAAATCCTTCCTTCAGCTATTCATTTTGTAATTATAATTGTTTTTAGATTGGTCCCAGATTGCCAGGTTGATTGATTAATTGCTGGTGGGATGGAAAAAAAAAAAAAGAAAAAAGAAGGGATCCTGCAAATTTGAGCAAATTTGAGAAGGCACAGGAGGATTTGTGGAGGGAAGGGAGGAAAGGTGATCCATGCTGCAAAGCCAACAAGGGGAATTTGCCCTGCAAACAATAATGGAGCTTTTTAATGGTAGGTGCTGGAGCTGTAAGAGCTTGAGGGAAAAACAGAGAAAATTGGATTCACAGCCAAGTCAGCCACAACAAGGCACTGGAGTGATCTGTGGGGGAGAACCAAAGAAAAACCCAAAGTTTCAGGTGGAATGAGAGACGCCTAAGGAAAAGATGGGCTGAAAGACTGGAAATCAGAGAAAACAGCAGTTTAGAAATGGTGAGTGATGCCTTGGAAAGGATGATGGGAACTCTCAGGCTTGGCTGCAGAAAGGAAAAGGTCAGCAGGTAGCAGTGGGTGTTATGGATTATATATATATATATATATACATATATATATATATAAACACACACACACATGGCCTGGCTGTGGCATATCCACACTCCCACCCAGCCAACATGCCTGGGAAGCAGTTTTTAGGAGAAACACCAACAGGGATCCTTCCCCCAGGTCATGGCACACATTTAATCCCTAGGTCTGCAGCCAAAATCTACAAAACTCCTTAAAACCGATGGGAAAATAATGAAGCTGGAGTGACCAAATTTTTCTTCATTAGCCTTTCCCTCACTTTCCTGATCTTTAAAAAAAATAAAAGATTGGATAATTGGCCTTTTTTAAGAAATAACTTCTGCAGATGGAGGTGGACGTGCTGTGCAAGGATGTTTGGCTGCCCTGGTGGCACAAAGAGTCAATCCAAAGGATGGAGCTGGAAAAAGGGAGGTTTTTTCCTTCTCCAGTTCTCAGCTGGAAGAGATTCATTGATGCTGCCACCCAGGGGATTGGAGAAGGGGCTGTTTATGGCCAAGCTTTGATCCAAGGGTGGCCTGGGATGGTGAGTTGGGGACAAATCCCTCCTAGAGCAGGTCTGGATGTCCAATCCATGGTTTTGGCATCACGGCAAGGGGTTAGATCCATCCAGGCTGGATCCCAATGCCCTGGAAGCTCAGTCCAGGCTGGGGACAGCTGACACCTTTCAGACAAGGGGTCCCAGAAGCAGAAGGGCTGGTTTAGCTCTTGGGGGAAAAAAAAATGAACATGCCAATATCCCATTGTGAATCCCCATAAAAATCACCTTAAAATCCTAGTCAACAAACACACACAAGTCTTGATGGAAATGCATCCCGGTCGGACAGGTCTGGATCCCATAACTATAAAGGTGTTTTATTTCCTGGAATTCTGACATCAAAGGGGGGGATTTTCAAGACAAATAGCTGCTATTTTCATTCCTCTGGAGAAATCATATGATGTGATTGACAATTAAGATCAGAAAAAGACTCAACGAGCAAAAGATCAGGAAATAAATCTCGCCACACCACCAAATCCAGGGCTGTTATCAAAAGCTATTCCTCCCTGCTCAGCACTACGAGGATCACAGGAATGTGGGACCTAATTTAGGGGTATTTTTTTAGCAACACTTACAGAGGATTGGGGGAATTTGGCTTGGTTTTACCTGTTGCAAAGCTCTGTAAGTGCTTGAGTGAAGGAGCAGACATTGAGCCAGATTCCCAAACGATGGCACAATGAAGACATGGGATTGAAGGATCCCCCCTGGACATTTTAACTCGTTGGGGCCAAGAGTTCTCCCCACATATCAGCACCTCCTTCCATCTAGATTCCTCAGGGGATAGAAGAAGGAGGAAGGAAAAAGGATTGTTTAGGACGTGGCACTGGCAAACATTCTGGGGCATGTGCTTGTGAGTTGTGACTGCTCAGGGGTGGTGGGAATGAGGGAGAGGAGGTCAGACTCACCACAGCCATCCCAAAAAACCAGGAGGGTTAGCAGGCCTAGGACTCTTCAGCTGAGCCTTGTCTCTACCCATCCCAGGCCATCGGGGAGCTTGGGCTGCATTTAACACGGATTGACCATTTTCCTTCGAGCAGAGAATGTTTGATTTCCTGAGATCATTGCATTTTTGTGTCACATCCACACAGGCCAGGCTCTTCTGCTGACAGGCAAAGGCATCTTGGTTTGATTTCCCTGGGAAAGCCTCGTGGTGTGCAGGGGGACAGCTTGGGATGGTGGGCTGGTTCTGCCCCAAGGGAAAAGGGCAGGGACACCTCCCACTATCCCAGGTTGCTCCAAGCCCTGTCCAACCTGGCCTTGGACACTTCCAGGGATCCAGGGGCAGCCACAGCTTCTCTGGGCACCCTGTGCCAGGGCCTGCCCACCCTCACAGGGAAGAATTTCTCCCAGTATCCCATCTATCCCTGTCCTCTGGCAGTTTGAATCCAATCCCTGTGTCCTGTCCCTCCATCCCTTGTCCCTAGTCCCTTGCCAGCTCTCCTGGAGCCCCTTTAGGCCCTGGAAGTAGCTCTGAGCTTTCCCTGGATCCTTCTCTTCTCCAGCTGAACAACCACATCTCTCTCAGCCTGGCTCCAGAGGGGCTCCTATGAAAAGGGAGTCAGAAACCATTAGGAAGGAGCTGACAAATCTTCCTCCCTCCTGCATCATCCTTCCTTCCCTTGCTATGATCTGCGCAGAGTTGGATAAAGCTATTTTCAGGCAGACGGCTCTGCCACCAACAGAACAAGCAGATGACTGCTTTCGGCCCCCATTTTTAAAAATTTTTTCCCCTTCCGAAAGAAACTACCCAAAGACAGCATCGTTATTCCCCCATTGTTCCAACCTAAATCCAGGAAAGCACCTTAAGCACACGCTTAACTCCTGGAATGTGAGTAATCCCCGCTCCTCCTTGGCAAAGCACTTAAGCACTCGCTTAATTCGGAATGGGTTCTTGAGCGCTGCTGAAATGTAAGCTGGTGTTTGAGTGCTCTGCTGGATGAGATCCAGGGCTCTCAGCACCTCCGAGGGCTCAGCTCCTCCGAGGGAGATGCCAGCATCCAGGAAAGCTGTTAACTTTCAGGATTTGCTGGAGTTTCAGGTGTGACGTGGTATGAAGTCTTAACCTGTGAAGCTTGAAGTGAGCAAAGTGGATAAATGCCAACCAGAGCTGGTAAAACAATGAGGGAAAAAAAAAAAAGCTCCCTCGTTGTTTTTCACCTTCTATTTCTCTCTTTTTGCTGATATTTCACTTTTTTTGAAACATCAGCAGCTCTCTGTGTGAGTTTGAGGCAGTCAAGCTTATTCAAAAAGCCGAAGTTTGTCAATATCCTGAAATTCCCAGGTTTTTACCCACTCAAAGGGCAATGACCACTTTTACAAGTTTTTTTTATGATGTCAACATGTAGAGAAAATGGATTGTAAACGTTTTAAAAGAACTATATGTGCTTGTGCATATATAGGCTCACACATATAAATATATACATATATATATATGTGCACATATATTCCTTTTCTCATAAATCCCGGACACTTGTTTAATCAGGGATGCAACTTTACAAGGGTCTGGAAGGGAAAGAGAGCTGCAGAGAGCACTTCAAAACATGCCCTTGCTTTTAAGGCTTCCTGACCATCCTGGACAAGGACACACTGAATATCCCAAATTTTCAGCTGGGTTTCAAGCTCAGGTGCTTTGTGAAGCATCCAGCAAGTGCCTGGCTGAGATCTGGACATTGCCCATCTGAGCACACATGTCAGTAAAATTTTTACAGGGGGGAAATTCCATGTTTTGAAGGGGAAGAAAAAAAAAAAGGAGCAGCAGAGGTTTGGGTCTGGTTCTCTTTAAAAAATGGCAGCTGCTTGAAAGCTGCTTACAAGTTCAAAATGTTCAGAGCTGGTATTGGGAGCTCCAACCTGGTGTTAACAGAGAGGGAGGAACGAATCTCCCGACGGCAGATGCGATGCTGCTGCGAGAGCTGAGGGCAACTCGGAGCTCTCGTGTGGATGTAACACACTTGTAAATTATGTTTTAGGGTCTTTTCCAGGCTTTTATCCATGCAGGATAGCTGCCTGCCATCCCCACGTCGGGATGAAAGGAGTTCTCCGAGCCCAGCAGTAGAGCTGAGGTGCTGGTGATGATGGGAAGAGTTTCCAAACTCCTCCAGTACTTTAATCCCAGCATTTTCCCCTCCGAAACAAAACAAACACAATGAATTCAGGTGAAACAAAACTTCTGGTTTAATTAATTCTGGCCCGCTTTGGATGCCTTCCCAAGCCAGGCCACTTTTAAAAAGAAAAAATAGCACTGATGAATGGATATTAATGACGAAATAAAACGTTTGAAAGTTTTCCAAGGAAACCTTTTTCAGTTTTAATATGTCAAAGCATGGCGCTTTAACACCTAAGAAAATTTAAGCAGATATTTTTCTCCTTAAAACACACTGTCTTGCCAAGCCCTTAATTCAGCACGTGATTTTGCCCTCCCCAAAATGCATTTTTTTGGTGGTTGTCACTGCTCTGGCAGAGCTGGTGTTGCAGCAGGAGCAGCAGTGAGAGAAGAGAGGAGAGGTCCTTATACAGGATGTGTGGAGTTGGTCCATAAATATCCACCTACTTGTCCATTTAAGCCTGGATCTCCAGCTCTAACCCTCCTGAATACCCATTTTCCAGGGAATATTTTGTCCATTTATTTGCTCTTACCCCTTTTTTTAGGATCCTGTCGGAGTAAAGGGTTAATTCATTGAGGGAAATGGCAGAGCCAGGTCTTCCCTGGTGTCTGTCACTGCTGGCTCTGTCTTCCAAGGCCTACATAAATAAACTTCCCAGTAAACTCAGCAATTTTGTCATCATAAAGGCTGGCAGCCCTTCCTGGCAATAAAATAAACTCCAATCATTCCTGCAAATAAAAACCCAAAGAGCGGCAGAGCATTCACAGGAGGGCCTGGCTGGATTGGGCAGGATAGGAAAGAGGAAAGGAGAAAGGAAAGAGGAATGAGGAAAGGAAAGAGGAATGAAGAAAGGAAAGAGGAAAGGAGAAAGCAGAAAGGAGAAAGGAGAAGGCAGAAGGGAGAAAGGAGAAAGGAGAAAGGAGAAAGGAGAAAGGAGAAAGGAGAAAGGAGTAAGGAGAAAGGAGAAAGGAGAAAGGAGAAAGGAGGAGAAAGGAGAAAGGAAAAAAGAGAAAGTAGAAAAAGGAGGAAAGAGGAAAAGGAGGAAAAGGAGAAAGGAGAAACGAGAAAGGAGGAGAAAGGAGAAAG
>VZRM01008423.1:18027-96295 GCA_013397955.1 Grantiella picta
GGGAAAGGGAGCAACTTCCCTGGAAAAGTTCCTGCCCTAGATAATCGTTGGAGAATTGAGGAGGAACTGGTTTGTCTTAAACTCGCTGAAATCTGCATGTCTCTGAAAAAAAAAATCTCATTGGAAATGCATTAAAGTAGCATTTGAGGGCTCTGAAAAAACTTCTCAGTGAAACATTATTAAAAATAATACTAACGATAATGAAAATGAAATACGTCCCTTTTTCATTTCAGTAAGAAATTCTGAATGTTCTCATAGTGGTTTTCATCCCTAAACCAAGTCATGGCTGCTCAGGCTGTAGCTTTAATTTTGAGTATTATTGCGCTGTTCATTAAAATCACCTAAAATGAAGAGAAAGGGAAAAAAACCCAAAAACAAAACAAAACAAAAAAAACCAAACGAATATTCAGATCCCTGGAAGTGTCAAAAAAACATGCAGATGTGGCACTTGGGGACATGGCTTAGTGGTGGCCTTGGCAGTGCTGGGTTAAGGGTTGGACTCGATGACGTTGGAGATCTTTTCCAGCCTTAATAATTCCATGATTCTATCTCTCCTTGTCACTCTTTTCTTGGAGAAGGAGAAGGAGAAGGAGAAGGAGAAGGAGAAGGAGAAGGAGAAGGAGAAGGAGAAGGAGAAGGAGAAGGAGAAGGAGAAGGAGAAGGAGAAGCTCCTCACTTCAAAGAATAATGTGCATTGACTAAATCAGCCATATTTTAAAAGTTTTATTTCATTCTAGGAATTAAGGACCACAGGCTCTGTAAATCATTCTTTACTTGTAACACTTTATATGGTTATTTATAGTATCAGCATCAGGTTTTTGGGTGATTTTTTTTCCTGGTATATTCCCAGCTCTTCTCCTGGGCAGCCGTTTCCCCTTCCTGGCTCATATTGAATGAACATTTTTTATAATGCTTCTTTCATCTGATTTTTTAAAAATGCTTTGATCAAAATCTCCCTTCTGAGCACTGAATGTGGTTTGAATCACCAAGCCCTGCCTATTGCTAATAAAAGGAAAGAACAGACTTATAATGACTTTGTTGGTGTTTGTGTGATCCAAAAAGGAATCACTGGGAATATACCTGCAAGTACCAGAGGCCCCTTCGTGCTTATTTTGTGTGAATTCCTTTTCCACACTTTCTTTTCCCCCCACACTTTTTTTCAGGATTTTTATAGAGTCATCCGAGAAGCTTTGCTTGGTTTTATTCTCAAAGAATACAAATTTATTTGACTCCTGCTTTCTTTTCTCTGGGGATATCCTGTGTGAAATGAAGATTTTTCACTGCAAATCTCTGCAGGAAAATCTGTTCCACGAGCACTCAGGTTTTGAAGCAGCTCCAGGTAACGCATGGTGATGCTAATGAGCGTTTCCATCTTTCAGCCCAGGAATATCCCTTTTTTCTCACACCAAAACCTGCATGGAAAAGATCATTACAAGGCCCTTCAGGCCACGCTTGGGTGGTGGGATCATCCCAGGAAGCCCTAATTCCCGAAGAAAAGAGCAAGCCAAGGAAGGTGTGTGAGCAATGTGAATCCCACCGCTCTTAGGATCTGTCTGCCCCACATGCGTCAACAGCAGGGCTGGAAAATGGGATCCTGAGTGTTCCAAGGCTCAGGACAATCTGCTTTGTGTTTTCCCAGGCTGGGGAAGTGCACAGGCAGCTGCTCCTCATTAGAAGCACTATTTTGGCTTGATGCAGGTAGTGTGTTTTCACTCAGTAGCTCTGGCATTCAAATCTTATCTCGTGAAATGAGAATTTCTGGGGGGAAAATGTCAGCTCCTCCGTTTGTGGATGGCCCATGTTGAGGAACAGACCGGAGCTGTATCCAGGCTGGCAGAGAAATTCCCTACAATCCAGGAATCTCACCTGCAGCCTGGATTAGTTTGCATCAAACCCTTCATGCCTCAACCAAAGCTGAGTGTGGTCAAAAGCGTCCCTGATCTCAGACACTGTGGAAAACTCTCATTCCCCTATAAATCCTGATCTCAGATCATGCCCATCCCTTCTCTGCCCTTCTCCTGGTGTCTGCCTTTCCCAGAGCCATCCATCCCATCCCAGACCCTGGCAAAGCAACACCTCTAGGAGCAGCCATGAGGGGAAAACTGTGATTTTCTTCCTTTTTGCCCTCTCTAGACCATCCACAACATACAACTCCCAACCCCTCAGTCCTGCCCTTGAACAATGCTGCAGTTAACTGAGTGTGGGAATGACAATGTAGCTCATCGGAGGTTTTGTTTCCACTCAGACCAGAGTTAATCTCCCCTGCGACTTCCAACATTTCTCCTCCTGATGAATTATTTATTTTCTGATTCTGGATGGTTTCTAAGAATAGTACTTCTGGGTTCTGTACAAATTTGCTCTTGTGCTTTGATTCATTGCTCTTAAAGACGCTGTTGTCATTCTCCCAAGTGTTGGCACGCAGTATTTGACAATCTTCAATGGAGCAAATTCCTGGAATATAAGAACAAGGCCTCGCACTTTGATTTAATTTGCTTTTTCCCCTTTCTCCGCAGACACAGAAATGGCTGTTTATTTTTCATTAGCGTTGCTGCAGGATTTTTGAAGGCATGTTGTTCCGGCGTTGGGTTCGCCGTGGCTTTCAGCTTTTGTTCTCCACGGATGTTATTCCAGCACTCCCATCGGAAACACGGCCTTGCAGTGTCATGTGTTTTCCACTGCAGGATGAGGTGGTTGAGCTGGGATAACTGGCTTGGGATGAAGTTTTTAGTCTTCTTCTCCCTATGTGGAGTGAGCTCAGCCACCCAGATATTCCACCTGATAACTTCCAAAGGTTTGGTTTCTTCCCCATTATTTCGTCATTTTTAGTCTTCTCCCTGTGTGGAGTGAGCTCAGCCACCCAGATATTCCACCTGATAACCTCCAAAGGTTTGGTTTCTTCTTCATTATTTTGGGCTTTTCTCATTTTTAGTCTTCACCTCCGTGTGTGGAGTGAGCTCAGCCACCCCAATATTCCACCTGGCCACATCCAAAGGTTTGGTTTCTTCTTCATTATTTTGGGCTTTTCTCATTTTTAGTCTTCTCCTCCGTGTGTGGAGTGAGCTCAGCCACCCCAATATTCCACCTGGCCACATCCAAAGGTTTGGTTTCTTCTTCATTATTTTGGGCTTTTCTCATTTTTAGTCTTCTCCTCCGTGTGTGGAGTGAGCTCAGCCACCCCAATATTCCACCTGGCCACATCCAAAGGTTTGGTTTCTTCTTCATTATTTTGGGCTTTTGTCATTTTTAGTCTTCACCTCCATGTGTGAGCCCAGCCACCCAAATATTCCACCCGATAACCTCCAAAAGCTTGATTTCCTCTTCATTATTTTGGGGTTTTGTAATTTCTAAGACAAATTCTCCTCACCACCAGGAAGCTCTGGGGTAACATCAGGTTCCTGCAAGCTCCTGAGAGCTTCCTGGTGGCCTGGAGCTCCCAGGCAGCCCCACCCACCCTGGTGGTGCCTTTGAACTGTTTATAAATAGCTCGTGCTCCATGTGCAGCCCTGGCACTGGCGGGAAGCGCCTCAGATCCCAGCACCACGGACAGGCTCCAGTGTCATCCCAGCCATCCATCACTGCCCAACCCCTTATGAAATCCAGAAGAGATCCTGACATGCGATTTTCCCGCTCCATCACAGGGGGCTGGGGGCGGGGAGATTCGATTTTTTTTTTTTTTCCCCTCCTTAGGAAGGCAGGCGAGCTGCGAGGGAACTGGCAGAGCTCCTGCCACACGGAATGAATTTGCACACTCACTTTGATCCCTTTATGATTTTTTTATTTGTGTTAGCCACATCCTCTTCGCTGCACCACTCAGCAAAAGATGCTTTAAATTAGATGAGGCTTGGAAAACTCTCCCTCCCCCCCTTGCCTCGCCTGCCCCCACGGCCCTGGATTGGTCTGGTAGCCAGAGCCTTGCCTAACATGAAGCTGGCACCGGCGAAAAGGCGGATAAATAAACCTCCAGGAGTCTTGTTTGTCATATTTAATCCATCACATTTCCCAAACAGCCTGCTCCAAAAATGCTGCAGCAGTGTTTACATCATCCTGATTGAAGGCTACATCCGTGCGCATAAACGCTCTCGTTGGATGTGGCTCCAGTTTAACACAAAGGCAGTCCCAACCAGAGGGAAAAAAAAGCAATAAACCCCCTTTTGCATTTCTTCCCTTTCTCATTCCTGCCCAATCCAACCACCCAGCATTTGCACACTCATTTTTATTATTTGTTTCCCTTCCTTTTCTCACGTTTGCTGGTGAGCGTCGCCCAGTTCTGTGACTTCCTGCCGAACGAGCAAGTGGAATTCAGGACACCACGAGGAGAGGGATTATCCCTGTGCCATGGAAAGTGGCACAGCGCAAGAGCTCAGACAAGCAGCCTGGGAGGGGTTGGCATCACCATGAGCCATGGCACTGGCACTGGGGTTGGCAGCAAAAACCCCCCAAGCAGAGAAAACCTCGGGAAACCACATCAGGCTACTGCAAATGGGAGATCCTTCCACTGGAGTGGCTGGGACGCGTGAAGGGAAGTGGGAAAAAGCTATTTTAGCACCAGATCAAGGGGTTGGAGATGTTCCCTGACCCCACATAAAGGCAATCACCACCTGCACTAGTGGGAGGTATCCTGGCCCACGGCAGGGGGGATGGAATGAAAGGAGCTTGAAGATGCCTTTCAACCCAAAATGTTCTGGGATTTTCCTGTTCTGTGGTGGTGGAGCTCAGAAGGGACCACAGAGAGTCCAAGGCTCCACATGCCACTCCAGCAAACACTGCCTGACGCATCCAGCTCCTCAACAGAGTGAACAGCTAAGAAAAAAATTAAATAAATAAATAAAAGGACGCTATCCCTCTTGGGATCAGACAGTTTATCTCATCAAAATAAAGTTTTCTGTTTACTTCATGAATTTTTCTGCTAGAAGGAAGACAATCACAACTGTCATTTTACATTGTCACCTTCTCCTCCCCCAACTTTTTTTTATCCCATGGCCAAAACTCCTTTGTCGCTCTGGATTGCAATTCACCTGCTGTAAAATGCACTTTGCCGAGGTAAAGGTCACCCTGGGCTGCCTCCAGTGGTTCTCATTTCTCTCAGATACACATATTCCTGCAGAATCATGGAATGCTTTGGGGCATCTTAAAGCCCATCCAGTTTTCCATCCCCTGCCATGAGCAGGGACAGCTTCCACTATCCCAGGTTGCTCCAAGCCCCAGTATCCGACCTGGCCTTGGACACTTCCAGGGATCCAGGGGCAGCCACAGCTTCTCTGGGAAATCTGTGACAGGGCCTCCCCACCCTCACAGGGAACAATTCCTTCCCCATATCCCATCTATCCCTGCCCTCTCAACTCTCCTTAAAGGGCAAGTCAAATATTACAGTGCACTTGGACATTTAATTTTTCTTACTTTGTGCCATGATTTTTAATCACACCTATTGGCAGTGCTGTCCAGAGGTTGGATTTCTAAGAGGATAGGAGACAGATGATGCAGAAGTGAAAACCTTTATAAAACAGGGCTCTGATTGGTGTCCTTTTGGGTTTGGGATGGCTTTTGAACCCTTATCGTTGAAAACCTCCAGCCCCAAAGGAAACAGCACCTGTTTAATCCAGCCAAGCAGCACAGATATTTCCCAGGTGGCTCCTTGCACTCCTTGGAATAAAAATAAGGCTGTCAGGTGATGCATCACAGAAAAATCAGTGGTTTGCCTGTCAGAAAATACCCATCCTTTTATTTATTAGTGCTTTTAGCATCCCTAACTCTGCAATCAGGGCCTTGCCACGGACTGAGACAGACACCTCTCTCTCAAGTAACAGCAAGCCATACAAATTTATAAAAAGTTTTTCATCCCTGTAAAAAAAATAAGAGACTGTAAACCCACTTTTCCCCTTCCTCCTTCACCTCTTGCCTACTCCAAAGCAGGAGCTGCTTCTGGCCTCCAGATGTCAAACCCACGAGTTCTTTCCCTCTTGCTATTTTTGCCGCACGCTTTGATCTTTGGCAACGACTGCCCCGGGAAGAGGGGGAGGCATGCAGGGTTTGGGGGGCTGGGGGTGCTGCTGTGCCCCTCTGAGCCCGTGGGCTTCACTCCTTCCCTTCCCTTCGCCCTTCAGAGAGAAATCCATGCCAAAAAATGTGGGGTGAAAAGTGAGGAGAGAGGTGGGGGAATGCAGGGCTGGGAGGATGGGAAGAGGGAAGGAAGGGTGTGGGTGGGCATGGCTGGGCAGAAGTGGGGCTGGAGAGCCCTCTGCGCTGAGGTTTGAGTTGGGATGGGTGTTGTGAGGGCTGGGAAGGAGTTTGATCCATCATTTTGGGCCAAAATGGGATGCAGGATTTGATGGTAACCTCGCCTTGAGCCAAGAGGGAGCTGGAGGTGCAGAAGGCAACAGCCCTGAGCCACTGCCTGCCCCAAATAAACCTCACCTGCTTCAGGGACATCTGATCATCCTGGGTTTGCCTTTTCCCTGGACTGAGGGGAATGTGCTGTGCATACAGCGACAGGAATCACCCACTGCCTGCAGGGTGCCTGACCTCCAGCATCCCAAAAACATGGAATTCCCTTCCAAAGGCAGCTGAGTCATGCCCAGAGCATCATCTCTATCATAATTCCCTGCCTAATCAATGAACTGCATCACCCATGCTGTCTTTGCCCCACTAACACCTTGAAGGCCACCCTCTCTCCCATAAAAGCAAACAAATCAATCTTTTCCATGCCTTAATACACAAGAAAAATTAAATTATACTGTCAGTGGGAGTCAACCCTGGAGCAAAGGAAGCTGTTTTACAGCTGGAGAGTCAATGTCCAGTTGGAGAGTCATGAATATCTTCTTTTTGCTTCCCTGCCAGTGTTTTATTGCTGTGGTGGGTAATATCAGGGAGATCTCACAGCACAGCTCAGCTGGCCCTGAGACACTCAGCAACTGCAGGCTGGCAAAATATTGCTCAGAGGACTGTGTGGCTTGATGCTTTTATGGCCAAAAAAAAAAATACAAAGGAAAAATTGATGGGTTTAAAAAACTGCGGGGACAAGAGGTGGAAATTAATGTTTGTGACTGAAACGAAACAAATCCCATCAGGTATTTGCACAAATTCTGCATCCCACGTGCTACAGGATAAGAGCTTGGGGTGAGGAACTGCCTGGAATGCCTGAACATGGCACTCAGTGCTCTGAGCTGGTGACAAGGTGGGGATCAGTCACAGGTTGGACTTGATGGCCTTGGAGAGCTTTTCAAGCCTCAGTGATTCTAGGAGTTTATGAAAAAAAAGTAAAAATAAAAATTAAAATTTTAAAAAAAAAAAATCCAAGCCTGAGCATTGTTTTGTCACGGAGCACCAGGGTGATTTACAAGGTAAAACACCCGAGTTTGTGTCAGAATTCCCTTTCCTCTGCTCCCCAGCACCCACCTGGCTCCTTGTTATTCTCCAGTCCTTCCGTGCTCCTCCAGCCCTGCTCGCAGGCACTGTCACCTCATTGCTCATTGCAGGGTGACGACAGCACAGCTTGGATGTGCACAGAGAGCCCAGAGCCCCTCAGCCACCTCACCTTCGCCCAGAGAGCAAAGCCCCACACCTTGGGAATGCTGCCAGCCACCTTCTCCTGGCCATTTTGGGGCTAAAAACCCAAACCCAGTGTGAGCAACGCACAAACAGGTGTTTCCCCTTTATGTTCATGTCCACAAATGTGTATCCCCGGCGTGGCACTGAACCCACTGGCTGTTTTCTGTTGGAAAGCTTCACTTCTGCCCCGAGGCACTCACAAAAACAAGGCTGTGATGCACATTACACATCCCCCCCTGCCCAAAATCTCCTCTCCTGCAGCTGCAGCTCCTCTGTCCCTTGTAAAGGGATCAAAACTCGCTGCCTCCCGACGAATTCCCACATCCCCGCGAGCTGCATAGTTGTGGCTGCTTAGTAATCCCGATTTAGGCATTGGCAGAAACAAAGAGTGAGTGAGTCTAAGAACACATATGCTGAGAAAGGCAGTGCTGAAGGGTATCCCACCCTTCATTTAAATGGGAGAACTAAAATATCTCGTGTGTATGTGTGTGTGTGTGTGTGTGGGGACACATATGTCACAGCACTTAAGCAAACATGAGATCCACAGACCACTGAGCATTTGCTTCGCCTGTGCCCCATTTGGAAAAGTGCTAATGCCTTCTGGGAAAGGGGGAAATGTAAATATTTGGTTCCGAAGCAACACGGTTTGTCACTGTGCTTCTCTGACTTCCCCGCAGCAAACAGCAAGGAAAAAACACTGAATGCTTCTGCTTCCTCCATGTCCAAGCTCATTCTGTCCCTTTGGAGCAGCCTAGCTGAGAGCAGGACTTTTTATGCTTTACAAATCACAGAATGGTTTAGGGAGCTTAAAGCTCAACCTGTCCCACCCTCTGCCACAGGCAGGGACACCTTCCACTATATCAAGTTGCTCCAAGCCCTGTCCAGCCTGGCCTTGGACACTTCCAGGGATCCAGGGGCAGCCACAGCTTCTCTGGGCACCTTCTGACAGGGCCTCCCCACCCTCACAGGGAACAATTTTTTCCTGATATCTCATCTAAATTTCCCCTCTTTCAATTTGAATCACCAATCGATTTATCAATTGAATCATCAATTCGTGCTGCCTTGGGGAAGAAGAACCCAATCCAAGCTGATTGCCAGAAAAGAGCTCTAGGTGCAAGAATTGGGCTCAAATCCCCCCATTCCCAGGTTGGTACTCTGCCTATGAGGGACGAGATGGTTGCTCTTCCAGAATCAGCCAGTTCAGGATTGGTGTCCTACAGGGCCATCCTCTTGAGGGCCACCAAGGAGGGACAGCCAGGTTGGTGACCCTACCGTGAATGGTTCAGCAGGTGAGGAGACGGAGATGTGCCCTCATCCTTAGGGATGGTCCCCTCCATGTGGAGACACAGCTCTGGAGCTGGAAGTTCATCAAAAACATGTAAAAACCCCTAAAATTTTGCCATGAAATTGCAAATGGAGATGGTGGCATCAGACCAGCTACTAAACACTTCATTAATGTGGGTAAATTTAATTAATTAACATGTTTCCACCACACTGCCCTTTGTGGGACCCTCCTGTATTATGGGATATATTTTTATTTGCCACAAAGACAAAGCTCTTGGCCCAAAAAGTTGTTGTTCCGCCAGTGGGTCGCTCCAAGTGCTGAGGATGCAAAAGGAGATATCCCACCAAGGGCAGCAGCAGGGCATCACTTTCTCCTGGGTTTTTTCCCTTTCTTTTCATGGAAAACTGGCTCCAGCTGGTGGCACTTGTGACCTGAGGGTCTGATTTGTCACATGGAAGTTTTAAAGCAAAGGATGCGCCATGGACAGCAGGTTTGGGAGAACTGGGAAATGGAGGCACAAATTTCTGTTGTGAGGGAAGAGCTGAGGCTGAAAGGCAGGATCCCTGCTCCTGGTGGATGGCATGGAAGTCTCCAGTGGGAAGGGATTGCTTACCAGCCCATGCAGCCTCAGGGTTCCTTCCCAGCTGCCTCTGCTCGAGGTGTTTGCACAGGAGCACCGCAGCAGATGAGACATGGATGAGCGAAAAAAAGAGGCTCCATTTGCCTCAAAAACACTTTTTCCCAGAGATTTCTCCTCTCTCTAGGTGGAGGTGGCACCAAGTGGCTGCTTGCCACAGCCTTTGGAGGGGCATGGATGGGGAAGGGTGGCATATCTGGGACACCCAGCAATCCCTCGGGATGAGCGACCTCTGAGGCCACGGAGGGTGAAAAGGCACGTGGGAATATTTGCTCTGAATTTATGGACACCAATAAAACTGCTGGGGGAGGAAAGACAATCAGGGCAAACCGAGAAGTGTTCCAGCGTTCGCATTCCTCCACCTTCCATCCCAGAGGCGGGGAGACGCTCTCCCTCATGTCCTGCCAGGAAAAGAGATGGCTGTAAAACTGCTGAGATCATTTGCAGTTCCTCCCCCCCTCCGCCACTTCCAATCTGCAAACCTCATCCCTGCTCCACTCTCCGAGACTAGGAAACAGTTTGGGTTAAATTAGCGTGGAAGCTGGTAAGCCTGGGATTGGAATCATTTCCCCGCTGGCCTTCCAGGGGCTCCGACGGGAAAAGCCCCCAGGCACAACCGGAGAACAAGATCTCCTGCCAGGTCTTCTCCTGCTTACACCTCCCCGTGCTCTACCTCTGGGGTCTGCTTTAGCATTTAGGTGCTGGGGCAGCGAGGGGAGAAGGTTGTTTTTCTTTCCTTCAGCTTTTGCAAATGGACTTCCAGACTCCCAGAAAAATAATAATTGGCTCAGGCGACTGCAAGACCTGAAAGGCATCACTTGGCAGGTGGAGGTGTCACTTCTCCCATCATTCCTTTTTGTTTTTATTGCCAAAGCAACCCCCATCCTGAAGGGAATGTTGAAATGTTGAATGGAAGCTGGAGAGGGACTTGGGACAAGGGATGGAGGGACAGGACACAGGGAGTGGCTTCCTACTGCCAGAGAGCAGGGGTAGATGGGATATTGGGAAGGAATTGTTCCCTGTGAGAGTGCTGAGGCCCTGTCACAGGGTGCCCAGAGAAGCTGTGGCTGCCCCTGGATCCCTGGAAGTGTCCAAGGCCAGGCTGGACAGGGCTTGGAGCAGCCTGGGATAGTGGGAGGTGTCCCTGCCCATGGCAGGGGGTGGGAACAGGATGAGCTTTGAGGTCTCTTTGAACCCCAACCATTCCATGTTTCCATAATTCTACATGTGCTCCTGTCCTCCAGGCTGGTGGCACAACCCATCCTGCACCTTTTGGGGTTGAATATCCTCCAAACAGTATTGGGATACCCAGAGGAGCCAAAGGATGCTGAGGAAATGCCATTATGCTTCAAAATGCAGGTGAAGGTTTCCAAGAGGAAAGTGTCAGGAGGTGACAGGAGGTGACAGGGATAACACAATGTCAGGGGGGCACAGGAAGCTCACCTGGGAAAATCCAAGGCACCTGCAGAGATCCCTGGAGGAAGCTTGATTTGTGCTGTGTGATGTCAGTGCTGTGATGGATTAACACAGAGGGCAGTGCTGCTCCAGGGATTGCTGAGTTTTATTGGGACACTTGAAACTGGAAGCCACTGGAGGCCCCTGGAAGATGTCTGCACAGAGGATGTCTCTGTCAGGAAGGAGCTTCCCAGCCTGCCTTGGTGCAGGTTTGTCCATGGTGAGGCTCCAACTGGAGATTTGGGACTCAACATCCTCCATGCCAAGTGTACAAACACAAAGGTGGTCCTGCCCTGTGGGATTCATGCAGGCTGATTAGGGCATCTCCCATCCAGTTCTGCATGGATGGAGACTTTGCTGCCCCCACAGCCCAGGAAAAAGCTCTTTTACCCAATTTTCAGGCCCACATCATTCCCTTGAGCTGGCCCAGGAGCCTGCAGCAGAGCTGGGTGTAGGACTCAGACTCCAGCAGGATCAGCTCGGCCTGTTAATCCCCAAACCAGCTTTCCCTCCCGATGAATAGAGGCAATTCCAGCACTTGGCCAAGCCACTTGGAGAGAGGTGATAGAGCCCTAAGGCTACTCCTAAATCTGTCACACAGCACGTGCTCCTTCCCTCAGCACTTACATATTGATATTGTTGAGGGGGGAAGAAAAAACAAAAAAAAAATGCAGCCCTGGCTGTCCCTGTAGATCCCGGAGGAAATGGTTTTATGGGACTCTGGTGGATGCAGAAAATAACTTCCACTTAACGGCAGGCGCTGGCTCAGCATTTGCTGGCCCGAGACAGATCAAACACTTCAGAGCAATTCCCAAGTTATTGGTCCTCCAGCTCAGAGGTTCCCAGCCAAATCTTTATCCTCTGCTTCTAAAAGCTGGTTCTACTTTAATATTCGGGAATAATATCCCTTAAAACACGCATTTATGAATGAGCAATACTTTCCTCACCTCCACAAAAGCCCGGCACCGGGCTGGAGTCCAGGATGCTGCAGCAGCATCTCCTGCAGAAAGGTGCTGAGTGTTGGTGTCCAGACCCCTCAGGTGTTTTGGGAATCAGATCCAGCCTGTCACCAGCACCATTAAAAACTGGACATGGGGAAAATCACCCAGCCACGATGTTTGGTTAATGAGCATCTGCACAGAGTTTTTAGTCCTTGTATTGAGAATATTTTTAGTCCTGGTGACCCTTTGCCCCTCATTTTCCAACGAGCCTGTGTGGATGGGATTAGGTCCCCCAGGCCAACCAGACTTTTGAGTGGGCATTACAATTTTTGAGAAAAGAAACGGTGCCCAAGCTGGATGAACCTTGGTGGCCAAAACCTTCGCACTTCGGGAAGGAGCATGTGCAGCTCAGAGAAAGAAAAACAGCACAAGGTAAATGGAAAACTCTCACCCAGGGCTTTGCTAATCGGGACCAGCTGGTGCTCTGCTAATATTTTGATAAAGTCCTGTTTTCTCTCCAGAACAGAAACTTTACAGAGAAATTTTTTTTCCCCTCCCCTACCCCTTCCCTGCCCTCTCCTTCTGTCAGAGTTTTGGCACAGCGTAAAGGGGAACATATGCAGCAGACAGAAACGCTGGATGAAAGAAGAGTAAAAGAGAGGAGGGGAAAAAATCCCACAGCTCCATCGGCACATCAAAACCAGGATTGTATCCCCACTGTCCTCTCCCCCCTCCTTCAACATCCCAGACTCCCACAGCCTCCCTCTGAGCTCCTGAGAGAGCAGAGCACCCAGTAAAGGGTGGAGGATGAAGAGGAACCAATTCATTCCATATTCTATGCTGGATTGCTCTTCCCGACCAATGCCTAGAGAAGCTCTGGAGAAGTTGCTGGGCTTGGTTGTCCCAGCACAAGCAGACAACAAAATCCAAGGCAGGGAGATTCCCGGTGTCAAACCCAAGGGAGATGTCAGGAATACATCAGCTTTGTGCTGAATAAATATGGGAAAAAAGGAAAAAAATCAAGAAATTTTGTCAGTGGCAAAATGTTGGACTTGGTGATCTTGGAGGTCTTTTCCAGCCTGAAGGATTCCATGATTCCAATGTCCCTCCCACAGAGCATGGGGGGTTTATTTTGTTTAACCTGCTGTTGGATAATAAGACAGATGTCCACACTGGCTCTTATTTTGGATAGATCTAAACCAGAAACAAATGCATGAGATGGGATGAACGAATGTGTGGAGTGTATCCTGATCCAGGCAAGAAAGAGTCCCTTGTTCTTTCTTAAAAAAAAAAAAAAAAAAAAAAATTAAAAAACCTAGTTTATTATTTGAGGGAGCTGCTTTTTAGATGGAAAATAGGAATACCCACAAAAGGAGGGATTCTTGGAGTACAAAGACTCCTGTTGGGAAGTTTCCTGTAGGAAAATACAGCTGGAAACAGACAAAATACAGGAAAAGTGATGGCTCTGCCTCCTACCTGAGTGCCCTGGGGTGGGATGAAGAATTGGATGGGGAACAGGACACCCTCCTGGGGAATGCCGAGTGCCTGGAGGAAAGATGCTCAGATGCCTTTGAAAGCTCCAGACAGTAATTCCAAGGTGGAACAGAGATCAGAACCACCTCGGCAAAGAAGATGGAGAAAACCAACGTGGGGTGAAGTGGAGGAGCAGAAGCTGCTCGGGTGATGATCAAAGGAGAAGAGCAGGTTCAGAGAGCCACCTCTGGAGCCAGGGATCTCTCTGCTCCCCCTGGCCTTCCCTGCACAGGTGTCCCTCTGTTTGGACAGCTGTCCCTGCCCCTGGCTGCTCCCAGTGCTGGTGGCTGGAGGATGCCTGAGATGCTCCAGGGCTCTCCAGGGCAGCCTGGAGTTTGTGTGTGGTCAGGGCTCTGCCCTCCCTCCCAGAGCCAGAGGTTACACAGAGCACAGCTTGAAATGCACCTGAAGGAAGAGAAATGGGAGCTGGGAATTCGGCACTGCGGCTGCCAAGGGCGCTGGCAGTGATCAGTGTGGGTTATTTTCATTTTTAAAGCAGATATTAGGAATGCATCTGTACTTAATGCCTGTCCCAAGGGTCTTCATCCTTTCTACAGCTGAAAAAGGCAAGCAGAGCACCCAGATGCCCTCAGCCTACTCCAGGGCAGCAAAAGCAGCTGGATGAGCCATCATTCTGCAGGAGTGAAGGGTTTGTCCCCCCAGTCATCATCTCCTGCAGTCAGGCTGGGGCTCCCATCTCAGGACAAACATCCCACAGTGGCTGCTCATCTTCAAGGCCAGAGCAACCTTCTGATCCTCCTGACCCCAGGAAACAGCTCAGCTCATGAGGCCACAGTGTCACCCTCAGCGAGGTCCCGTTTGAAACTCTTCTCACCCTCAGCACATTTTAATTTCCCTCAGCACATCGCCCTGCCCCCAAATCTTTACTTCACTTGTTGGGTTTGGCATCTCTTTTGTGCTATTTTTGGGGGATTTCAGAACATGTTTCTGACTTTGGCCACCTTCTTCCTATAATTATTAAGAATATTTTTCCTTCCAGATGCTGGCCTCATTCCCATGTTGGCTGCAAGGCTTCAATCATCATTTAATTCAACCTTCCTCTCTTTCCAGGAGAACCTTCTCATAACACTATTACCGAGGTAAATCCGTGGAAAATAAAAACTTGGGTAAGCAGGGGTTGGGACTTATGGAAAGCATCTTGAAATATATCCCTGTGATTGTTTTGTCCCATAAATGCTTCCTCTCCCTCTTCCACGAGGTCTGGTAGGACACAGGGAAATCCCCAATATCTCAGAAGACTTAAAATGCAATTTTTCTCCCTTAAAAGCTGGGATCTGCCAGCCTCCTACAGTGGGATATCCATGTCAGGGTAGAAGGGATCTCCTGACTGGCTCAAGCCTCCCACATCTGGGATCAGCCAAGGATTCAACTCTGGAGCCCCAGGAACCAAGAGAGGTCCCAAGGTTCCATCAAAGAAACAAGAGGAGGGGCCTCATGCAACACAGGGAGATTCCCAAAACCTCAGAAGGCTTCAAATACAATTTTTCTCCCTAAAAAGCTGGGATCTGGCAGCCTCCTAGAGTGGGATATCCATGTCAGAGCAGAAAGGATCTCCTGAAAGAGTCTCCCCCATTTGGGACCAGCCAAGGGTTCCCTTTTGGAGCCCCAGGAACCAAGGGAAGACCTGAGGTGCCAGCAAGGAAAAAAAGGAAGGGATGTACCTACCAGATCAAGGGAAAGAAGCTGGAAAAAGAGTCTGGTAGAAGCAGTTCCTGAGCTTGGCAAATATTCCTTTTCCTCTGTGGTACTCCGTCTCCTCTCCAACTCTGAGACTGTGCAACATTCCCAACCCACACCCCTGTCTCAGCTCACCAGAACTCCCACCTCCCCTTCTCCTAAACCTTCACCTTTTCTCCCACCTTACACAAAATTAGCAAGCAACATCTTTGGGAAAACCCTAAAACCACGTTGAAGGGATTGACGGGAAAAGAAAGTACTTGCCAAAGTGATGTTATTCCCAACAGGCTTCCCAGGGAGTGTTTTCAGCAGAGGAATAACACAGCCTGTGCTGAGACCCCCTCCCACCTTTCCTGGATAGAGCAGCACAATGAGATCTTGAGGCATCACTGAGTTTTCCAATAATAAAACATAGAAAACCTTCCTTTTGGGCACCTGGGGTCTGACACAAGGCAGGCTCCTGCCTCCATATAACGGCAGCACAGAGCAACTGGGTGAAAATTCCTTTATTTGCTTGAATTTGATATTCCTGCCTGCTCTGCTAGAAGCTTTCCCTGCCCTCCATAAGCTTGCACTGCACAGCAAGGGCTGTTACACAGGACATGAATAAAAAAATGCAAGGGGATTTATCCTGCTGGGTGAAAATGAGATGAAATTCAGGGGTTTTCCCATTTGAGCTCAAAAGGAAGCAAATTTTAGCCTCTATTTGGGGTAAAACTCAAGCACAAAGAAAAACTGGGGGGCAAGGAAAAGGAAACCAGGTGAGCAGGGTGGGATTTTTCCTGAACTCACGTGACCCCAAACCACATAAACCAAACACTAAACTCGTAGCTGAGCTTCAACATGGTTTCAACCACATGCAATTAGCCCAATTAAAGGGATTTTTTTAAGGCCCTGTTAGGTCCTGCCAGCATTTTAAGTGGGACAAAACTTGCTTTGCCAGCAGATGTTGCCACTTGTGCAGCGGGGTTGGAGTTTGGGGCAGCGTTCTCGGAAAAGTTGCGTGCTCGGGCTGTAGGAAAGGCAGGGAAAAGGTTCCCTGTCAAGATGAAATGCATTAAAAGAAGCTCACATGCTCCCTGATCGTGCTGTGCCAGGCATCAGGGAATGTGACCAGCTGAAAATGCCTCCCAAAAAATAAAAGCAAGGGGGTGGTGGGACTGCTGGAACCCAGGATCATTAAAAACAAAACAAAACCTGGAAACGTTCGCCAAACGAAACCAGATTTTGGTGATTATTTTGTAATTATTTATGGTTGGAGGGACAGGAAAGCATCCAGGATTTTAATGGGCTTATTTGTTTGTTTGTTTGAGTCCAAATGCTAATGGTGATGGTTAATGGGAATTAAAAAAAACAGGGAAGAAATGTGGATAATTGACACGCAGTGCTTTAGTTCCCAAGTCAACCAGCAAAACCAGTCTTATTACTGTGAGACCTGTGTGGACTTTATTCCTAAACCTGTCTTTCAAATCCTGGGTGCTGTCCAGGAATTACTCTAATAAAAAAAAAAATTAAAATATATCCTGGAGGTTTATGAAATACTTTTCCCTGTACACCAGACTCCATCAATGATGTTGGCATGGAGAGCAAGGAAAAAAAGCAGATTTCTTTCTCTGAAGTGCCTCTGTGCCCCTTGGAAGTTCTGCCTTCAATCTGAAAGAGATCTCAGCAGTCCAGGAGTGTTGGTGAGCAACAAAACTGGCAGCTTGACAAGCCCAAGGCAGGATGTGAGGACTTAAAGTTCCCCTCATGCTCCCCTGGCATCCTTTGCTATCTGTGAACATCCAAGGAAAATCATTCTGCAGGCTGCCCAGCTGGGAAAAGATGCTGCTACCCTGCAGGACAAACCAGCAGGAAATCAAACACAAAATCCTAGAGTGGTTTGGGCTGGAAAGGACCTTAAGGCTCATCTCGTTCCACCCCCTGCAATGGCAGGGACACCTTCCACCATCCCAGGTTGCTCCAAGCCCTGTCCAGCCTGGCCTTGGACACTGCCAGGGATCCAGGGGCAGCCACAGCTTCTCTGGGCACCCTGTGCCAGGGCCTGCCCACCCTCACAGGGAAGAATTTCTTCCCAATATCCCATCAAACCCTGTCCTCTGGCAGTGGGAAGCCATTCCTTGTTGTCCTGATGCTCCAGATCCTTGTCCAAAGCCCCCATCCTTTGTCAACAACAAAATAACCAGCTCAGACAATTGTCCTGATGGCTTAGGAGGTGACAGGTTTTCCCAGGGTCCATCAGTGATTTAGGAACACACATTCCCCTGACACCTCAGACATTTAAGGACCTCTGGAAGTGCCTAAGCAGCAATGCAAAAGCCCAAACCCTCTCTGCTCCTCAAACCGTGGCCTTGCACTCACTCAGACCAAGACCTCACAAGGTCCCAGACATCCCAAACGGTCCTGGAAGAGCAGCCACTGCCTGAGGTTGTTCCTGTTTCCTGCTGGAAGCAGCCCTAGCCATGAACAAACACCATGGGTGGGCACTGAAACATCCAAGCTGAGAGGTTTTGTGTTCCCTCCTAAAGACAGGAGCGGCGCACATGGAGCTGCTCTGGGTTGCTCCAGACAGATGTGCCAGAGGTCCCACATCCTTCTGGAGCAGCCGTGGGACACTTGGCAGCCCAGCTCACCAGTCTTAATGTGGCAACATCTTTGAGCAATTGACTCCAGTCTGGGACGTCTGAAGAGTTTTTCCATCCGAAGACCTCATCCCGGCCCCTGCGGATGAAATACTTTGTGTCCTTCTCCTGCAGTGTGCCGTGATGGAGAGCTTGAAGTGCAGCCACAGGCCAGAAAGAAGGGACAAATTCCTATGAGGAAGGGCAAACAGGTACAGGGATTAATCTTCTGGAGACACATTCTTCTTCACATAATCTTCTGCCCCATTTTTCCAAAGGGATCCAGACCCACCTGGTGATCCTGGATGGGGGGAAGGATCCTGTCCAGGCACAATTTGACAGGGGCACTTTAACAACCTCCACCTTGCAGTTGCCAACAGGCACTGGCATTAGCTGGATTTATAGCCAAGCTTTATCTGTTGCCTGCAATTCTAATTTGAGGCTCATAGCCCATAAAATTCCAAGTTTTCCAGGCAAGGGGAAAAAAAAGTGACGATTGACTGTTACTGCTGCCTCTTTTTTTTTTTTTTTCCACTGGAGCTGTTCCTTATGCAGTTGTAACCAAATGGTAACCAAATAGACTCTCTAATGGCCAGTGCTGTTTATTCCAAAACAGTATGGATTTTTCATTTGTAATTCAAAAACCATAGGGTGTCACTTTCCCTGCTTGGCACGAAGCAAGGTCAAGCTTTGGGGATACAGAGGATCCTGAGGAAAACTGTCCCTGCCTAAGGAAGGATCCCTGAGAATTAAACTGCCTTTCACTGTGGGTGAATGATGGATTTTTTAAAAGCATTCCAGCCTAAGCTGCAAACCAGCCATTGGTTTCCCAAAGTGAGTATTTATTAGACTCTGCAGAGCTCAATGCTTTTTCTTCCCACTTAAAAATCCATTTTTCTTGGTCAAGCTTCCATTTATACTGGAAATAGGATTTTGAAACCAGCTTCATCCACACCACCCAGCTCACCACATGCCAGGGATGCTTCCTGTGGCAACACATGGAAGGACAGAGCCTTGCTGAGCTCCACCTGCTTCCATAACTGTAAATTCGGGGGCTACAGAGCAAAGTTTCTCTCCCTCCTGATCCAGGAGAAAATTTGGCAGCATTTTAGAACTTTAAAAATAGTTGCAAAGCTGCAGGAACCCAAAGGAAGGTGGGTGGGGGGAAACGCAGCAGCTCAGAAAGATGGGGTTTGTCAGATGCGGGCTTTCCATATTCCCATGAATTCTGAAAGCCTGGGAAACGTTGGCATTTTTACCTAGGAGAGGTGGGGAAAGCATCCAGGCTCTGGTGTGGTCTTCAGTGCAGGTAAGATCAGGGATTTGGCCTTGGATTTCCAGGAAGGTGTGGAGCGATGCAAATGGAGCCTCAGGAGAAAAGAGCCAGGTGGGAGCAGATCCTACCCCAGCAACATGGGAAAGACCCCACGGAAAGGACAACCTCAGCAGCAGCAAGGGAGATTTGGGGAAGCTTTTTTCATGAGGAGCACCAAGAATTGGAGTAAAATGCACGAGGAGAGGGTGTGGCTCCTGGGAAGGAGGTTCAGCGCTCATTCCTGGGAATAGGTTAGACCGGGAACACGGCGAGCGTGCGGGAGAGTGCTGGGCTGGGCTGGACTGGGCAGGAGAACAGAGTCCAGCCCAGGCACAGCTCAAGGGACCACAAAGCATTTTGGCAAGCAGAGCCTCCCCGGGAGCCAAAGGGCAGAGCAGGGAAGCTTCCTTGCAGGCCAATTACCTCGGCAGGAATCGAAAAGATATTCCCATTGCCTGCGAAGGCGTGCGCCAAGTCTGGTGTTTGTTTGTGTCTGTGTTTATTTCTCAGAGCGTTTCTTTCTCTGCACCCCAGGGAACTGGCTGGATGCAAGCTCTGGCCTTCTCATGGAAGAAGAATTAACTCCTGGATCTTGGCAGCACCAGCGAGAGACCGGCTCCTGCTGAATCGCAGCCTGACGCAAGTCCCTCGAGCCGCAACATACCCAAAAATTGAGTTCTGCCTGCCCCTCATGTGCCTGGAGACCCAAAAGCCCCAAGCTCTTTGTCCCCTGGTTCTGTGTGGCAGAGAGGGGCTGTCAGCGCTGCTCAGGCACCTGCTGTGTCCAGGCCACTAGGAACCTGACGAGCACACAATCCACAGCTCCTTGTCAGCTTTGCAGGTGAATAGAGGGGCAAAAAAACAGAGTGGAAAGTGCAGCGCTGCCTCAGAGAGCAAAGTAAAATTTGCCCAAGTCCAGTTTCTCACTGGGCTTTGGAAGTCCTGAACTAATTAAAATCTTCTGGTACAAACTGGTTTTGCTTCTCCAGCGGACAACGTCACCTTGCACGAAGGGAGGCTCTGAGCCATCCTTTGAGCAGCTACTTCTGCTTTAGGAGAGGGTGAGTAAGAGCTCAAACACGTGGGGACTTCAGCATTTGAGGCCAGTTGGTGAAAGATCCTCTCTCCCTGTCCCCAGTGGGGCTAAACCAACGTCACTGCTCGGCAGTTGCAGGGAAATGAATCGCCGGGTTGGGCTTCCCGCATGCCGGCATCGCACATTCCTGCCGGTGGTGAATCACAGCCACCAGACGTGGCAATTGGCCACGGTGACCCAGCTGGGACTTGAAGAGTCTGGGCACAGAGATGTGAAGGAAAACCCAGAATTCAAGGAGAAAATGGGTCTGGCTGCTCCCAGGCTTGGATGTTCCCATGGGATCCAAGCCATGTTGAGCCGGAGAGCTCATTGCTCCATCCCATGTGGCTGCTGCGTGCAGACGAGGCAGAGAGGCAGCTTCAGACACTGGGAGGGCAAAATGCTGAGGGACTCATGGAGTCACCTGCACAGGGACGTCAGGAATCCCATCAGGAGGAGGGAGCTGTGGGCCTGATCCCTGGCCAGCACCCCAGGCTGTGGAAGCAGCTCCATCTGGGAGCCCATGCCTCGTTTTAAACGGAGGTGATCTCTGGAAGCACACGGGATCCATTTGATTTGTAATCTAATCTTCGAATAACATTCATGGCATGGGAACTGTTTTCCATGGAAACCTATCTGCAGGAGGACATCCATGCCAGATGCCTTGATTTAATCAGCCCATATAATATCCTCAGTTACGTTTAAACTTCTGACCCGGGCTAACCAGATCGGGCACTTCAAAGCCAGGTGAAGCATTTTTCATGCCAGAGAAAAGAACCATGGAATCTCCAGAGTTGGAAGGGATCCACAAGCATCATCCAGTGCAACTCCTGGTTCTGCACAGACACCCCAACAATCCCACCCTGTGCATCCCTGACAGCATTGTCCAAACACCCCTGGAGCTTTGGCAGGATTGAGGCCATGGCCATTCCCTTGGGATCCTGTTCAGTGCCTCAGCAGCCTCTGGGGGAAGAGTTTCCCCTCTAGCTGAATGGACACCATAGCTGAGAACCGAAGTGAAAGTCCAGCCAAGGCTTCCCAGTGAATTCTGTGCTGGTTCAGAGTGGAATGATGCATTTTCACCATGTCTCTGTGGCACTTGGAATGCTCTCTGGCGGGAAGCAAGCACAAACCTGCAGCACAGAGCTCAGTATTACGGAAGTCTGAATGCACAAAACCCCTCTAACTCTCCTAATTTTGTCTTTTAGGATAGCACAGAAATATGGGATTTATGTTTACCTGCACCTTTTGGCCCTTCTGGATGCACAGACACATCCACAGAGCAAAGAGGAACAAGGCTCCCAGCAATGGAAACAGTAAAACTTCCTGGCCTTGTTTGCATTGGCACACCAGCTTTTGCTGACATCTTTGCATCCTTCACGGTCCACGATGCATGAAATATCCCGGGTTATCACTGAGCTGAAAGCTGATGGATCCAACCCAAAGTTCACTGAACACCCAGTGAGAACAACTCCCAGCAAGAGGGACCAGACACTGTCTCAGGCTGCTGGGTTAAAAATAGTTCTCAATTGTCAGATTTTGCAGCTGGCTCTGTTTGAGTAATGGCCCACGGCAAGGGATGGGGTAAAATGGGCTGTAAGGTCCCTTCCAGCCCAAATCCCTCTGGGATTCCTTAATGTTTTAGCTTGAATAAAGTTTTCACTAATGGCGGTTGGTAACTAAAGGACCTGATATTGAGTGGAACTTAGGACAACTGGGAATTTCTGCTTTCAAAACAGTATTTATAGGATTGATTGGTTGCTTTGATGAAGAAAGCCCTGAACCCCTTCAAACAACAGTCTTGCAATGTATTATAAAGCCAAATTCCTTTCTAGCTCAGTGAGGTGGACCTGGGCGTGAATGTCCAAGTGCCACTAGCAAGGACACCTTCCACCATCCCAGGTTGCTCCAAGACCCATTCAGCCTGGCCTTGGACATTTCCAGGGATCCAGGGGCAGCCACAGCTTCTCTGGGCACTCTGTGCCAGGCCCTCAGCACCCACACAGGGAGGAATTTCTTCCCAATATCCCATTAACCCAGCCCTCTGACAGTGGGAAGTCATTCCCTGTTCCCTGTCACTCCAGGCCCATGTAAAAAATCATTGTATAAAGATGAGATCAAATGGATAAAACTCCCAGAAGCTGCTCGCACATTGATATAAAATGTTCAATAGCTAAAATTTTCCCCCCAAAAATACTATTTTTGGTAAAAACAGCATTCTGTGGGAAGTGAAACAAGGGATGAACCTATTAATACATTCCAACTGCAAACAAAAGCAGGCTCAGAAACACCCACAAAACAATCCCTGTGCCTCCTAAATCTCCTGTGCCTCCAACGAGTACCACAGGCTAACAATGCCGTGACTGACACCACAACATGGGGCTAACAGCACTCAGTGCTCTTAAAACCATTTCTTAATTTAACTTCCAATTTATGGAGGCATTTTACCATCCTTCAACTCTCCTTTTCTCTGAGGAAACGCAGGCCCCGCTTCGCAAAACGTTCAAATCAATGGATGTCGCCAAATTATTAAAATTAAAGGCAAGTGCAGGGTTGGCCAAGCAGATCATGGCTGGAGCCCAGCTTCCCAAATTCCCTGAGCAGCTTTCAGCTGATTGTGGAAAGGCGCCATCAAAGGCAATGCCGTGTCTGCAAGCATCACCTCACCCTGGTATGTTTGGAAAGCTCATGGAAAGGCTGTGCCACGGGGAGGGGAGAGTGTACACATCGTTCATCATCCCCATGCCTTTGGGAGGACGGCTGGAGCTATGAAACAACACTGTCCTGCTCCATCCTACCCATCCTGCCTTTATTTATCTCTCTGTGCTGGATTGTGGAATCACAGGGTTGGAAGAGATCCTAAAACCTATCTTGTTCCGCAAGCACCTTCCACGAGGTTGCTCCAAGCTCTGTCCAGCCTGGCTTTTCTTGGTTTGGAGTTTTTAGAGCCTTTTTAGGAGCAAGGCCATGGTGGCACACGTGGACTCCTGGCCAGGCATGCTCAGGCTGGCTGAGTTTCTGTTGGAAAGCTGCGCCATGCCTCTCACAAACACCAGATGCTCCATGCTGGGGAAACAAAGAGCACTTTCCTGTAAACAACAGCACATTGCAGCTCTCTCCCAAGCACGAACAATGGAAACAAAAAAAAAAAAACAAAAAAGTGAAAAGAGGTGGAAAACAGAACGGCACACATGTGTTGGGGAGGGGGGAGAAGTGCTGGATGCAGAGGGAAGAATGGGAAAAGTGCTGGACGCAGGTGGGAGAATTAGGCTGCAGCCTCCTGTCACTGTGCAGGGCTGGGGGCACAGGGCTTGGGGAGCCACTGCTCTCTCCATAGCATCCCAGAGAGTTTGGGATTTGGAAGAGACCTTAAAGCTCATCCCATCCCACCTCCTGCCACGGGCAGGGACACCTTTCACTATCCCAGGCTGTTCCAAGCCCTGTCCAACCTGGCTTTGGACACTTCCGGGGCAGCCAGAACCTTTCTCTTCTTTTTCTTCCACAACATTTTCTTTCTTTTTCTTCACGGTTGCAACTTGCAGGGGTCAGAGAGCTCCTCTGGGAGGGAAGACAGGCCTGGAGGAGCTGATGGGGAACAACAACAACAACAAGAAGTTAAATCATTTGGGGCTTCCCCAGCAGCGCCTGGGGAGAGGGAATAACAGATCCTAGAGGAAATGCTTTGAGCCTGCCAGAGATTTGGTCAGTTCTCATAGCCCAGAGCGAATATTTGGGCACCACACAGTGCAAGAAGAAATCTTTCCCTTGCTGCTGCAGATCTTGGAATGAGATAAACGAGTGTGAGTAATAAGGGACATGTTAAAATGCTGTTATATAAAGCAAGGACAGGCTCACAGGTGAGTCTGTCACACAGGAAATTCACTGGGAGATGATCAGAAATCCCAGCCTGTCTGTCCTGGAGAGGACAGGGAAATAACATACAATTCCTTTAAATGATTCCACATTTATTGTCCCCAAATTGGCAGCTCAGACATACAGATCTCTCCCATTTGATGACACATCTCCAGTTCCAAGCTGCAGCACAGAGATGCTGTCACTGACCTGTGGGTACCAATTTGGGGTGGCCTGAGGGGAGATGCATGGAGGGGCAGGGGGAAAACATTCCAAATTAGAGGAATCTGGAGGCTGGAGATGTTAAGATTAGGGCTTGTTTGGCTTTTTTCATCACCATAATTCCAGACCATTTGATCATTTTCTTCCAATTTAGGAAAAACCCTGGTTTTGCCTTCAGAGGAAATGCTGGCATCAGATCAGACAAACATCTCCCAAGTGAAAAAATCAGGAATCCCAAAAAAGGGACAGTGCCCTTGCCTGGAGGCAGCTGCAGGGACTAAATCCTCAGGTACACCTGCTAATCCTCAGGAAGAACAGAGCAACTATCAGAAGCTCTTGCAGCTTAAGCTTGCAGGGAGTTTTCCAGTGAAAATGCCACGGAATAAAAAAGCTAAGTTAGAAGAATCAAAATATTTTGAGGAATTACATCTACTTGCATGCCAAGACAAACTGAGGAGCTGCCTTTCCAGAGCTACCAAGGGAGCAGGAGCAGGAGCAGAACTGAAAGCCCTCTTCAGGCTGGTGTGAGGGTGGAAAAACTTCAGGATGCCCTGAAAATCTCCCCGGGGGTGGCAAGGCAGGAGGTGGCATTGGCGCTGTCCCTGTAACCCCCAGCAGGGACCGCGGTTCTCCAGCCCCCTCCAGTGGCTACAGAGCAGAGAGAGGCCAGCAGGATCCAGGCCTTCCCAAATCCAGAGCCACACTCCGTGCACTTGCACTGGAACATCTTTATTGGGCTGCACGTGGATCCAGGCTCACCATAGGAGCCTCCCTGTGCGCTCAGGTCTCATCCTGCTGCTGTCCACAACCATCTGACCCTGGGAAAAGCTAGCAGGCACTGACTGGCACTTCTGGAAGTGGGGTTTTGTCCCCCCTGTTGTGTCTTGCCACAGTTTCCTTCACTGGAAGAGGAAGGGCTAAAGAGGTGCTGTAACTCCAGGGCTGGCTTGGGGTAAAAAGAGCTTTATTTGACTTCAGGGACTGAAAAACAAGAAAAAAAAAACCCAAAATAAACTAAAAAAACCCACTTTAACCCAACAGATGCTGTTCCCCCGCCTTTTGCAAAACTCCCAAAGAGCAGGAAATGATATTTGGATCCCAGCTACCAGCATTCCATGCCCTGCAAATCCTCCCCTAGCAACAAAGACAAGAAAGCCAACATAAAAGGACAGCTTTGGATCAGCTTGGCTTCTTCCAGATCTGGTTTGGTTCTTCAAGCATTTCCCATATCTTGTTATCCCATTCCATGCCAGCTTCCAGCAAGGCCACACAACACACACTTTATATATTCTGCACAAATAGAATGGGCATTTTTCAAAGGATGGGGTGTAAACTGCAGCAGTGTCTAATTTGCCACCCATAACTTCCCAAAACTCCATTTTTTCTCATACTATCTGAGCTTGCCCCATGGACAACATGGAAAAAAACATTTTTACAGAAGGGAATGCTTTGCTACATAGGAGGAAATAGTAAAGTCCAAGTTAAGGCAAAAAGAAATGCTGTTTATATAGTGTGAAAGGATATAAATGCACATATTATTTATATTTCATGCTGGAAGTCTGTTGTTTCCTGAGTTTAAAAGGACAGAGGCAAGCAGAGGATGTAGGGTTTGGCCCTATAGAACAGAGCACCAGCCTGTGAATATCATTTATCCATTTTAAGATTCATTATTATCTCTCTACAGTGAAAATGCCAATTTTTCTATGTATTAAACCAGCTCAGCAAAGCCGGGTTTAAGTAGCCTCAGCAACCAATCTCCACAGAGACTTCATTCCAACAGAATTCTGTGCATTTTCAGCTTAATTTCATGTGAGTTGTCCCCAAGCTGGACTCATTTTGGGCCCTTAAGCCAAAGGTGTACCAGACCTTTTCCAGAGGCAAAGTCCCTCAGTGAAGATGGAAGTTGGATGGACAATCCAGGCACTCCAAAGTTTTGATTCTGCACATCTCCAAGTCACTGACAAGCTGGTTTGCCACTGGGCTGGGAGAACCATCCCCATGGTCAGGGGAATCCTTTGGATGGGATCTCTAATTAGTATTGTAATGGGCTTAGCTTTAATTACAGACTGGTGTTCCACCAAGCACTGAATGGAGTCAATTCTCTCCATTTCTTTGGGCCACCCTCCATCATCCACACCATGGCACTTCACTGCAGCTCATTCCAGGTGAAATCCCAGATGGTCAAACCACCATCCAGAGGGTGGCTGGGCACTGGAAAAGGGAATGGTCACAGCCTCAGGGCTGCTAGAGCCCAAGGAGGGTTTGGACAGGATGGGATTGTTGGGGTGTTTGTGCAGGGCCAGGAGCCAGACTGGATGATCCTTGCAGGTTCTTCCAGCTCTCTCCACATCCATCCTACCACCTTCACCCCAGCTGGGTGCCCCATTTACAAACCAGGTAAAAATCCATAGGGAAAAGCTGACCCCAAAAGCTATTCCCGTGGCATTTTCTCAAGACAACCCATGTCATTTTCTGCCTCCCCACACTGGAGAGCACAGGGAGCTTCTGCAAACCATTATGGATCCCCCAGCAAGGTGCCAAGAGGCTTTACAACCTGTTTGCATCTCCCAGGCATGTTCACACCTCTATAAAGCCAGTGCACGACTCGCAGGGAACACGCTGCCAGCACCGGGAAAACCGAAACCAGCTGCAGGCCTGGGAAGGGAATGGTGCAGAGCTGCCCCTCCTCACCTGCCCGCAGCTCCACATCCACTGCATCTCACCTGGAGAGGGTCTGGAAATGTCCTCTGCGCTGGTTTGCTTTGCATTTATTTATGTATCTGGGAAAAGAGTATTTTGTAACAGGTGTCAAGGCCTAGGGGTAAATCCATAGAGTCCAGGGATGGGGCTTGGAGCAACCTGCTCTAGTGAAAGGCTTGGAATTAGGTGAGCTTTAAGGTCCCTTCCAACATAAACCAGTTTGGGATTCTCTGCTCTTTAAGGTCTCATCTAGAAAAATACCTTTGCCAGCTGGATGAGCATGCAAGAAGAGCTGGCAAAGAAAAATTATGCAAAAAATACACTTGTAACACATTGACTTTACTTGAATCAATAAAATAAAAGCAAGCACCAATTATCACCTGAGTTTTTTTCCCAAGATCCTGAGGCACCATCATCTCTATTTTATAAGGCTATTTTGACAATGATTCCTCTACACTGACCATGTCACCAGCTGACCCTGAGATCCCAACAAAAGGCTCTTGGCTCCCTGCAGAATGACTCTTCTGGCAGCTTGTAGCGTGAAGAGGCACTGGAAATCAAAGGAGCCCAGGCTGCTGGACGCAACATTGTGATTAGGAGCACAAAATCTCCCAACACCTCAGAAAAACCCTTTTTTCTCCCTTTTCTACAATGCAAACAAAAGAAACTTGTTAAATGGATTTGGGAGGGTTTTCTGTGGTCTTACCATAGGATGTGGAGTAAAATGTAAGTAGGAACTTCTGGTTTCATGTGCTGTGATGGGAAAAGAAAGGAAGCTGGGACACTTTCCCCACACAGAAATGTCACAGAGACCCCAAGTGTGTGTGACACAGGTCAGTAACAGAGGTTACACATTTGCCAACAGCTACAGGATATATTGTATTTACTCCAGCAACACCCACACACGTTTAGCGGCCTCTCCCCAGGGAGATAAGACACACAGAATCACTGCACCCTAAATCCATAGGGAAAAAAAAAAACACAGGAGCAGGGAATTTATGTGCACTCCATGAGCAACACTGTGGGGAAAGGGGCAGGATTGGCACCCGGCTTTGGCAGGGCACTCCTTCACCAAGTCAAACTGTCCCCAAAAGCAGCCAGCCAGTCGCCCTTCAGCTGTTTTCGTGGAGTAAAAATTGTTTAATGGGGTCTGGGATTGGAAGGCTATGGATCAGCTCCAGGCGGGATTTGCCAAGTGTTCTCCGCACAGCTATGCGGCACAGAGACAAGAGGCTCCGGGTGCGGCCTGCAAGGAAAAACACAGGCAAGGATTACTGGGGAAAGAGAGAGGGAGAACAGCAACGCTGAGGAGAGCTGAGTGTGCACAAATCCTGCCTTGTGGGGAGGCCAAAACTTGGGGATTTGGAGCAGGGAGAGCTGCCACATGGGCAGGCTGGAAGGGCCAGCTGGAGGCTGGATGGGCTTGTGAGCATGGAGGCCATCGCTGCCAAGGCCACAGCAGGATCTGAGGGAACGGCTGGAGCTGTGTCAGGGAGGGTCAGGCTGGAGATCAGGGAAAGGTTCTTCCCCAGACGGTGCTGGGCACTGAACATTTTAAAATTTTTAAATTATATGGATTTTATTTTTCTCTCACCCACCCCTTGGGAAACAACAGCACCGACGGCCAGCTCTGGCCTTGTCCCAACTTTTGATGTCTTTCTTTGAGTCCCTGGAGAGCTCTTCCACCACAGGGATAAGAGGATGGTGGTGCCCATGGTGATTCAGGAACTGGAGCTCCACAGCACCACTCCATCATCCCACATGCTCCACCTGAGGAGTCCCATTTGCCTCCTAAACCCAAGCCGAGGGGAAGCCACCCGCTCCAGCTTATGTGAGCCTCTCAGCAGAAGCCCAGGCGGACTTAAAAACCAAGCACATGCAAAGCTGAGTCACCTGGGGCTGTGAGTTGTATCCCACAGCCTGAATCCCTTAGAAATTTCTCTGGAGATCAAGAGGGAAACCCCACTTCCACCCCTGGTGCAAGGCTGTGGCTTTCACCAGGTGGGTTTCTGAGGTGCTGCACTTTTTCCCACATTTTTTCACCCTTATCTGAGCTTCCTCCTGCTGCTTTTTAGCACCATTTGTGGCTTTCCTTCCCAAGCAGCCTGTCCAGACTAAACTCCCCCATGGATTCAGATCCCAGGGTCACACAGGAACAGTTGGGACACACATGTGTGGCTTCGGAGAACTGGATCTCAATGGTGATGCGGAGCTGCAAAGCCCAGATCGGACAGGAGCCCTGAGCCTTGCCTCAGGCTGCTGAGGACATGGGTAGGCAATGGAAAAGAGCTGGGAAAGGTGAAAATGGCAGAGGTTGGGCTGCTGAAGGACTCAGGAGGGAAAACACCGCATGAAGGTACAAAATGCAACAGGGGCAAAACAGGGAGTGGTGGAGTCATTAGTGCTTCGTTTATCAGAAGGTCCTCGAAATGAGAAGACAGCACCACCCCACCACCTCCGCAGCCAAAGAGCTTCCCCAAATCCAGAGCCCCACTCACCCCTGGCTTCTTTGAACACCTCCAGCGCCTCGGGGTTGACCTTGACCCTCCCAGCAGCCTCTCCTCCCAGGGCCTCCACCTTGACGAGGTTGAGGTCGGCTCCAAAGTCCACGAGGAGCCGGACGAAGTCGGGCTCGCAGCCGTGCCGCAGCACGGCGTCCAGCATGCACACGGGCGAGCCCCGTGAGAAGCCCTGCACGTTGATGGGCCCGCAGCAGTTGAAATCCGGGTTGGCTCCCGCCTGGAGCAGCAGGCGGAAGCAGGGCAGGTTGTGGTAGGCAGCGCTGATGTACAGGGGGCACACCACCAGCGTGGTGAGAGGCCGCAGAGCCTGCCCGGGACCGCGCGGGGCCAGCTGGTGGTTCACGTCCACATCTGCGCCGTACCTGGGCGGGCAGAGGTGGGAGGGATGGTTGGGAATGCTGAGGGATGAGGCTGACGGAGAGGGAGGACCTCTGGAGCCCGGCCATTGTTACCCTCAGATGGGTCTGAGTGAGGACAACGCGTCCAGCACAGTCCCCACTCAGCAAAGCTGTTTCCCTGCTCAGGATTTGGAGAGAGGAGGAACAGCAACATCCTTGCCCCCTTGATGTCCATGTACCACATATTGGGTTTGCATGGCCAGGTTTTGGGAGTGGAGGGCTAAAGGGGTGGCTTCCCCATCCCCATATTGGATGAGGGGGAAGAGGTAGAGCTTGGCAAGGAGGGAGGGGTGGGGAAGGTGTTTCTTAAGATTTATTCCACCTCTCGTTATCCCACTCTGATTTTATTAGGAAAAAATTAAACTGATACCTCCAAGTCTGTTTTGCCCATGATGGCAATTAGTGAGTGATCTCTCCCCTTCTTTATCTCTCCCATTCCTTATCTCTCCCATTCCTTATCCCAACCCAGGAGCCTTTTGTTGTATTTCCTCTCCTCTCGTGTCTTGGCACCAGGGATGGCTGAGCCCTGAGCCAGCACCACATAATGCTGGATGCTAACGAGCTGCCTGGGGAGCAGGGATGTTTCCAGATGATTCCACTGAAGAGGGATGGTGAAATAACCTCCCCACCAGGAGAGAACGGGCCAAAAAAGCAATACAGCCAATCGATCCCAAACAGCGGGGAAATGGAAAGAGGAATCTGCACCCCACAGCGAAACATCCACGACAAAACCCTGCTCCCAAAGGAGCTGGAGGGGCTGGAATCTGCTGGGGATTCCCTCAGGCAGAGGGGACAGTAATTCCACCTACCTCCCATGCAGCTTGGGTGGCAAAGGGGAAGGCAACACAATCCCTAAGGTTTTAATTGCAAAGCCCTGTCCGTTCTACCCACTGAGGGAGAAAAGGTTCCTTCACCCACCAATCCCCCTCCCCAAATTGCAAACTGAGCACTCAGAGAACTAGGTTTTTCCTGAGATAGCATTATATTCCTTTCAGGAGTTCAGAAAACGAAGAAAAATACTTGGGGAAAAATTCTGCCTCAAAGCAGACACAGTTCTTGCTGAAAGCAGGGGGGACTGCTCCATATCCAGCAAATATTTAACCAAATCCTTTGGTTCTGAGGATGGGAAGAGTCTCATTTAAATAAAACACACCCAGAACAAGGGCTGAGAGACTCCTCTAAGGGCTGCAAATGGCACAAAGTGTATTTTTTCCCCCTTAAAATCAGATTACACAAGCATTCGGACAGAGTTAGCCATGCTGCTGGGGAACTTCCATAGGGCTGTTGGAAGGCCACTGCCTCCTGAGCAGACAGCAGATACCCCTTCATTTCAGCCCTTTTTATCCTCATTATTACCATCAAAATTCTCAGTGGAAACCCTCAACTCAAAGCAAACCCCCAAATTTTACTTTTACCAGAGTCAGGCATGCTCCTGAGGCATGGGGATGATCTGGCAGCTCTCTTTTCCCAGTTTTAGCCTGGCTAAAGGATCCTCTCATCCTTGCCACCCTCAGTTCCACTGCAGGTAGCAGTGGATCCCACCATAGTATGATCCCAAATTATGAGGAATGTCATTTATAACCTATTGGAACCCAAAATATTACCCTCAGCCTCCTATTAAAATGGATCTCCACTCCATAGCTACGTGTGGATTTACTATTCATGGATGGGATTTCACCTCTTGCTTGGTTCAGCACCGGTAGGAAAGCTCAGGGATCCCAATGTGCTTCCACAGGACTTTCAAACCAGGTGATGTTTAGATACCTGCAGCAAACCTGACTGGTTTCAGGCTCTTTCAAAATATTTCCCCCATCTCAGGAAAAGAGTCTTCCTCATTGCACTCCCCCTCCCAAATCCTTTAGATCCAACATTTTAAAAATCTCTGTGACATAAAGGCTGCATTTTTCACTAAGTTACTCTGCACAGATCTGCGAAATCCCTGCTCCAAGATATTTGAAATTTTGGGCAATCTGACAATTTGGTATTAGCTTAGCAGCCTTGGGAGAGACATTGCCTAATAAAAAGAGATTGGACAAACTCCAGTTAATTTTTAATCCTGAAAGTTTTCCAAAATCTTGCTTTTAATATTGCTGGCGAGGTATCCCAAGGAGCAGACACATAAATCAAGGCATCAGCTCTCCCTGTGCTGCTGAAATACCATTTGCTACATTTCACCCTGCCTGGGTGGAGAGATCAGGGGAGATTTTTGGGAATGCAGCAAGTTGAACTCTGCATCAACAAGCCTGTGCTGATGGGAACATCCTCCTCTCAGCTTGTTGGGAAAGGAGCAAGGAGGGGGAATTGTCTCCCCTTCCTTCTCCTTGCCAGCTTCCTCAAAGCTGCACTTGTATGAAAATTCAAAAAAAGGAAGAAAATCCCCAAGGATTTTGAATTTTTTCCTAATCAAATCCTTTTCTTATTTTCTAGCATTTGAGGTCATCGAAGGGATTCATTCAATTTCTTGTCTTTCACTCTTTCTCTCCAAAACTGTGTTTTCCCATTCTGATCCCTTATTATTTGGCATCCATGGCCCACAGAGTCATCCAGCATGATCCCTTGGACAAAAATCTTCCAATTTAAAAGGAGGAATAATCAGGGCATGCCACAGAAGGAGCAAATCAAATCCCCACAACCTCCTGCTACACCCTGAGCCCACTCCCTGCTGGTGCTGCCAAGGGAGTTTCCTGAGGGAAAACCCAGCACCAAGGGAAGTTCTTCGGGGGAATCCACCTCCCTCATAACTCAGGAGCACGGTGGAAGGTTTGGATCTGATTGGATGGTGGGCTCAGAAATGGAGACTCCTCTCTTGGGTTTGGATTAGGCACAGAAGTCACACAGTGAGACCAAATGACAGCGAATGCAAGGATGCTCATTTGGGTATCTCCCCACTCTCTCTCCTCTCCAGCTACAGAGATGTGCAGGCTGTGACCAGGAAAGGAGGGAAGGGATCCCAAAAGGAGCAGGAAAAGCGAGAGCCACCCATGCCCAGCCCTCGTGGCCCCAGCTCTGACCTGATGAGCTCCTGCAGGATGTCAGCACGTCCCACCCGCGCCGCGTGGTACACTGGGGTGCTGCGGTGATGCCGGCTGCCGTTGGGATCAGCGCCAGCCTCCAGCAGGATCTTGGCACACTCCAGGTGCCCGTTGACCACCGCCACGTAGAGGGCAGTCTGCCCCTTGACGTCCACCAGGTCGATCTCGGCCCCTTTCTGCAGCAGGAAGTCTACACAAGGCCCGTGGCCGGCGGTGGCCGCGATGCGCAGGGGGGTGCAGGGCAGCCACCCGCAGCACCACACCGACTTCTCGTTGATCCGGCTGCATTGGGGGGGAAATGTGGAGTTAGAGAAGCCCCCATTCCCTCGAGGAGGGTGCTCCCTGGAAGTCTGGGCACTGCCCGGGCTCCCCAGGGAATGGGCACAGGCCCAAGGCTGCCAGACCTCCAAGAGCATTTGGACAGCACTCTCATGGTGGGATTGTTGGGGTGTCTGTGCAGGACCAGGGCTTGGACTGGATGATGCCTGTGGGTGCTTTCAACTCAGGATAAGATTCTCTGATTTTTGGCACTTTATAGCAACCTCAAAAAGCTCCTGTCAATATCTCACAGGTGCTGCCTGTTGATAGCCAGAAGTTATGGCATGAAGCAGGGCAATGCTCGGATGATGGGCTTCAGTTGTGTCAGGGGCTGCACAAATCCTGCCTCAAAAATCACCTATTTAAAAAAAACAAACTCTCCCTTTTGTCCCTTTTAACAGGGAGATTCCCCAAACTGGTAGCCCAGAGAAGCTGTGGCTGCCCCATCCCTGGAAATGTCCAAGGCCAGGTTGGACAGGGCTTGGAGCAACCTGGGATAGTGGAAGATGTCCCTGCCCATGGCAGGGGGTGGGACAGGATGAGCTTTAAGGTCCATATCTACCTCCAAATTCAAAGACATTGCTTCTCTGCTGACTCCATCACCTGTGGAATGGTGCTGTGGGTCTAACTGCTTTTTCTTTCAAAAAAAAAAATCTCAGACCAAGAGTGTGAAAAGCCCCAGCTGCCCAGGTAGCAGAGAGAAAGGCTGGCTCATTCTAATTTTTTGCTGAAATAACACCTTTTTTTTTTGAGGCTGGGAGACATTTAACACTCTAAGCAGATTTCTCTATGGTACAGGGAAATTAATTAACTATCCCCACAGTCACAGGGTTAGCACTGGGCAGATTTTGTAACATGGGGTGTTTCAGGTTTATAGTTGATTGTAATCCCTTTTGCATGTTTTATCCATTTTCCTGGTATCACATTCCTGTCCTGATCCGAAAAGAGCTCATGCACAGCTGTCACAGGCTCACGAGCTGGTGTGAGATTTGCCTTCTGGGAAACCAGGGAAATGATCTGGGGGAAAGCAGAGCATCCTCCCACCCTGACACCTCTCCCATAAAAACCCCTGGATCCCTGGCAGTGTCCAAGGCCAGGCTGGACAGGGCTTGGAGCAACCTGGGGTAGTGGGAGGTGTCCCTGCCCATGGCTGGGGGTGGGATAAGATGAGCTTTAAGGTCCCTAACAACCCAAACCATGCTATAAAAAAACGGGATGAGATGGGAGTCCCCAAAAGGAGGAGGCTGTGGGGACAGCAAGAACATCCTAGGAGAAACCTCTCCCAAAAAACTGGGGTGAGATGGGAGTCCCCAAAAGCTGCAGGCTGGGGGGACAGCGAGCAGAACGCCCTGACACCCCTCACAAGAAGAAGAGATGAGATCGGGGTCCCCAGAAGGTGCAGCTGTGAGGATGTCAAAGGGAGCATCCTCCCTGACACCTCTCCCATAAAAACCCTCATCCCTGGCAGTGTCCAAGGCCAGGCTGGACAGGGCTTGGAGCAACCTGGGACAGTGGAAGGTGTCCCTGCCCATGGCAGGGGTGGCACTGGATGCTCTTTAAGCTCCGTGGGAAGCGGGTGGGATGTGGGTCCCCGGAGGCTGCGGGGGGAGCTGGCAGGTGGCCTGGCCGTGTCCCCAGGGCTGCACCCCCACCTCTGGAAGCTCTCGTCCTGCAGCAGGCTGCGCAGGGTGGGCAGGTCCCCCACGAAAGCCGCGTCGTGCAGCCGGGTGTCCTCGCAGTGCTCCAGCGGGTGGTCGCAGAACTGCTCCCGCAGCCATTCCTTCAGGTTGCGACCTGCGCTGGAGACAGGGACACATCGGGATGAGCCCTGCGGCCATGGGTTACCCCGCTGTCCCCTGTCCCCTCCCGGCACGGCCACCCTCGGGACCCCCCGGCCCACGGTACCTGCCCGGGGCTGGCGGGTCCCCGCCCTCCGCCATCGCGCCCCGCCGGCCGCGCTCGCCCTCCCTCCCTCCGTCCCTCCTTCCCGGCCTGATTGGCGCCCGATCGCTTCCTGCTCCGCGTTAAGGTGGATTCTCCCGGCTGGCCCCGGCGCTCCGGCAGCGCTCCGCAGCCTCTCCTCCTTCAGCCGCCCGAGCCCGTCCCGGGCACGGCCGCTCCGGCATGCCGGGCTCCTGTTTTCCTCCGGGAATTGCGGCTCCCTCCTCCGGCTGCGGGACGAGCGGGGCTGGGATGCTCGCCCGTGATGGGCGGAGGGACAGGGAGGGGGTGGGAGCTGGGATAGGGATCGGACAATGTCCCGCAGCTTTATGGGGTCATATCGTCCCCATTTTCTGGTCATTTTCCTGCTCGTATCTCGGTTTTCCCGCACCGCAGCTTCCGGGATCTTCTCTTGGAAGCGATCCATAAGCATCATCTAGTCACCCCAACAATTCCACGCTGTGCATCCCTGACAGCATTGGCCAAACACTGCTGGAGCTCTGGCAGCCTCAGGCTGTGCTCATTCCCTGGGGAGCCTGGGCAGTGCCCAGCACCCTCTGGGGAAGAACTTTTCCCGATACCCACCCTAAACCTCCCCTGGCACAGCTCCAGCCGTTCCCTCGAGTCCTGTCCCTGGCCACAGGGAGCAGAGACGGGAGCTGTCCCTTGGGAGGAATATGCAGCCCATGAGGAGGTCTCCTCTCTCTCCTCCTTCTTTTCTTCCCCAGCAAAACAACTCAAGTGCCCTGAGCTGTTCTTCATCCCTTCACCATCTTCATTCTCTATTCCCTTCACCATCTTCATGGCATTTCTTTGGACACTCTCTAATGGCTTTATATCCTTATTACTGCTCTCTGAGCATTTGAAACATCCCCTCAGCTCCTGAGTGCACGTTTTGGAGTCACCAGTGCCAGCAGGGAATGGTGGTGGTCCATCCATCCCCACTCCTGCTGCTCCGGGGCAGGATATCCCTCCACAGACACCAGGCTCTGGCTGCAAACACAGTTTCCTGCAACTCCTATAATCTGGGCTCGAGGAACACGGAGGAGAGAGGCACAATCTGCATATCGAACCCATTCCCTTTGCCTGCTGGAAGATCAAAAGGGGAATGGGATTGATGGGAATTTCAGATCCACTAGCACTGCCACCTTCCCCTGCCTGCAGCCCTTCTGCCACTGGATGAGGCAAACCCAGGGCCAGGAATTCCTCCCTTGGTTTCTAACCCAAATTTCCAGCTCTGTGTGCCCCATTCCATGTCCACTCCCAGGCAGGGAGCAGCCATACACATCCCAGTTCCATGCTGCATCCCTTACACATTTAATGGGAATACTTTTCATGAGCTCCTCCAGCTCCAGTGCAGCAATGGAGGCTCATTCAGAGGAAAAAACATGTTGGTCCATGGACTTTTTTTTTTTGTTTTTAAATTTAGAGCTTATTCCTCTCTTCTCCCCCAGGAAAGTGTGGGCAGGTGAGAAAGGGGAGCAGATGATGCAGCACTGGTTACTTGCAATATATCCCTGAGGACAAAGAAGAGCCCTAGAGAGGAATAAAGTGATGGATAAACAGGACAGACAAGCTGGAGTTGCTCATGGTTCAAGGTTCTTTCAGTTCTTACTGCAATGAAGGCAGAAAGTCCTAACATACCATATCTCACTATACTTTCCAGGAGTTTACCTCCTGAGCCAGAACTTTTCCTCTCCTTTTTTCTTTACTTTTCCTTAAATGCACATGGAAAGCTGCCCATGCCAAGCTGTCCTGACAAGTTCTGTACAGTGGTGGTGAGAGGGAGTGCCTGTGCAGACTCAGCCTCCAGCTCTGGGAAGTTAAGATGTTTAAGAGAAATCCCACGGGGAAATGCACCAAACTCCAGTGGCATGAGACAGCAGATCCAGACGAACTGGGTTCTGCTGGCTCACTCTCCTGAAGGATATTGCTTCCAGAGCCTTTCCCTGCCCATGCCCAGCACCCAGAGGGAGAAGCAGCCAGGGCAGGTGGGTTCACCTGGCCCCCATTCCCGCCATGTCACCCTTTTGATATCCATGGGTGGCCTTTCCAGGCTGCTGCGCTGATCCCAGCCTGCCTGGAAACCAATCCACACAGAAACTGGAGCCTCCAGGAAGAGGTTTCCAGCATCTAAAAATAGCCACTTCTCCAACACAGCCAACACATGCTGGCTCACCCGTTAGGCAAGACCTGTTCTCCAGCTCCTAACCCTGAAGTGCTGGGAAAAAAAAACCAAACCTAAAATTCAACAAACAAACAAATCAATAAACAAAGGAAATAAAACTCCTCCTGGTGCTCCAGAGGATCCCTCAACCACCCCTCCACATTCACCAACATTTCCCACTGCCCCTCCAGAGCAGATGCGTCCTCCCACTCACCATCCTCTCCCAACCGTGCTCCTCCTGCTCCAAACAAAACAAGGACTTCATCCATCCTGCTCCTGAAAAGAGAGTTCTGGATCCCCAGATAGGAATCTGCCCATCCACTGGGGCCCCACCAGAGTCCCTTCCCCACAGGACCCTTCTTGCTTGCTCCTTCCTTCCTTTCTTCCTTTCTTCCTTCCTTCCTCTCTTCCTCCCTTCCTCCTTTTCTCTCCCACACCACTGGAGAAACTCTGTCTCACCTGAACATGGCCAAGGTGAAAAGAGGAGGCAGGGGGTGAACTCCTGTTAATCCACTGATTTACTCCCTGGAATGAAGCCAGCGGTTGCATTTAGTGCCAGACTGAGAAGAAAATGCACCTCCCTCTCTCTCTCATTCCTGGATAAACATGGACATCTTGGGAGTTTTGCCTAAAAAGGACAATGATTTATACCTGGTGCTAAAACCAGTGGTTAGTCCCACCACAACCACCACCTCCAACGCCCTTTTCCAGGGGCACCACACCTTTTAAATCCACTCAGGTTCCTCCCAGACCTTCCAAGCAGCAGAAAAAAGGCTGCATTATGAACTACTTTGAAATTGTAACTGCTTCAGAGTCACAGTCAAGGAAAAGAAAGAAAGGAAGGGGGGAAAAGAAATTGCCGTGACCAGAAGTGTAGTTCACGCTTAGCTCAGTCCATAAAACTTCTCCCTGCCTGGATGTAAGCCATGGGCTTGGATTTGTAGTGAACTCTTCAGTGAAGTTGCCCTAGTGATAAATGCATCTGTGGGGAAGGAGGTGGGGGGAAAAAGATCCCTCATCCTCCTGTTTTTAGCACAGCTCAACATTTTTCTGGGGAATTCATGTAGTTCCTGAAGTGGACATGAAGATGTGCATTAAAAACAGAAAACAGGGATGAGACGTGGCAGGAGAATTGAATTCCAGCATCCAGGATGTCATTAGGACTGGGGCTGGAAGCACAAAGATGACAACAGAAAGGTTGCTTGGAGTCCAGAAAGTTAATTCTGCTGCAACTGCGCCTGAGTACTCCTGTCCTGAGGGAAAAGAGGCAGCACTGATGCATGAGCCAGCTGAATTCTAACTTTCCATCAGGTGTCCAGGACTTGGCTCCTTCAGCCCTGACGGGGAGAAAGAGGAGGGTGTGGAGTGAAGATTGTACTGTAACACCACAGAAAGGCAGGGATTAGAAAATCCCACCCGTCATCATCGTCATCATCGTTATGGCACCAAGCGAGACAGAGCTGAACAGTGACCCTGATGCTCTCAAGGAGACTGAGAAAAAAGGCTAAAATTGAGTAAAGAGCCACCAGGATGAGCTCCATTAAGGAAAAATGGCCCAAAAAAGGGAGTATTCCCTGCTGTGTGGTTACACCACCTTTGATTTTTGGAATTTTGCTGGTCAGCATTTTAACCTTGCCCAGAGGATGGCTGTTGATAAGGAAACAGGAGAGGGTCTGTCCTACACATCACTTTCATTTCTCCCAATTAAATTATGGGATTGCTTGAGAGAGAGCAGCATTCCATGCTTTTTGTCTCATTCTTTCTCTATAATTTATTTCTGTTCAGGGCGTGAAAGGCTCTGGAAATCCTTTCCCAGCAGCCCAGTACTGTTCTGCAGGAACACCTCAGGAGCATGAAGAACCCAAATCCATCATTCCAGTGTCTCCATCAGGAGACAGAATCCAGCCCCAGGTTCCCAGCTCATGGATGAAGCACAGTTGCAGGTATTTTCTCTCCCATCATCAACAGTTTGAGGCAGAGAAGGAAAACACCGATGGCGTTTTTATCACCATTTTCCAGGAGAAACGACCATCTGGAGCCTCCCTTTGATGGCAGATGTGGGAATATCAAAGGAGAAGCAGGTGCCTCCTTCACCTCAGTCCACAAAGGAAACACCTCCTTGCAGGCAGGTTAGAAAATAACAGCAAATCTGCTGAGGACAAATTTCCATCCCTGGCAAAAGGCTGCCCAGGAATGAGTCACTCAGGAACGTTTCAGCCCAACCTCCCCCACTCCCAACAGGGGATTTGCAGACAAAAGGGATTTATTTATATTTTTAGCTGGTTTTTTTTTCCCCCTCTTCAGAAAATAGTCAGATTTGGATGGGAAAATAAAACTGGAAAGGGTTTTGTTCACCCACCCTCTTTGTTTTCGCCACTTGAACAACTTCTTTCAGCACTCGTGTGGAATTGTCTGAAGAAATAGCTCAAGGGAAAGCAAGAGTGGGATAAAAAAAGAGCTGGGAAAGAAAAAAGCTCATTTCCAACATGCACAGGAGTTGGACCTCGATGATCCTTGTGGGTCCCTTCCAACTGAGTGATTCCATGATTCTATGTCCCTCCCTCTCCCCCTGAGTCCCTGCTCATGGCAGGGGGTGGCACTGGATGGTCCTTGAGGTCCCTTCCAACCCAAACCATTCTGGGATTCCTTGATTGCACCCCAGTTAAAGACCTTGAACAGTTCCCAGGCAAAAATGTCAAACCCAAGGCAATTCCAGTGCTCCTTCAATGGGAAAATGGAGATTTTCTCATCAGTCTATCCACAGTGCACCAAAGTGTCACAAACTAGTGTTTCTGACACGCAGAGAGATCAAACAGTGATATTTCATAGAAATCATTGAACAATTTGGGCTGGAAGGGACTTTTAAAGATCATCCAGTCCACCCATCAAACAGGGAATATTTCACAGGAATTATAGAACAATTTGGGCTGAAAGGGACTTTTAAAGATCGTCCAGTCCAACCCACCAAGGCATTCCAGATCCATGCAGCTCCCAGTGCCTTGGGAGGAATGTTTTAAATGAGGTCTGCTGCAAAATTTGGTGCAATCAGTACTGAGCAACCACGTCAGAAACCTGCATTAGTGACAAAAGGCTCATCAAGATCCCCGTGGCAGCATCTACACCTCCACATTTCCTCAGAGGAGGTGCTTTGGGAGGTGCATCCAGCCAGGAATAGGCATCAGGAGCTCCACGGTGTTGGACATCTATGGAAAAGCACAAACGTGGCAAATGCTGTCAAAAAGGAGAAAATACAGCGAGCAGGGGACCACACAAAAATAGGAGACATAAACAGATTAATTAAGCTGGTTCTCCAGGCAGCTCTGGCCATATCTGCCTTGAAATTGTTTGGCTTTCCCACCTTAACACCATGCTCTCAGCCGCTTTTTTCCCCCAAAACTCCCTGCAAATCCAGCTGCCCACCTGCCTGCTCGGCAGTAAGAGAATCCCAGTGTTGAGTGAGTGGAGGCACTCAGGGCTGACCCAGGCACAAGGGTCTCTTTATGGAGCAGCTCTCTGGGCACGCAGGACCTGCAGCAGCCTCAGTGAACCAGCAGAGAAAAATAAACATCCTTCTCTTGCAAGTGCCTCCCACAATTTCATTAAGCCAGGCTACGGCGGATGTGTATTTATTGAATTGAGCCCTGGGAGAAACAAAAAGGGGGGAAGAAGCCCCTGGGCTGCTCTGCTGAGGGGGGATTGAATGAAACCAAGCAAAGCAAGAACCACCTCCGCCCTCCTCGACCCCCAGCGCTAAAAAAAGAACCCCCAAGGTCATTTTTAGCCGCGATTTCCACAGAGGCAACGCGAGTGCTGCGGGTTCCAAACTACTTCCCGAGGGAGGAAAGGTGTCTTTGGGAAGGAGGGGCGCAGGAATTCTGAGTGGGATTCCAGGCAGAGGCAATCCTGCCTGGTTTACAACAAGCCCTGGATGCTGGCCCACCTCTGAGGTGGGGTGTGAACAGAAAACATTTCCCCAGTTCCTTTTTACTGCTCTGATCCTGGCCTGGCTTCCACTCATGTCGGTAGAGCTGATTAAGGAATGAAAATTAACTCTCAACTCCACACCTTCACTCCCAGGGAAGGGGTTTCTCTTTCAAGGTGTTCCAGATCACTTTTCTCTGCCTTATGTTGTGTCTCTTTTTAATTGGAAGTGGCTCCAGGGGTGCTGCTTAAAATGTTTCAGTTACCAAAAATCAGCTTCCAGTCTTGTTGCTCGGAGAGGCTGTGGGCTCCCCATCCCTGGAAGTATCCAAGGCAAGGTTGGATGGGGCTTCAAGCAAACTGGGACAGTGGAAAGTGTCCCTGCCTATGGTAGGAGGTGGAATGAGATGATCTTTAAGGTCCCTTCCAACCCAAATGCCACGATTCTGTGAAAAAATAACACCAAGTGCTCTGACGATCCTTTTTACAGCATCTCTCCCACCAGTGATGCAGCATTTCTTTTGTCAAATGACCCCAAGTTCCTATTTCTCCACTCAAAAAGAGGTCATGGAGTGGAGATACATTAGAAATGTCATCCTGCTGTGCTTGAGAGACACAGAAAATACAGCCAGTCATGCCTGAAGGGCATGAAAATATTTTACTTGTGATCAGGACAGCAATACAGCAATAAAAACATAAAATACTGTGAGAAAGGTGTGATTTTAGCTTTTGGAATCATAGAATGCATTATTTCTGCAATTATTTCTGCAATCAAAAAGGTTTGCAAAGGTGGATCAGTAGATTTACCACACATGGCTGGACTGGGGAAGAGGAGCAGAGATAATTATTATCCCTAATTAGGGATCCATACAAACCTATTAAGACTTTGTTCCTCAAGGATTGGAAGTTAAACTCTAATGCAACGCAGTTGCCTCTTATTTTGTTTGTTTAAATAAAAGCTAAACCTGAAGAAAATGGTAAAAAAGGCAGAAACACCAACAAAAAACCCAACCCCAGTCACCAGCACCTGGTTATTGCCAGAATACATGGGTACAGAATCTGACTGCCATTGCCTTCATCAGCTCAGGATTTGACAAATCAAAGATTATTTCGATTTTTCAAGACCTTATAACAGCACAGGCAAGCCAAAAGGTGAGCACACCAGCCTCAGCCTTATTACCAGCCATTTTCAGAGCCATAAACCAAGAGAACAATGTCTCATTTTCTAATTAATGCAGATTGTCATTCATAGATTCCAACAAAGCTGCCTTTCATTCCTTTCTTCACTGGTGCATTTGGTGAAGCACTTAAAGGGGGCCAGCCCAGTGCACGCACAGAACTGTTTTAATTACATCCTGTGAATTTATTTTTCCAGGGAGAAATATTTCTCGGGGAAAACGTCTATAAAAGTAACTTTAGAAGCAAAGTAATTTTGTGTGTGTTTCCTATAGGAAATCTGTTTAGTTTAAGTCCCAGGTTCTAACACTCTCTTTTATGCAGCAGTGTGACCTGGAGAATGCTGCTGACAGCCATGGTAAATCCTGGTATCTCCTTCTGAAATGAAATTCCTGCTGGATTTGGGAGCTGTGTCTTGTGCTTCCTCCCCCCATGGGGGGATTTTCCTCACAGGGGGGGGTCACAGATATCCCCCCAAAAGAGGTTTCAGGGCTGCTGCAGGTGTGGGTGTTGTGTTTGGGGGTTATTTTCACTCATCTTTTTAACCAAGGGCAGCACTGCAGGAGCTTGCTTGGAGTCTCCCAGCTTCAAGAAGAAAAACTTGATGGATTTCGCAGCTGTCAGAGTTCCCAGGAAATGCATCCTCCGTGAGGGGCTTTCGTCAGGTTGGATAAGAAGAGACAAAGCTGGAAACTCCATCCCACAGCTCCTCTGTCACCCTTAAGCTCCTCCTTTCTCGACTTGCTGCATTGTTTCACCTTCCAGCTTCATCCTGATCCACTGGGAGCTGCAGCAGGAGAGCAGCTTCCCTCGCCTGGGGAAAAGGGCTTGGCTTCTGAGGCAGCCAAAAATGGCAAAAGCAGTTTTTCTTCCAGATAACAATAAGGAATCGGACACTTCTGAGTCCAGTGTGTCCAAGTGTGGCCAGGGTGGCCTTCCCAGAGTGTAGGACTTGGAAAAATAGCCTGGGTTTGTGCTTGGAATGACGGAATTGTTCAGGCTGGGAAAGCCCTCTAAGACCACCGAGTTCAGCCATTCCCCCAGCAGTGCCAAGCCCACCACTAATCATGTCCTCAAGTGCCACATCCACATGGCTTTTAAGTCCATGAATAAAAGCCCACTTTAGGCATTAGGCAAAAAAAAAACCTGAAAGAAAACACAGGGAGTTCAGCAATTCCATCTGCAGAGCGTGGAGGATCAGCTTTGCCAGCTACAAAACTCTATCCTGGTTCTTTCCTCATCGTGGTGACAGAATGTTTCCACTTTTCGCTCCAGACAGTGCATTAGTGGTACCACAAACGAGTCTGCAAGGACCATTTTTAATTTGGGGAAGGCACAGCCTTTCAATGCCACAAAATGTGCTGCCACATTTCCACTGCCAAGCACACGTGGGAAATGTGCAGGAAGTGCTGGAGGCCAATAATACAGGAGAATCGTGGAATCACAGACTGGTTTGGGTTGGAAGGGACATTAAAGATCATCCAGTCCCATGGGCAGGGACACCTTCCACTATCCCAGGGTGCTCCAAGCCCTGTCCAGCCTGGTCTTGGACACTTCCAGGATCCAGGGGCAGCCACAGCTTCTCTGGGCACCCTGTGCCAGGGCCTGCCCACCCTCACAGGGAGCAATTCCTCCCTAATATCTGGGTTCAAACAGCTTTCTCCATGGCCAGCACTTCCCTGCTGGCTCTCCTGGCAAGGCAAGGACACCCACCTGGTCTGTGGCAGGGGACAGAGGAGGAGTTGAGGCTGTCCCATCTCCCAGGCTCATCCCTGGGTAAGAACCACCCTGTGAGAGTGCTGGGAATTAGGTAATTTCCCCCTTCCTTCTCTCAGGGGGTTTTAATTAGCATTGCCATTACACTTCTTAATTTGAACACACTCCTGGCTTCCAGTTTAAGCCCCCCTTTCATTTTTTGCCCCTCATTCTGATCCCTTTAAGACCCAGCTGTAAAACTCCATAGGCTGTGTGTTGTAACACTTCATAATCACACTTAACCTGGAGTAACACGACAGGAATCAGCTCGTTCCTGGCGATCCAGGGGGACTGGGAGCAGCATCTCATTCCTTGCTGAGCTCCCTCGGGAAGCATCCACCTTCCCACTGCAGGTTTTCTTGGCAGCGCTCGGTGGGAACCATTGGGATGAGCTGAGTGCCACAAGGCATTTCTGTGCAGAGGGATGAGACAGAAGGGAAAATATGAGATTCTTTTTGTGTCGTGAGTGCCCAGGAAAGCAATTTGGAGTCAAACATCCTCTAGAGCACAAACACACACGTTCATCCGCCAAGACAGGGCTTTCACTCACAGATCATGGAATCCTAGAATGGTTTGGGTTGGAAGGGACCTTAAAGATCATCCAGTCCCACCACCCTGCCTTCCATGATCCCAGGTTGCTCCAAGCCTCAATGTCCAACCTGGCCTTGGACACTTCCAGGGATCCAGGGGCAGCCACAGCTTCTCTGGGCACCCTGTGCCAGGGCCTCCCCACCTCACAGGGAACAATTCCTTCCCAAAATCCAATCTAAACCTCATCTCTTCCAGTTTAAAGCCATTCCCCCTTGTCCTCTCACCAACCATTCCCTCCCTCCACCCTGCAACGTGCTGCAGCACCGTCCTTGCACATTTTTCCTCCTGGCTGCACTCTCAGGCTCTGATCCAACCCTCTGAGGAGCTTCCCATGGACTCCAGCAGGTCTTGGACCAGGTGCCTCGAGTGTCCCAGCCAGATCCCAGCACTGGGGTGTCATTTGGGAGCCTCAGTTGAAAGGCTGTGCCTGGGTTTGGCTCCCTCACTGACCTCTCAGAAAACCTCTCCTCGTTTTGCTTGGCTCCTGCAGCCGCCTGTGGGTTTGGTGGTGGCTCAGGTTACTCGCTGATGGCCTGTTCTCCTAGCTCTGCCTTTCAGGAAGAGTTCACCCCAGGATTTATAACAGGTTCTTGGTAGCACCCTCTGTGCTTCGATCTGTGAAAGCATTTCAGTTTAACCACCTGTTTTCACACGCTCGTAATTTCACAAAGCATCCACCTTTTGGGAGAAAATTTTCCATGCTTCAGCTTTTGCCCGAGGTGCTAGTTTGTTGGGTTTTTTTTTTAAATAAAATTCCAAAAGTAAGTTTGATCCAAATCCATTCCACATTTCTGCACTTGGCCCCAGGCAAGAAACTTTCCCTATTCAAAAAAAAAAGAAAAAAAAAATTCTAACCACACTTCTTGTTGTGAAGCTCAAAGGAAAAAAAAACCTGCTTGGGAGCTGCCACAAACACTGTAGGAAAAGGATTGGAGCCCAGCCATGGGATGAAAACCCTGATCCACCCCAAAGACTTGAAAATGAGGTGCTTCTCCCTGCCTTGCTCTCAGGCCGTGGGTGGTGCAGAGCTTGTGGTTCCTCAGAGCCCATGGCCAGGCTCTGCCCCAGCCTCTCCTGGAGCCACTGGGAGCTTTTCCACAACCTAGAAGTGTCCCAGGCCAGGCTGGACAGGGCTTGGATCAACCTGGGACAGTGGAACGTGTCCCTGCCCATGGCAGGGGGTGGGACTGGATGGGCTTTGAGGTCCTTCCAACCCAAACCATGGGATTCTGAGATTCCCAGAGTGCTGCGACACAGTACTGGATACTTTTCCTAATACCCAATCAAAAGGAGTGAGAGCTGATCACACAGAAACATGTGCCCAATCCCTGATCAACGTGGATCAATCCCTGCTGGGAGCATGCAGAGGATGTGAAGGTGTGGGCAGTAAAGGTGTGCCAGGTGTGTTTAATATCTGACACAACAAAGGCGCTTTGCATTGCACAAAATAAGGACAAATCTTCTGGCCAGGCTGTGGGAATGAGCTGGAAGTGAACCCCAGAGGGCATCAGACACTTCACACAAACCCCACTCCCTCCTTGGCAAATTTCAGGCTGAACTGGGCACCAAAATCTGCCCTCCATGACCCAATGCTTTCCCAAAAGTGCACCAAAACCTCCTGCCCAGCAACCCCTTCACTGCAGGTGACTCCATCCATCCAGGAAGGACTCCAAGCACCCTTTCCTCCCATGGAGAGTGGCTTCCCACAGAGCCCAGCCTGCCTGGCAGCAGACGCTGAGGGCAGCAGTGGAAGTTCCCACACATTTCCCACCTCTGGAAGCAGCTGGATGCCTTGGGGTGGTCCTGTGCTGCCTGTGCTCTGGGCAGTCACACACGGAGAGCAAACACAGCCCCTGACACTTGAGAAAGTGACATTGGAACCAAATCCCCACTTTCAGCTCCAGCAGCAGCTTTCGAGGCAGCACAATAGAACACTATTTGGGTGGGAGGGACCTGGGGCTCCCACCCTGCTCCAAAGACAAGGATCCCATTAATGGCAGCTCCCAGTTTACAGCCCAGCCGAGTTCAATGTAAAACCAGCCCTTTCTTGGCACTTCAGCGGAATGCTGGGAGCTCAGGAGCGCTGAAACTGGAGGAGAACACCTTCCCTTCCTCCCAGGCTACCTGAGCAGCACAGAGCTACCGTGGGTGGCCTGGAATTCCTCCTGCCTCCAGCACCAGCTGCCCCTGCAGCCACCAGGATGCCACCAGGAGTGCTGAGCCACCCAAGGGGCATCTCTTCCTCTCCTCGTCCCACTCCACCCGTGCATGGGGACAGAGTTGTCACACTGGAAACTTGTCACTCTTGGAAACTCTCCACTGGATCTTCTGCTCTGCTCTTCCCCCATCCACGATGCTCAGGGCCAGGTTGGATGGGGTTTGGAGCAACCTGGGCTGGTGGAAGGCGCTTGGAACAAGATTATCTTATCCCAAACCATTCTGGGATTCTGTGACCACTTTCAATCCACCTCTCTTGGAGTATCCTCCAGAGCTGATATCCCTTTGCTCTCCTGTCAGGACATTTGTGTTTGGACCCCAACTGTTGGGACTCTCATTCAGCTCCCACCCTGCCAGGAGCAACAAGAAGCAGGAATAAAGGTCTTAGTGAGACTAGAACAAATAAACCTTCCTGTACGTCAAGCTGCACGTCCCAGGAAGGGCTCTGCATCTTTGTCCAACCTAAATAACTCTGCCTCTCCTTCCAGGCCTCTCCTCCAAGTGCAACTGGCAGTGAAGAGCCCACAGCAGAGCAGGGAGATGCCCAAAGGAAGCTGAGGCCCCATGGCAAACCCATGCTGGAGCAGGGTCCTGGCAGGATGTGTGGCCCTGTGGAGAGAGGAGCCAACAGTGGAGCAGTTCCTGTAGGATTGACCCCATGGGAAAGGAAAAGGGACTTACACTGGAGCAGTTCCTGTAGGATTGACCCCATGGGAAAGGAAAAGGGACCCACACTGAAGCAGTTCCTACAGCACTGACCCCATGGGAAAGGAAAAGGGACCCACACTGGAGCAGTTCCTGCAGCACTGACCCCATGGGAAAGGAGAAGGGACCCACACTGGAGCAGTTCCTGCAGCACTGTCTGACCCCATGGGAAAGGAAAAGGGACTCACACTGGAGCAGTTCCTGTAGGATTGACCCCATGGGAAAGGAAAAGGGACCCACACTGGAGCAGTTCCTGTAGGATTGACCCCATGGGAAAGGAAAAGGGACTCACACTGGAGCAGTTCCTGCAGCACTGACCCGATGGAATGGACCCACACTGGAGCAGGGAAGAGTGAGGAGTCCTACCAACAAGGAGGAAAGAGCAGCACAGCCCATGAGTGATGAGTGACCACAACCCCCATTCCCTGTGCCACTGAAGGGGAGAAGGAGAGAAAACCAGGAGTGAAGTGAGGCTGGGAAGAAGGGAGGGATGGGGAGAAGGTGTTGTAAGATTTTTTAATGATTAAGCAGCTTTGGCAGGCACCTGGAATCTGGCCAGGGTTAACCCACCAGATACTCAGGGGAGTAACCTGGGTATTGTGGAGAGGAGCATCTTGGGGTCTTTCTCCTCCTACTGCCACCTCTACAATTAAAATCAAATCAAATCAAATTAAATGAAGGGCTAAGGGCTGTTGGTCTGCTTTTAGGAGTATGTGATGAGACAAAGCTGCTGGCACAGAGTGCCCAGAGAAGCTGCAGCTGCCCCTGGATCCCTGGAAGTGTCCAAGGCCAGGCTGGACAGGGCTTGGAGCAACCTGGGATAGTGGGAGGTGTCCCTGCCCATGGCAGGGGTTGGAATGGGATGATCTTTAAGGTCTCTTCCAGCCGAAATCCCTCTGGGATTCCACAACAGCCCAGCCCTGTGTGCTCTGGCTGCTCATTCCTGCTCCATCAGTGTCACTTGTGGCTGTTCCTGTCCCCTCCCACCCCCCAGCCCCTGATGCCGACCCAGGACCTCCCTCAGGTTCACTCCAGTTTCCAGCCCTGGAAAGTGCATTGGAAGTACTGCCGAGATTATTTGAACTGGACAGAAAAACTTACTTTCTCCCTCCCGAGGTTAAAGGCAGAGCAGCTTGGAACCTCCAGCTTGGAGCAACTGTTGCTTATCCAAGCAGCTTCTCCTTCCCAGACATGGATCCCCAGCTCCTCCCAAGCTGAGCTGACACTCAGGCTCCAGGAGCAGCAGATGCTGTTCCAAAAAGCAGAGAAAACCTGAGAGCACAGGAGAAATGAAGCACCTTGTGCCACCAAGCTAATCCCTGCTGGCCAGGAAGAAATCCCTGTGGCTAGGGCTGCCAGCCCAGGAATGAGGAGACACTAGGCAGCTCCACTCCCACTTCCCATCTGTTTCCTTCTGACCCACTCAGTCCTCTGGAACAAAAGGGGCTGTGTTCAAATATGTCTTTTCCATGAAAGCCATGCAAGTCCTCAGTTTATATCCCAGTCACTTGGAATGGGCTCTTCTGGGCTGGGAGGGAGAAATTTATGCCCATAATCAGCATTTCAAACTAAAGCAGTTATTGCTTGGATTCACCCAGATTCACAGAGGGAACAGCTGGAGCTGTGTCAGAGCAGATTTAGGTTGGATATCAGGGAAAGGTTCCTCCCCAGAGGATGCTGGGCACTGCCCAGGCTCCCCAGGGAATGGGCACAGCCTGAGGCTGCCAGAGCCCAAGGAAAGTTTGGAACATGCTGTCAGGGATGCACAGGGTGGGATTGTTGGGGTGTCTGTGCAGGGCGAGGGCTTGGATCAGTGATCCTTGTGGGTCCTTCCAACCCTGGATATTCTATGATTTTTTTGAGGGAATCAGACCTCCCAAAATGTGCTTCAGCAGGAGACAGAGAGGACAGACCCTGGTATGCCCTGGCAATCCACACTGGATCTGCTGTCCTTCTCAGGAAAAGGAGATTCCTTCTGTTTGTATCTGTATTTGGGCTGTATCTTATTTCAGGTATTTTCAGAGTTTCTCTTTTTCCTTCTCTGCCTGACCCTGTGCAGAGCAGAGCAAGGCTAAAATGGAGAGATAGTGGGAATAAATCCTTCCCTGTGAAGATGGGGAGGCCCTGGCACAGGGTGCCCAGAGAAGCTGTGGCTGCCCCTGGATCCCTGACAGTGTCCAAGGCCAGCTTGGATGGGGCTTGGAGCAACCTGGGATAGTGGGAGGTGTTCCTGCCCAGAGCAAGGGTTTGGAACAAGATTAAGGTCTCTTCCTGCTAAATGAGCAGGAATACAAACATGGAAGGCCATTGGAACAAGCAAAGTCCCAACCACAGCATGGGGAAAGTTCTTCCCCAAAGTAACTTTTCAATTACCTTCTTCCCTGCCTTCTCCTTTCCATGGTCCCTTGAATGCTCCCCACCTTGCCTCAGTGACCCAGGCAGCACCTGAGCACACAAGTGACCTGCAGAAAGTAGCCAAACCCATCCATTTCCAGCCCATTCCTGGGCACACAACAAAGCCAAGTCTGTGGGATGCAGCACGACATAAAACAAGGCCAACCTGAGCAACCTCTGCCTCACAAGTCGTAAATCTGGGGGGAATTTCTCTCCCTTTTCTCCTGGGAAGCGTTTCCCTCCCATCGTCTCGTGGGTTCGGGTAGGAGGGGGTGGGAGCTAATCATTTTTTCATCACATTAAATTAAACTATAAACCATACCTCTTAATTCCTTTTAATTAAATTTCTCCCTGGAAAACGGAAATGTTATTTTGCCATATTTTTTCACAAAACAGGGCGGGAGGAGACGGACCTTGGTGTTATCCAGGGAGTTGTGAGGGCAGCCTGGGGCTCTCCAAGAGCTGAAGGGAACTCCAAGGCTGGCAGATCCCAAATCCATCCCTTGCACTAGGCTGCTTCACCTCCACAAGTGTAAATCTGGGAAGAGGGAAGAGCACAAATTCATCTGAGGCAGAGTCAGCCATTTTAGATGAGTAACCTCTTAGTGCCAGCCCATCCCTTTGGACTCTCCTGCTGGAGGAGGACACATTCCCAAAAATCATGGGAACACTTTGACACAGCCATGGTTCCACCCTCTTCTTCTGCATTGTCAGGCTGTGGTGGTTGCTCCCTCACTGGGTGGATCCAAGGTACTTTGGGGACAAAATGATTTTTAAAAAAATCACTGGAATATTTCATATTTAAAGCAAAACTGTTGGAGCAAGAGCAGGCAGCAGCTTAAGGGAGTGGAGAAACCTTGAAAATGGAAACACTTTCATCCCAACATCCAACACCCATGGATGTCTGAGCTCCAATGGAGACCCCCAAGCTCACCCCACTGTCCCCTTCCTTCCAGCCTCCTGTGTCCCTAAGTCCTCCCGACCTGGAGTGTCTCTCCCTACCCAGCCAGGGCATTTTGGGATCCAGTCACCAGCTCCACCTTTCCAGCTGAGGAACATTCCCGGCCCAAAGGCAGAGGGGCAGGCAGCCCCTCCCTACCTGCACGGAGAGGAATGTCAGGCACGTCGTGAAACACAAATCCTGCTTCCCAGAACTGTCAGGCTCCATTAGCACTGGCAGGCCCTGACAATGAGAAGGGCTTTCAATCCCAAACCACCGCTCAGGCAAAGTTTCCTTTGCTAACGAACCACCCACAGGCTGAAACACAACTCCCCAGCCCAGGGTGTGCACAACACATTCCCTTTCCCCTTCTCCAGGCACAGCTGCTCCCTTGGCTTTTTTGGTGCTGCATCCTATACCTGCTTCGGCTCCGAGGCTTTGTTCCATCCCTGGAAAACAAAAAGATGCACAAAGTCATCCCTGAGTTGTCCCAGGAACCAAATCAGTGCCTCAGAGCCCAAGATTTCCACCCTGAGAAGGGACAGGCACGTCTAGCCCCAGGACAGATGGACACGTGGGCCATGTCACCAGGCAAAGACCACTGGGACACCATCGGCAGGGACAGGATAAAGGGTGAAGGGAACTCCATGGAGCAGCTGAGGGAAAGGGAAATCATAATCTGAATGTGTTTAACCCAGAAATGTCTCAGGAGAACTCCCACACCATTTTCCTGCCCAGGCTCCAGCAGCACCATGCTGGATATTGTCATGCAGAAGGGGTGTGGCAGGGGACCAAGGGGTGACAAAGGCTGAGGGACAGGTGACAAATCTCTCTGTGCCCTTTAGGGGTGGCTTGCAGCAGTGGGAAGCTCATAGGAACAAACATCACCTAAGCAGGAGTCTGAACAATCCCAGCAAACGCCGTATTTGACAATCCAGGTATTTAAAGAGAAAAGTGACCACACAGGGTTTCACCGTCAGTTCTGGGCTCTGGGGGTGCTGGGGGACATCCTGAACCCCCTTTCCTTCATGTGCTGACATCTGGGATGTAGTTCAGGTATTGAAAAAGGGCCAAACCAAACAAACAGCTCAGTGTCACAGGCTGACATAAAAAAATTTCTCCTCTTCCTTCGCAAGCCCCCAAATGCTTCTCCATCTCGCCCCCCAAAGCCTCCCACCGTTCCAAATGTCTGTATTTAACGTCCAAAATACTCACTTTAGGCTGATGATCCATTTGGTAGGTTTTTAGGTCCGGACACTAGATAAAGAAACCATGGAGGAAAAAAAAAACAACCCAAAAAAACACAGATACACCAATCAAGGAAGGAAAAACAAGGCCACTAACACCTCATCCATGATCCAAACAATATCATAAAATCCTTGGCAACAGCCTTGCAGGGGACTAAAGCCTCTGCACCCAGCACAGAGTCACACAGTTGTGTCTACACTAATACTCTTTGCAGATTTAGAAATCACTAAAGCTGGACTCTCATGGGCAGAACACTCCAGAGGTCATTAGGAAAACACTACAGACATCTGCAGTTCACTAAAAAAAAAAAAAAAAATCAGGGGAATTATTCCCGTAGAAAAAGCTACAAGGACGTACACTGGGGAGGAAACAGGTACTTAAATTAATCCTTTCCAAATGAACATATGCAATAAAAATGGAATTAACACCTGTGCAGATAAAATACTTCAGCTCCCTTACGTGGTGATGCTCGAATTGCATTTTCACTTGATCCTAATCAGATTCCTGATAGCTCTGAACAGGATTCAGGAACCTCCTGACCTGCAGGAGTTTGGAACATTTAAGGGAGGGCAAAGAGCTCTTTAATACCCATTTATCAGGACAGTGTGTTCAGAGGGAATTTCAAGAGAGATGAGGAGAAGGAGATGAAGGGAGAAGTGGCCAGGGAAGGAAATGGAGCTCTGGAAGTGAGAAACAGCAGCTCACAGTTAAACAAACAAGTTACTTTAATAGCTCTGCAACCTGAGCATTCAAGTGAACATAATTTTATCTTGCATATTATCAACATCTAAAAATCAATGCAATAATGTTTTTTTTAATATCATTTTTAGAGTTCTGGTCCCTAAACATTTTACATCTGAACAAGGCATATCTGCTATTTGGGTTTCAGTTTTTTGGTAGCAATGTCAGTGAGTCCCAAGGCTCTTTCATTTCTCTCTTTTCCCTCTTCTTCACCTTCTTGACGGTAGGTTTATGCTAAGAACCATCCTCTGGATTTTTTCTTCATTCCTTAAAATATTTGCTTTTACAGCACAGATCTTCTCTTGCTGGTCTTTAATGAGCTGCTCCAGTTCAGCCAGGTCAGCTTTTAGTGGTTCCACAGCACTGTCTGTGATGCTGGAAGAGACACAAGGAGCGTGATGTTGTGGGAAACTTTCTGCTGCTTCAGGTTATTTAATCCTCCAAGAAGTACCTTTCAATACCTGAAAGGCTGCGAAGTATTTATTGGAATTAAAGAACCCTAGGATGGTTTGGGTTGGAAGAGAACTTAAAGCTTATCTTGTTCCACCCCCTGCCATGGGCAGGGACACCTTCCACTATCCCAGGTTGCTCCAAACCTGTCCAACCTGGTGTTTAAGTTGTTCCCACCCTTCCTGAAAGAAGTTGGGAATAAAAAACACAAAGATAAAGCTAATGACATGGATAGAGGGGAATATTGTTCAAGGGAGATCACCCATAATTCAACAGTAAAAATCACTTCTTGGCTCATCTGGTTTTTCTGCTAAAACTCTTAAAACAAGGGCCAGAGAAGCAGTGGCTGCCCCTAGATCCCTGCAAGTGTCCAAGGCCAGACTGGACAGGGCTTGGAGCAACCTAGGATAATGGAAGGTGTCCCTGCCCATGGCAGGGGGTGGGACTGGATGAGCTTTAAGTTCCCTTCCAACCCAAACTATGCCATGATTCCATGAGATGAAAACAGAACCAGCAGGAGCTGCTGACAAGGACAGGCAATGCCACACTGAGAGCAAATTTCATAAATCCTACCCTAATAACCACAAGTTGCATCTTAAGTGACTGAGAAAATGGTTTTCAAACAAATGTGCCCCTTCCATGATTTTGCCAGTCTTCAGGAATGCTGGACAGCCAGGAAATGGCAGCCTGCAGGAGCCTGCTGTCATTCTGAACTACCCAGTCACTCGTGGGCTCATCAGCTAAAGTCCAGATCTCCAAAACTTTCAGGTTTCCCCCTCCTTTCCACCACAAAAATCACCAAAGGCATTGCTAGGACTTGCAGGGACATTTCCCCACTGGGATCCTGCAGCTGTCTGTCAGAGAAACGAAGCAAACAAGGCTGAGCTTCCCAATCCCAGGACATGTGGGAAGCACTGTCTTCTCCATGGCTGCTACTCTGTAATCCTGTCCTGAAGGACTGGAAGTGCTTCACTGCTCGGATTTGGGTCTCACATTTAACCCCTTGCTACCTGCCAGGGGAGGACTCAGCTAAGAATCCTCCTATTTTGCTTCTGCAGGGACGAAGCACATGGATTCAGGGAGCAGCAGTTCTGTCTGGGCTGAATATGGCTCCAAAAATACTGCTCTCTGTTGTATTTAAGATCACAGCACACACAATTGGAAGGGATGCTCTGTTTGCAAGGTGTGTGAGGACACAGAGGTGAGACAAGGCCAAAGAATCTGTTTCGACAACTGCCATTCCCACCAGAACACGCTGAACTCACAGCAGAAAGAGCAGCCTGGGATTTAGGAATCCACCCCTAGTCTGGATTCAGTACCTACGTTGTTTAGAGGTTTTAAGAGCTCCTAAAACCTGTCTGAAGAGCTCTCCCTGGCCCCACTCACCTCTGCTCCCTCTGCAAAGCCTCCGCGTGCTCCCTGTTCTCCTGCCGCCACATGAGCAGCTCGTTCCTCATGGCATCCATGTCCTCCTGGATGTAATCCACGATCCTGCCCAGATTGAAGGCATTCTGGCACACAGCCTGAATGGACACCTGGAACTTCTCGATCTCTTTGGCTACCAGGTCTCTCTCCCTCTTCCTGGATGCTTCCGGAACAAGTGGCTTCTCCTAGCAGAAGGGATGAACAGGGAAATCAGAATTAGGGGAAACGGTTGGTGCACGCTGAACGAAGGATGTTTTGGAGACTGCTAACTGGGAAGTGGCTGGAGAAGTGTTAGTGACAGTCTGAAAGGGAAGAAAATAATGGAATCACAGAGTGGTTTGGGTTGGAAAGGACCTTAAAGCCCATCCCATTCCACCCCTGCCATGAGCAGGGACACCTTCCACTGTCCCAGGTTGCTCCAAGCCCCATCCAAACCAGCCTTGGACACTTGCAGGGATCCAGGGGCAGCCACACCTTTCTGGACAAGCTTTAAAAGCAGCAGCACATTTTGCTGCTGTTTAGGACCTCCAGGGCACAGCCTCCTCTGAGTTCTCTGCATCAGCCCCTTCAAGATGCTTCTCTCCCTCCACTGTCCATATCTGCATTTCCAGCTCCTAATGTTGCTCCTAATAACAGCACTTCAGAGCTAAAATAGCCTGTGGTTATTCCCTGCCTCGCACTCCAGTTCACAGCTGTAAAGCCATCCAGCCTGCAGGTGTGGCCTCAATAAACTCCACTACTCCAAAGGAATTTGGTCTTGTGCTACTTCCCTCATGTGCAGCCAGCAGAGTCTCTGTGGTGCAGCTCCTGGAGCCTCTCAGCTCACTGCAAGTCAAATACTGAGTTTGCTCCAGTGGCAAAGCCAGGAGGAGCAAAAGGATGCTGTAAAAAGAGCAAAGTGATGCCACACTGCTAACACACTGGAATAATCTTATTCCAGCAAAGCCATTAAGGAAAAGCCCACTGGGATTTTCTCCCCCACAAAGAAAAAACAATCTCGCTTTTCTTTCTTTCCAACACTCCTACAGGTCAAATTCCCAAACTCAGACACACAGAGCTTGAAGCAGAGTTTATTTAAAGTCACTTCGGTCATTTAATATGCGCCAGTCAGCTAGAAAGGCTTCTCTCTGCCACCCAAGCCACGGGCTGAGCCAATTCTTAGGCACAATTCCTGGCAAACAGAGGTGGCAGCACGCTCCTCCCTGGTGCTGGGACAAGGAATCCATCCCGCTGTCCCCTCCTGCCCTCCTCCCAACTGGCCTGGCTTCCTGTGCGAGCCAGGGGCTGTTTGCTCAGCTGGCTTTTGGGAGGCTGCAGGGCCTCCTGCCAAGCACATTTCAGCAGCCCTGGGCTGGCTGGAGACTCAGGGACACGGAGAGATGTGTTTTCCTAAAACACTTTTCAGGAGATCAGCAGGCTGAGCCTCGCTCAGGGCTGCTGCCTGTGCTGTGCCACACACATGGCGCAGGAAAACGCCGGGATTTCAGCCTTTCCTGGGAGTTCCTGTGCAAGTGAGTTAATTGGGAACTGGCCTGAGGTGACAAACACTGCTGAACCAGTGCCCTTCACTTCCCAAGTCACTCTGGGAGCGCTGGCTGAGCTGTTCAAAACAACTCTGCCCCAATTCCCTCTCTCGCAGCAGCAGGTGTTTCATTACACCACACCACATCAAACACGGCATGTAGAGCCTTTCTAGAGCCATCCATGCCTTTGCTGTCCTTTAGGATCCCAGAGCTGCATTCTCACAACCCTTCTCTCTCCATCCTGACTGTTTTCCTACTCCTTTTCCTACTCTCTGTGCTCCACCAGAGCCACAAGGAAGGCTTAATCCACAGCACTGGACTTTCCCCATGGAACTGGGAAGTGAACTATGAAGACAAGCACCTCCAGTTCATCAGCAGAGTTGTATCAGATCCAACAGCTTCCCAGGAAGACATCCCACAGCCTTGTTTTTCCTCTCCTAAGTGCTCCAAACCCTCCCCACTCTCCTCCCTGCCATCCATTATCTGGAGCCTCAGCAAAGAAATAATTTCACAGGCAGCTCCCTCAGAAGGGAGAAGACTCAGCCAGTCCATTATCTGAGGGTTGCTGTGTGATAAACCTGAAGACTGCTTCATTTCTATTTCCCAAATGCCAAGGTTTGGAATGTTTCCCAAGGTATTCTCCTGGAAAAGCTGGCTGTCCCTGTAATTCCAGCATGTTCTTTGTGCAGTTGAGTACTTCAAAAGTGAGATTAAAAGGAGAAAATATTATCCCATCCAAAGTCAGTCATGGAATTACAGAATTGTCAGGGCTGGAGAAGACCTTCGGGATCATCAAGGCCAACTGTCACTGCAAGAACTGAAACATAACATCACTAAAAATCTATTAAATATTATGTGGAATAAAAATCTAGTAAGTACTATACAGACAGGTGCATCAATAGGCTTGTTTAAAAATGAAAACAAAAAAATTAAAAAGAACTAATAAGTGTCTTTGAAACACTTACTAAGTGATATTGAAGTGGCGTAAGAACTCCCAAGTCTGAAGGAAAATACAAGAACAATTTCCTCCCAAGAAAGATTTCCCAGCCTGAAGGCACAGCAGCTCAACTGGCCCATTGTGTCCTTTATCCCACAAGTCAGAAAATCCCCATCCATTATTTCATCGTCTCGTTAACACTTGTGCTACCAAGATCCCAGAATCCCAGAGTGGTTTGGGTGGGAAGGAACCTCAAAGCTCACCCAATTCCCCCCCCTGCCATGAGCAGGGATATCTTCCACTATCCCAGGTTGCTCCAAGCCCATCCAAGCTGGCTTTGGACATTCCAGGGATCCAGGATGACATCCTGCAGCTCAGGGCTCAGAATTCCCCATGACACTCTCCAGCTTTGCCAGTTATCGCTGATTTGAAATAATTAGGTGGAGGGAAACCCATCAGTGTCTGTTCCCAGCTGCACAGTTCCAGCCATGGGTTAAAACCTCTGGAATGCCCTGGAATTGTGGCAGATGGTTTCCTCCACCCAGCGACGTGGGCGGTAGGAGCCCTGAGTGCCACCTTTGTTCACTCTGCACAAACACGTAACTGGAGATTTTCAGCCGGGAGAAAAATGCCAGAATGAGAATTGTTCCAGGCTTTTTCATTAGGCCCTACACCTCAACCAACTCCCCTTTCCCAACAGCCCCAGAATCAATAAATTATCCCCATATAAAAGGCTGGAGCACTTCTGTAGGGCCAACACGTTTCCCTTCCTTCGTGTTTTTTCATAAGGCACCAAGATAAATGTTTATTTTGGAGTCCTGGAAAAAAGGCTGCTTTTCCCATTACCTCAATGAGAGCAGAACACAATGCGGACTCGGGTGCAGGGACCTGAGAAATCTGAAAGCAGGAATTTTCTTTTTTTAATCAATAAGAGGGAAACGATCAACAAGGCTCCAGAAACCACCAGAATTTCGAGAAACAGCATTTGCTTGCTTTTATATCCCTTCTCCTTTGTTTCCTTTTTTTTCATTAACAGGTTTTAAAATATGAATCAAATTAGTACAAACATCCATCAAACATTTTAATAGTTTCTACAGCCCCTTTTTACTCTATTATTATGTCCCACTAGGAAAACAGACCCAGGTAATCACAGTTTTATTGAGCTCCACCATTGCCCCCCACCTCTTTCTACAGGACAGGGCAGAAACTTCATTTTGGACAAGTAACTGGGATACATTCAGTGCAAAACCAACAAGGTGAGGCTCTTTTTTTATTGTCCAAAATGTATTTTTTGATCATAAAGGGTGTTTTCTTTTCCTGGTTTTTACAGAGTCTGCATTTTAAGTAGATTGTAACTATCCACCAGGGATCCCCATAAGAAACTCTTTCACAGAACCAGGGGGGAAACAGTAAATGTTAAACCATTTCAAATGAACAGGATGCTTTTTCTGCTGATGCCAGGTATGGGGTTCAGGCACAGGCCAAGGAGCTGGAGACACAATGTTCTTTACCACTGGATTTCCCAGAGTCAGTCTGACCTGCTCCTGAGCTGGAAGGCACCACCAGAAAATAAAAGAATGCCTCTTTCAAGAGAGCTTTTTAAATCTCCTTTCTCTTTTTTTGGACGGTGGTGGTTTTCCCTCCAGTTCATATTTAGGTCCTCTAAAAAGAGCAGGACTTTTCACCTGTACATGAACACCCACCCTGCTTTTCTTCACATTCATCCTGTCTTGGGGAGAAGTCAGTTCCCAAAATTTCCTGTATTTGGGGCAGTACTCAGCACATGAAGTGAAATAATGGAATCATGGAACAGTCTGGCTTGGAAGAGACCTCGAAGCTCATCCTATTCCCCCCCTGCCATGGCAGGGACACCTTCCACTATCCCAGGTTGCTCCAAGCCCCAATATCCAACCTGGCCTTGGACACTTCCAGGGATCCAGGGGCAGCCACAGCTTCTCTGGGCACCCTGTGCCAGGGCCTGCCCACCCTCACAGGGAACAATTCCTTCCCAATATCCCATCTATCTCTGTCCCCTGGCACTGTGAAGCCATTCCCTGTTTCCTGTCACTCCATCCCTTGTCCCAAGTCCCTCTCCAGCTCTCCTGGAGCCCCTTTAGGCACTGGCAGGAGCTCTGAGATCTCCCTGGAGCCTTATTTTCTCCAGGTGAACACCCCCAGCTGAAATTAGTGACAGCAGATTGTTAATTAATTCACCCACGATGCCACACTGGTGCCAGTCCTGCCCAACCTTCCCCTTCTGCTCCTCTCACGGAACCCTGTGTCCATAACCTCCTCCTCCTGAAAGAGTAGCCTTTCCTGGTCAAAAAAGACTTGAAATAAATCTGCTCCTTGTGTTAAACAACCTCTCTCTCTCCCCCAGGCTGTGCCCCAGCCCCTTGAAAGACTGACAAGCCCTGAGCTGTGTCCTTTACACAATGCACCCTCTCCCAGTGGGGAAACCACAGCTGCCTCACCACTTTTACACATCCTCTGTGCTCACACATCCATCTGCTGTCTCACTTGGATTTCTACTGCACCCTCAGGACAGGAACTCCGTGGTTTTGGGCACAAAGGAGCCCTGACACCAGGATTATCCCAAGAGTGGCCCAAACCCTGCTCCTGTGTTCACAGCTTGTGACACGACTGCTTGGGGACCCATTTTTGTTCCCTGGGAGCAGTGTGAGGACACTGGAGCTCCTGTGGCTGCTGGGTAAAAAACCCTATTTCTGAGGAATTGTGTGCTTGCAGCAGAGATTTCCCACTGAGTTAACAGCACATCATCACCAAGAGAGATGTCCCAGAGGTGAAAGCTCTGCCACAAGTACCTCCTCTTCACTTTTCCTGTCAGCATTCCTTAGGACACACCAAGCTGGCAAAATGCTGTGGTGGGAATAATTCAGGTACATCACTGATGGATTTCTGACTCCAGCTGGTTAACACAGCACATTAATTGCACAGACCGCAGGGCACAGGCAGAGCTGATGGATTAATGTAAAAATCCATGACCTGCAGCACTTCAAACAAACAGAATCAGCACTGATTAGGTTTGTCCTAAGCTCTGAAGTGTATAATGGATCACTTTGGTGATTCAAGCTAATATTGCCCAGGTGCTGAGCTATTCAATATCACTCCTTCCTCCCAGAGCCCTCCAAGCTGCTGCTTTTCTGAAGGCCTTTTTGGGAGCGCAAAGATGGGAATTCTGTTATCCCACTTGCTTCAGCTATTTAATAACCTGCTTACGTTTTTCCACACATCAAATAAATGAAGTGGAATACAAAATGGAACATCTGTTTCTTTCTCTGGTTAACATTAGAGGCTTAGATTCTAAACAAATACATTTAGGAAGTTTTTTTAGGAATTTGTTAGGCTGAACACAGCTAATCAAGGCAGCAAAAAACTTGTGTATTTCCAGAATGACCTCTTTGCTTGACCTCAAAATTGTGTATATTATTTTAAGTTTCTGCACATGCGAAACCTAAATGATGAAAGCCCCAGTTTTCTCTCCTTCTCCCTTCTTTTCCTTTATTAAAACTCTTTAAAAAGCAAATGCATGTTTGGGAAACACGGCACAGAAAGGGTTTTGGAGGAATGTTTTTAACATAAATAAATGTTCCTCAGCCATCAGCAGCTGGAAGGTGTGAAACATCCCTGCGAGGGCACCAGTGTTACATTTGGATTAAGTATTTATCCACCAACTCCACCTCATTTCTGGCTGATTAATCCCCAATAAATCAGGTAGATCCATTGATCATTTTTTTGCTGAATACTGGAGTTAATAGTGTATTAACCAAAAGTTGCAGCACTCAGCCTATTATTTTTTCCCCTCTTCATTTTCCCAACTGGCAGAAGATCAAGGCTTAAAAGACTAATGAATATAAGTGAGGAAAATATTTCATTTCTTTTGGATGCATTGAATAGTTTAACAAAATGAGGGAAGATGAATATCCTACTGACAAATACAGGGATAACCATGGTTTCAGCAGATGGAATTTCCCAAAGCAAGTTTTCTTTCAAATATTCCCTGGATTTTTGGATACCTTACTCCAAAAATACAGCAGTACCCTTAATTTTACTCTACACAACACAGTTTGGAATACAGTTGCATCCTGATGCAGAAGAGATTTCTCCTGGAGAGTCTGATGGTGCCAAACCTCCACCTGCCACCCTCTGGTCCCAGAAACATTCCCAGAGGGAATGCCACATTGGAAATTTGGGGTTTTTTTTTTCACTTTTACAGTCTCCTGTGTCACCTCAGCAGCTCCATCCCGTAAAATCAGTTCCCAGGATTCAGTTGTGTCTCCAGCTCTTGTTTCCTGAACTGACAAGTGCCTCTCACTAACTCCAAGCATTTTTAATCATCTCTTCCATTCAACTCTGCCATCAGGAAAGCCACACTTCTCTCTGGATCACAATTTCAGGAGAACTACACTGCTCTCAGCATCCCAACAACTTCCACACCATAATTTGAAAAGCAGTAGCAGCAAAGAAACCTCCTGCAGTAGCAGGCAGCTGCTTGGATAGGCAATCCCATGGTATTCCAGGAACTTCGGCAAGGCTCCACGTGATGGACTAGGAAGTCAGCAGGTTTTTTTCCAGAATTACTTGTCTATTCTGGGCACTGCTAACACAGAGCAGGGCTTGAAAAGTGCAACAAAAGACAAAGGAGGGCTGAATGAATGTTTCAGGGGCTGAAAACCAGCAGTGGGACTCAATGGTTATTGTGGAGAGTCACAATTGGCCATTTACAAATGTTTAAGGGGTTAAAAAGGGACGGGTTTAGTTTGTTAGTCTCAGTCAGAGAAAAAAGCCAAGCAGAAAATTCAGCACAGACATCAGAGGAAGCTTCCTGAGCTTGAAATCCACGTGATTGTGTAAATCCTCCCCCATTTTCCTGTTCCCTGCCCAGTGCTGGACAGAACACCATCAAACAGAACAGCCCCCAGTGAGGCAGTGCTGAGAGACAGCACTAATGAATTCCTAATGCTCTTCCCAAACACAGCCTGGGAACTGATGATCCAACAGCTCCATCTAGTTAGAAAGCCAGGAACAGGGACAGTGCCAGCTCAGAAATGAGCTTTGGGCCTCACCACCCTCCCAGGGAACAATTCCTTCCCAATATCCCATCTAACCCTACCTGGGTTCATTAACCACAGGCGTTGCAATACGTGAAAGGAATTTTCTTCAGGAAAACAGGCCTGGATCTCAGCCAATCTCAAACTCCAGAAAGGAGTCTGAGATATCCCCCACAAGAGCCATATTTGCCATCCCAACTGTCTCAACTTGCTGGGAAAGAAAGGAAAGCCCAAAGAGGCAGGCAAGAGGTCTGGGCTTCAAGAGTCACCACTGATTTCACAGAGCTGTGAACAGCTGATCTCAAACCCTACAGACCATTCCTAAAAAGAACACATGTAGGAAAACCCTACAATACTGAATTAAGACTAAAAGAAATGAGAAGATGCGATTGGAAAATGTAAGAGATCATGAAATGCACTCCCCTCCCCAAAACATCACATACTTGTCGAATTTTATGAGTTTTTTTAATCCCTGCAATGCCTCAGTGCCTCTTCCCCAACACATCAAAATGGATTTAGAAACTTTCCACAGAGCCAAGGGATCAGAAAAGTTCATCTTAGTGCTCTGCCTTTTGCTGCCTCTCATACTAGAAGCAGAAAAAGCCAGAGCTCTCCATTGTAACAGGAAGACACTTAAAGCATTCAACCTTTTGCTTCTGGTTTGTGATCACTGCTAGATCCTTTCCACACACTTTATAAATGCTCAAAAAAAACATTAAAAAAAACCCCAACAAAACCCCAGCAGAACCAAAACCTACCTTTCCTTTCTTAACTGTGGAAAAAAACCACATAAGCAAGACAAGACATGACACAGAAAAGCTTGATCATAAATGGAAAAAAACCCCCACATTTAAAGCAAAGAAAAAGGTCACAATTGCAACATTTAATCTCCCAGTTTATTGAAGGCCATCGCCACCTTACCCTGTCTGTGGTCTGTGATGATTTCTGGGATGCCTCATAATCCTTCTTTGTTTCCAGGATTCTTTTCACCAGCCCACCTGTTGAAAAATCAGGATTTTTTCCTCAGCATAGATGGACACTAAACAGTTTTAAACATTCAGACAATAAAATAAAACCCAACTGCTTTTTTTTTTTTCAATGCAGACAATTTTTAGAGTAACAAGGACAGCATTTTATTATGAACTTTAAAGGTATTTGTTATTTTACCTTTTTTCCTCCCAAGCTTTTCTAGAACTTTAAAGCCGACACTCATCTCAGAGCTGCCAAGCTGTACCTGACACTTGAAGAAACATTAATTTATGAGCTTTATGCAGAATTTTAAATCCTGCTGACATTGAAGATGCATAGAAAAACTGTCCTTAACATGGTTGTAAATCCAGCTGCACAGGAAAACAAGCTTGGGTAAATAACTTTTTTCCTGCAAACGTTGCAAACCCCTTCCCTCAGGAGGGATTTTACTGCTTTGTTCAGCATTTTAAGTGTTCAGCATTTGGTTTAAAACCAGGGGTTGATTCTAGATCTGTGTAAATATAGATAAAAGCAAACATACCATGCTTTTGATCCTCAACCAGCTCCACTTCTGGCTCCTACACATGCAGGAAGAAAGCTTTAGTTGCAAAAAGTTGTCATTGATGTAATATGGAACTATTCAAAAATATTCAGCTGGAGGATACTTTCAACAAGTCAGTGAATCATGGAATGGTTTGGGTGGGAAGGGCCCTTAAAGCTCATCTTGTTCCACCCCTGCCATGGCAGGGACACCTTCCACTATCCCAGGTTGCTCCAAGCCCTGTCCAGCCTGACCTTGGACACTTCCAGCGATCCAGGGACAGCCACAGCTTCTCTGGGCACCCTGTGCCAGGGCCTCAGCACCCTCACAGGGAAAAATTCCTTCCCAATATCCCATCCATCCCTGCCCTCTGGCAGTGGGAAGCCATTCCCTGTGTCCCATCATTCCATCCCTTGTCCCAAGTCCCTCTCCAGCTCTCCTGGAGCTCCTTTAGGAACTGGAAGAGGCTCTGAGGTCTCCCTGGAGCATTCTCTTCCTCCAGGCTGAACATTCCAAACAAAATATGGTAAAAGGTTCAGTACGTTGCAACAGGAACAGACCTTTGGCATCTCTGGCAGGGGCACTGCTGCCTCCACCACAAACTGCTCATCCTCATCATCAGAAATCTGCTGGTCCCTGATGACATTTGGGGCAGTTTTAGCGCTGCCACTCCTGAAAGGGACACAAGGAAAATGGGAATTAATGGAAATACTGAGATCTACCCAGAATAAACCAAACTAAAAGCCATCAAAAGATCAGAGAGTCACAGGCTGGAAAAGCTCTCCAAGTCCAACCTGTGACTGATCCCCACCTTGTCACCAGCCCAGAGCACTGAGTGCCACATCCAGGCATTCCCTGGACACCTCCAGGGATGGGGACTCCGCATGTCCCACCAGGAGCACTGAGGTGACCCCCCTGAGGCTGGTGGTGTCCAGAGGAGCAGAGAAGAGTGTGCTCCCAGAAGCACCCACCCTGCATGTCCCACACTGCTCACCTTTCTGGGACGAGGACCTCTGTGCTCTCCTGCCGTTTCACTCGTGGCGGCGCTGGCCTTGCACTGCCAGGACGGGGAATCCGTCTGCAGTGACAACGGGAACGAGGAAAAATCGTTGGCACAGGCGACACAACAACACAAGCCTTTGCTGAGTAAAAAGCCAAATTAAATTGGGGTTTGAAAGGTTAAGTTCATCCAATCCAAAACACCATCCTTGTGGAATGCACAGAGGAAATGCAGTGTTTTCCTCAAACATCCCTCATTTTAATAACATTACTTGGAAGCAGGTTATGGATTAAGAAGAGAATAAAGGACAGAAACACACCTTTGGGCAGGCTGAGGTGGGAGATCAGGAGGTACTTCCCCATTTTCATGCTTTTCAGGAGCCACATTCTCTGCTTCTCTTTCTATCAAACAAAACAATATCAAATTGGGGCTTAGCTGGTTAAGTAAAACCTGAAATTTTTTATGACAGTATTTTGAATCTTAGCACTGCACTGAAAAAAATCAGTTAAATTTCTTTATTTTTATATGCTTCTTAATATTATGAAACTCCCTCCTCTGTGAAAATGACATCATCTCACTCAATTCTTTTGTCTCCCTTAACCTTTTCTTTTCCCCTGCTGGGATTCTTAATGGAGGTGGTGGTTGCCTCATCCCTACAAGTGTCCAAGGCCAGGTTGGATGGGAATTTGGAACAACCTGGGACAGTGGAAGGTGTCCCTGCCCATGACAGGGGCTGGGATGAGATGAACTTTATTGTCCTTTTACCTGGGGAAAGGTTTTAACCCAAACAGAAGCACAAATGCAACAAATAGAAGGAGGAAGGAAACAAAGTCAGGTACAGACATTCAGAAAATTGAAAACATTACACTGTTCTCATCTGGTTGTTGCAATAAGTACCTAAAATATATTGCAAAAAGTTCCCAGCAGGGATTTATTTTCAAGTTAGAACCCATAAAGTGTTTAATAGCTATTACTTCTCTTTTTTTATCATAGCCCAAAGCAAAAAAGCACTTTCCTAGATGTCTTTTTGGTATTAAATAGAAATTCCTTGGGTAAAGTCTACTCAAAGCATCTAAACTCAGTCCAATTATGCTTAAAAAACCTATAATACATCACTTAAAGAGCAAAAAGCACTAGAGAAGGGTTTGGTTTATTAAAAAGTACTTTTTTCTACCAGAAGTTTTTAACTGTGTTTGATGCTGGTCTTTTGTCATTGGAATGTTACTGAGCCTCTGGCAAATTAATCTGGAAATAACAAATACACTGATTATTCAGGGAAGATCTACTTATTCTGCAATCTGATAAAGTTAGGCATGAAGCACATAACATGAAATACATCCAGAACTTGAGAACTACTCCCAGGGCCAGAAAAATCAGGATATAGAGCCTCAGTGCTCCACAACAAAATATAACTGAGGCAGACAGAAATAATGCTGTAAAATATCCAGGAAAATAAGTTTATTTCAGCTAATAAACAATGTTTTATAATCAAAGGCTTATGGAATACCTTGGGTTGGAAGGGACCTTAAAGGTCCTGAACCTAAAAATTGAACGGCTTATAGTGCTTTAGTGAATAAAGCTGAAAATAAAGATTGGTCAATAAAATAAAGGTTGAACTCGATGATGAAGGTTGGACTTGATGATTTTGGAGGTCTTTTCCAACCTTCATTACTCTTCTGATTTTGAATATTTGGTTCTTATACCACCAGGGGATCCAATCCAAATCAATAATGAACCTGGGGATATTCCTCTCACATCCATCCCAGTTATAAAATACAATAAAATTCTATTCCATCCCAGATCCATTCCGAAGGACAAGACAGCTCCAAGAGACGAAAGGGAATTAGCATGGAAGTTCTCCCAGCTGGGGAAGGTCACACAAAAGTCTTGGCCCTCCATCCATATTTCATTAGGCTGCCACAGCCACAAGGCCCTGGAGGCCACAGGTGCGCTGGGAAAATTTCCCACATCCCTGGGATCCATCCTCCCAACCAGGTCAAGCATCTGGAGCTGGAGAGAACAAAAATGCAGCTTTTTGCTTCTTCCTCCTGCATTTTGCTGCCATGGCTCCATGGATGTTGGAGCTGGATACAAATCCATGTCTTGGGAGCTATATCCAGCTTGGGGGGGAAATGGAGAAGTAAGAATGCAAGGATGGAATTTTGGTCTGGAATCCTGTAAAATGCAAACACTGAGGCTCCCAAATAGTTGTACAAAAAGGCAACATGCAAAGATTCACTTCTTGCAGAGAACAAGTCACCAAGGGATTCAGGTGCAGCATTTTCCTTGGGACACTGTCTCTTGGCAAACAAAAGATTAGGAAAAAGAGAAGAACAGGAATTGCTTTCTCAGGGGATGGACCTTTTTCAAAGCAGAACATTAATCAGACGTGATTCAAACCCAAGGCAGCAATTGGATTAAGTGTAAATCACCCTCCTTACATCATTTAGCTGCATGGATTTGACCCCAAAACACTCAGGTTGGACTTTCCACGGCAGTCAAATTTTAACTTTCCCTACCTTTCTGTTTTTCTGCAAGTCCCTGATCATTTTTCTCCTGCAGTTCAGCAGCACCATCCTCTGAAATCCCATCTGCCACACTCCTCGTGTCCACAGCTCCTGTAACAAACCAGTTTATAGTCAAATGAAACCAAAGAGCCAATAAAAATCCAAAATAAAAAGCTGTGCTAAATACCTGTTAGGATTTCTTTAAGGGCTAGCCTAGTTTAATAAACCCTCTTCTGTGTCAATAAACCACATTCAAGGTGCACTAAGACATTTTCAATGAGTGCTGACTGAACTCCTGAAAGCTGAAATATTCAGTATAAACCTCTAATTTATCTGCCTGTGGAGAAGAGATATTCCCTCCTGTTGTACATTGATTTATTTCTGATTAATATTAGATAAAATAGAAAGCTCTGATCATCATCACCAATGTACAACATGCATCAGCACAGCTCCAAAAAGTTTTTCTAACCTCTGGATTATTCACCTATGACAGCCCCACCGTGTCAGAACAACAAGAGGGGTAACTTATAATATATTCATATTTTCATGTATTATCATATCTGTATCTATTATCATTATATATATTATTATATATATTATCATATATTCACATTTCACTTATCATGTATTTCTGGCTCTGGTAAACTAAAATCTGAGTGCTGCCATCAGGAAAAGAGGAGTATTTTAAAATACCCACCCTAAAGCCAAAACATAGGGGAAGTCACTGGCTGTATTTCATTTATCAGGAAAACTGGATTCAGGTTTTAAAGGGACAATCCTAGAAATCGGGTGTGTCTGGTCACTGCAGTTTAGTGCCATATAAAACAAATACTGAAATCTTGGGAAATAAAAGAAGTTATAGGATCAGCTAAGGATGGCTAAGTAGTAAAATAAGGTTGCATTTAATGGAATTCAGACAAGGTTTTACAGCTGCCAAATTATTCAAACTTCACAGCAGAGGTGATGTGACATAAAAATTTCAATTTTCTAGCACCAACTTGAATGAAGCTCCTAAATTAACACACATTCAGATCCCAAGTGCCAGGTTTTTTCCAAGGGCTTTAAGGTGCCCAAACAGGGCTATTCATTATCCTGAAAACAGGACTGATGTAACTCCAGTATTTTGCTTCAGACACATGGAAACCTAAAACAGAAATCCAAAGAAAATGGGGATGCTTGGGAAGAGCAAGCAAGACATGATGTCTTTATAGAAATTAATGATAGTGAGATTGGCAAATTAGGTGTATTAACATCTCCACTAGTCTAAACAGCACCAATTTTTAACCAGAATTGGCTATTTTTAACAGGTATCAATTCACAGGTGTCACTGAATTTTCTGAACACAGACAAAGTGATTTATGTACAGTGACTTCTTTCTTCCTGATGTGTAATATTTGGGATATTCTGAAGATAATCTACTTTCCAGTCAGTGTGTAAATACAATATTTAATAGGCTTAATTACAAAAGTTTGTGACATAATTGCAAGAAAGCACCTCCACAGAAAAATGATTATTGGAAATTCATTTTGAAAGCCTGGCCCAACTGTCTATTAAACCAAATTAAAACCATTTCAAGACTAAAACCTTCAATTTGCTCTGCTGTAAACGCTTAACAAATGTTAAATGTCAGAAATAGATGTAGAGAAGTCCAAAAGCTCATTTAGAGAGCAATTACACAGTAATGACCAAAAGCAGGCTGATTTTCTATCTGCAACTGTGCATGGAGAACCTGAGCAAACGGAACTGAATCTCACTTCCTATGTCCCAAATCCAGGCAAGAAAACTGCCTCTTGGATTCAGAAATGCAGGCTGGGAGTACAAACCAAACCCTGACAGTAATAGACACGGATATTTAAGTATTTCTGCTATTCCTACTCAATACCCCTCCAGCATGTTTGATAGAAATAACAATATCCTCCCTGTGGTTACCTTCTCCTCCAGGCTTGGAGCGATGCCTTGATCCTTTTCCTGAAGGATGCCTTGATATCCTTGCAGGACTTTCATTCTGGACAAAAAAAAAAAAAAAACCCAGAAATTTATATAACAGTCAATTTAAAAATTATATAATTACATCTAATATTCACTTACATGTGTTGCTTTTCAAAGCATTATGCAGAAAAAATATTGAGCTGAGAATTGATCCACATGTTTACGTTGAGTTTATTTCCCTCAAAGTCTGTGGATATTTTTGCCTGGATATAACCCAGATTGTCTTTCACATGAACTTATATGATGGAAAAACAACTTCCAAGTGTGAACTAAGAGTATCCAACCTTGTGGAAGCTGCAGAGCACCTGTGCTGGGCTTGGGATACGATGAGGAAGATTCCTACAATCACCTCTGGGTTTCAGCTGCATCAGATACACAGCTCCTCTTCAACCTGATAGAAAATCTTTGAGATTTCATTCCAAAACAGAAGCAAGGATTTAAAAATTGTGCTACCAGGCTTGCACAGTCCATTACTTAAAAGGCAACATCCCTGGAAAAAAACCCTGCCTCTTATCCAAAATCCTGAAATATATTTAGCACCTCCCAGGATTTCCTTCCTTATGAGCTTTCTCTTTTTTTTTTTTGTGGGGGGAGTATGTGTGAATCAATAATCTGTGCAATTATCATCCAAGATTTTTTTTGTCAGCCCTGCTGATAATTATTAAAGTTGGAAAAGACCTCCAAGATCATCAAATCCAGCCTTCAACGTCCATGTTGATAACCTGGGAATCACAAATTCTGCCGTTTTTATGCCATCAAAGAATGGTTTGAGTAGAAAGGACCTTAAAGCTTCCAGCCCCTGCCCTGGGCAGAGACACTTTCCAGCAGAAAGAAGTGTTCCTCCTCTTTAGAAAATTCTGGCATTTTAGAAGGAAAACCAGACAGAATTCCAAAGTGCACAGCTGATGCTGGAGTGGTTCGTCTTAATTTTAATTCTTCATAATTACCTTCATAATGACTGTGCAAGGAGGGAAAGGAAAGCTCCTGCACCCTCAGGACCACATCTGGCACACTCCAATGGTGATGTCATTATTAGCACAGGTGGGCAGGGAGGTGGGAAGAGGTGCTGAGGCTTCTGCAAGAGGGGATCGGGTCATTTATTTATGTGAGGTAGTGGCTACAAACAGAGGTTCTGTGGAGCCACATGTGCAGCCTGGCAGCAGGTGCAGGGTGGAAGCTGACATTTACTCACTATGGCAGCACACAAAAACAGAAATCGCACGATATTTATGATTGGGGGCTTTCCAAAAGGGAGATAAAAGAGGCTATTCCCCTGCAGGACTTTGAAAAGCAGCCACTGGAGCTATTAAAGGGAAATCTTGCACTTCATCTCACACCATCCTGGAAAAAACACATTACAGTGGAATCCTTGATGGATGCATGCACGCTTCCCAGTCTTGAGTAATTATTATTCCATGTGGAGAGGATCCAGAGCCTTCTGCAAACCATCCAGTCTGCTCCTTTGTCCTCATTATTAACCTTTAAACAGGCTGAATTGCACTTTGAGACAGAAGAAAATGTTTCTGGTGTTTCAGAGCTCATTATAAAATAAGCCACTGTGATTTCCCCCTCTAATTCATCAGCTCTACTGATGGTTCTCCAATAATAAATAAGAATTAAGTCTGTGAAAGCAATTTAATTCCATCACCCTCCACAGTATTTTTCTTCTACTGAAATCCCCAATGCCAGGACGGGATATTTGCATGTCTACTATAAATAATGTGTGCAGGTTTAATTTTATAGAAATGAAACCACATCCAAGGGAAGATTTCCATTTGTGAAGGCCAATTTAAGGCTGTGCTGATAAGGCTTATTAGGAAAATAGCAATCAATTATCACCTGAAGTCTTGCAAGGTGATGCTCCATTGGTTTTAGATTCTGCAAATCAAGACTTTTCAAACACAAAAACATATGGAAAATCACTTTTTTTAAAGCCTAAGTGTAAATTACGGATTTCTGGTGCAGTAACACCAAAGACAGAGGGACATTCCCAGCTCCAGAACAGAAATAATTGAGCCTCGTCCTGCTTTTCTGTGGAAAGATTCCCTCTGCTGTCCTTTTTCATCCCATACTTTCATTATATAACCAAAATAAGTTCCAGGAGAAACAGAAGTTCATTAGGCAGGACTTAGAGGCTGCTTCAAGTGACCAATTCCAGGGCAATGCACTTTGCAGGGCAAAAATAAAAACCATTCTGAAAGCGGCCAGAAGTGACAGGATATTGCAGAAAGCTTTAGCCAAGAGTTCCAGCAGCCTTGGGAAAGAGGGAAGAGACTTTTCCAAGGTGTTTGGCCTCAGGGGTGAATGATTTACCTGTTTTGCAGCCACTTGCAGCACCAGATGCTCTGTGGCCTCCCCCACCTCTTGTCAAGAGACAAAGTGATCTTCATTATTTAGAGGGTCCAAAAGGCCATTAGAAATCTGATTTTTCCCTCAGATGGGCTGAGGGTGAACAGAATATAACTCAACAGAGTTGAGTTGATCCCAAACAGTGGGATGATAGAGCCAGCCTTGAGGCAGCTTCTGCTTGCCATGTGGTAGCCAAATGTCTCTTAATTCCTACTTATCCCTGCTTTCTTCTAGCTCCAGAAAATTATGGATACCCATGTGATGACTATTGCACACTGGGTAACACAGAGAGTTTCTTTAGCAACATTTAAAAATACATTTAAATTAGGGAAAAAAAAAGAAGTCAGCCTTAAGGAGATTTGAAAGCTGGCCCCTGATAATTAGCAGCAAGAGAAACTAAGAGATGTATGAATAGAGAAAATCTCATTAAGGCTCCTAAACTCACTGAAGCAAAGCCAGGGACTAAACTTCAAGTGACAGCTTTGGAGAGTATTTTTTAAAAAAGTCTAAATTGATTTGTTTTCTGAAGTAAATGCAGAGAAAAGGTAAAGAGGTTAATCCTGAGGGGAAAAAAGAGTGGCTGACTTGTTAGGTATTGCCTCAAATTGCTTCACTTCTATTATAGTAAATATATATATATATATATATTCAATAGCTATAGAAAAAATATATATAAAAAGTTAGAGAGAGATGCTGAAGATTTATTAATTCTGCAGCAGAGATCACAAAATATGATTCAGTATCTTTCACGTGCACAGACAGAAAGTTGTTTGCCTTCTTTTTAATACATTTGTTTCCCTGCCACGTGACTTAAGTGGAGCCACAGTGGTTAAATCAGGGCAAATCCCTGGAAATAAAGGCTGTGAAACTCCTGGGAGGACCAGAAGATCAACCCAAATCCAGGAGATGCAATTTCCAATGGCTTCCTGCTGGAATGCCCTCTAAATCACTTTGTGCAGCTCTCTCAGCTCCCAAAACTCACTGGGCACGTTTTCATTTCGTTTCTCCCTTCCACAGCTTTAAAACGATGACATTTGCACTGCTCTGGTCTGAAGTTTGTGTTTTCATCACCTCCAAAATGAGCAGCCTCTGCTGTTACACAAGCAGGCAGAGGCAAAAATGTCATTTGGATTTCAGGTAATAATTCCAAAGCCTTGGAATTCCTCCCAAAAGCACTTAGGACGGGAAATGAAACTTTACTGCCCTGCTGTATTATTGTGGTGCCCAAGAGCACGAGGAGAGTTTGGGATGAGGCTCAGAATTTCCATTAGAGACCCAATTTGCAGGAAGTTTAACTTGGCCATGATTATTTGCTAGAGGCTAAAAATTTCCCTTTTTTATAAGCTCTCCCTCCCAGTGCCAATAACTTAAAGAGTTTGGTTGGATTTCAGTCAAGGAAGAGCTATAAATTTGTCATCTCACATGGAAGACGTGATGATGTCAGTGGGCCCAGAGACTCCTGCTAGACTTGGGATGCTGCCTGTTTTCTCCTCAGCCTGTGCTTCTTTAGGTTCATTTACTGAAGTCTCCCTCTTTATAAACATTTGGCCATATGGCTCCATAATTCCCCAAATTGCCTCAGGTCATCAGGAAGCAGCAGATGGAGACACAGTGGTATCAACAAGCAACAGCTTCTGTGCAGAGGCATTCACTGAGTTGCTCTCCCAGCTGCAAAACATGGACCCTGAAACAATAGGTTTGCTTTCCAGAACATTAACTTCTGCTAAAATACAAAAATTAGTATAAAATCCTATCAGCTTTCCAGGAAAGATTCCGAGGAATAGAGAAAACCCATGGCAGGGGGTTGGGAGAGATAAGCTTTAAGGATCCTCCCAATCCAAACCCATCTGTGATTCTAAGAGTATCCAAAATATCAATACACAGAAATAAAATCTGGAAAATGAAATCAATTTAGGAGATTTTTTCTTTTGGTCTGAACTCAGAGAAATTTTTAATAAATAAACAGAAGAACCAGGGAAGCATCTATTTCACATCATTTCCAGCCCTAAAACTTGCCATCTACCTACCTTTCAACCCTACATTCTTTTCAAGCAGATTCCCAAATCAAAATGCAACACTTGGAATATTCCTACCTTCTCCACTACTAACCTCAGCATCTGGCTGGCACTTGCTGTCTTTAGTTGGCCTATGTGATTTTCTAAGCATGGATTCTTCAGAATCTGCAGGCTGGAAAGAAATGAATTGGTTTAGATTCAAGCTCCCTTCTAAGAGAAGCATTTTGGTGTCCATCAATGCTGAATTTCTACCAACAGATAGAAAAGTAGAATAGGAAATATTTAGAGGAAAAGATAAAAGAACAACAAAATGCAAGACAGTGAAGAAGTGACTTCTAAGGCAGTTTGGGACTTAGTATTGCTGAATCCCAGACTGGTTTGGGGTGGAAGGGACCTTAAAGACCATCTAGTTCCAACTGAGAGTGACTTCACCTGGAGAAGACCCTCCAGTACGTGAAGGGAGCCAACGAGAAAGACAGGGAGTGACTTGGACAAGGGCCTGGAGTGACAGGACACAGGGGGAATGGCTTCCCACTGCCAGAGGGCAGGGATAGATGGGATATTGGGAAGGAATTGTTCCCTGTGAGGGTGGGCAGGCCCTGGCACAGGGTGCCCAGAGAAGCTGTGGCTGCCCCTGGATCCCTGACAGTGTCCAAGGCCAGGCTGGACAGGGCTTGGAGCAACCTGGGATAGTGGGAGGTGTCCCTGCCCAGAGCAAGGGTTTGGAACAAGATTAAGGTCTCTTCCTGCTAAATGAGCAGGAATACAAACATGGAAGGCCATTGGAACAAGCAAAGTCCCAACCACAGCATGGGGAAAGTTCTTCCCCAAAGTAACTTTTCAATTACCTTCTTCTCTGCTTTCTCCTTTCCATGGTCCCTTAACAGCTCCCTATCTTTTTGTCTGTCCCGATCTCTTCCTCTCTCTCTGTCTTTCTCTCCTTCTCTGTCCCTGGCCTTCTCTTTGTCTCTTCCTTTCTGTCTGTCCTTCTCTCTTCCTCCTTCATGTCTTTTCTCTCTTTCCTGTCCTTTATCATGCCTGAGATCATCTCCTCGCTCTGTGTCTCCTTTTCCTCTGTTTTTTTCTGTTTCTTCTCCTTGCCTGGCTGGTCTGCTTTTGCTTCTTTCCCTTTCTCGTTTTTCTCCTTCTTTCAAGGTGTCTCTTTCAGGTTCTTTGTGCTTCTCTTCATTATTCTTCTGTTTATCCCTTTCCTTTTCTCTTTCTCTGCTCTCTTTCAAATCTCCTTTGGGTTTTCTGTCTCTGCTTGGGCTTCTGTCTTTAATTTCAGCATCTCTCCTGCTCTAAAAAGAAAGCAAACACTCAGAATTAATTCCAATATATGGCAACTCAATCACACAATTTTACAGACAAAAATGCAGGCTAAAAAAAAACCCAAACAAATAAATCATGGTACCCCTGTATCCCCTCAAAAATGCAAATTCTACCTCTTTATCCCTATGGCTTTTTTGTTCTTCTCCTTTGGGCTCTCTGCTTTCCTTATCTCGAGGTTTAGAGGGTGGAGGTTTCCCTTTACCATCAGCTCTTTCCCCAGCCAAGACCCTTTTTACAGCAGCATCGCTGGACAGCTGCAAGGAACAAAAAGACACCACTGAAATGAGTAAATTATTTTATTTAATAAGTCATGCAGTAATTATTTTAAGAATGTAACAACTCAATGTAATAACATAGTAATTCCATGTAAGAATACAATAATTCTGTGTAAAACCAGCCTACCTTATTTAAGCAACACTTCCCAATTGCCTGAAGGAACTCGTTGGTTTTTTCAGGTTCATGTCCAGCCACAACTCGTGCTGGTTTCACTGCCAGTGGCTCTCCTGTCACCATCACAACAGCATCGATGGCCTTCTGAAGGAAGTTGATTTTGGAATCTTTATCCTGGTAAAAGAACAATTAAGAGAATTTTTTACCTTCACAATTACCAGATTTGCTTTAGTTTTATGCTTGACAAGCAATTTGCCCCAAGTGCCCTTCAGCAGAGATGATGAATAGATGAACAGAGATGTCTTCCAGCGATTATGTAAAATCTGAAGTAAAAAATAAAGACCAAACAAAGGAAAACCACCAAGTGAAATTCTACTGGAGGGTTTCTGGCCCAGAGAATGAAAACCTGGTGTGAAGTAGAACACTCAGTGGGGAAAAAACAGGGGCTATTAATAAAATAAAACAATATTCAAGGAATATCAGCCAGCCCAGCACACAGCCTGTTAAAAAGGAAAGCCGTGGAAGGAGAATTTTGTGTGTGGCACTGGAGCTTAACAGAGCTGTTCCAGTGGCATCCCAAGCTCCAGAGCCACTCTCCCAAAACCAGCTGGGTTCTGCTGCAAGCATCTGCTCAGACAAGTGGGAAGAGTCTCCAGAGTCAAGGTACTTCCCACCTTTGACCCTTCCAAATGGATTAAAACAATTGCCACAAAGCTGGGGTGTTTACTGCACAGATCTTTTAAAAAGGTATTTCCCTAATTTCAAGTGGTAGGAATCGGTATGTGGATAAATATAGATTAATATAAAAACTTTTGTGTGTGTGCATATACATACAAAGCAGATATGAAAAACTCTAAGATCAAGCGTGATATTCAATTTTCCATTAATAAGGGAACAAAGTTTAATTAGACTTAACAAAATGAACACCTCTGATAAATACACAGACAGTAACTGGTACAGGAGACAAATTTCTTTCAGAGAAGTCTCCACAATTAAGGAATCCTCCCAGTTTTAATCCTCCTCACATCTCTCTCCTAGTGATGACTAAGATAAAAATTATTCTCCTGATCTTCTACAACTCCAACAAAAATCACAGTAAGGAAGCAGCCAAATCTTCTTCCTGACCAGTTTTGGGAAGAGGAACTCAAGGCTGAGACATTTCCCTCACACTCCAGGATTTTGATCTCCTCTGCCTGAGCTCTGGAAAACCCCATGGACTCCTGGGCCGGGAAAGAAATTCTCAGAGAGGTAGCAGCATGTGGATGCAACACAGACCTGCTCAAGAGTTGCTGGAAAATCCAGCTTTTGGGTCAACAAGGACAGTACCAACAAAAACCAACAACTTGTTATAAATTACTTAGTTTTACTTATCCTGAGAATGGTAAGAGCAGTCACAGAAATAAACACACACATTAATCAGTGACTCCAACTGTCTGGAAGGATGAGAAGTCAGGCTCCCAGACCTCGTTCTTCAGTTGCTAAGTTAAACAAACACCAAGGGATCTGCTGCCTGAGTTGGCAACACACAAACACTGCCTTGTTTGCCAGGAATCAGCAACCAAAGCTCACAAATCAGGCTGGGGGTTGGAGAACTTGGTATCAGCTCAGCCAGAAATCAAGGGAAAGCAGCAGACAGAGAGTAAAGTCACCCTTGGACTTAGTAAGTTTTCAGTAATAATATTAACCCCCTCTTTCAGCAATTAGGCAGTTTTATACTGCAATAAAGCTATTGTGGGACCCTAGAAAAATGCCTCAGTGAGTTCTGGGATACTAAACAAGGATAATTAATGAAGATACTTACAAACCACGTACATATATATGTACTTGTACATATATATAAAGCAACCAATTTAGGGCCATGTATTCCGCTGAGAGACCACAAGACTCTTTAAAACCTATCTGTGCACAAATCTATAGGTGTTTACCCCAGGCATTACATAATATAACCCACAGGCAGTAACTTTTACAACTTCTTCACAAAAACAACAACAGGTCCTTGATGCTAGGCATAGAAAAGACCAAGAGAACCTTGTGGCAAGTTTCAAAGATTACTGAGAGCTAAATAAGCAAGTAAGTCTCATGCCCACCTTGACATTATCTGACTTCAACTCGAAATCCGTGTAAAGTCCTTTCAGGAAACCTGTCACTCTGATCACCTAAAAAACAGAAGGAAACGATTAAGTTAAGAACATTTAAAGCCTCTGCTCAATAAAGCTTGTGTGGCAGCAGGAAATTTATTGGTCTTGCTGGTGACATCTTGTTTAGAACTGTTTCCACAGCAAGTTCAGAGGTCTGAATGTGCTCTAGAGTGAGGCTTAATCATTACTTACAGCTCAGGCCTCCCTTCCTGTTTGATTCCATATTTAATTTGGATGCCCATACCAGCTGGGGAAGGGGCTGGAGCAACAGGAGCAGCTGAGGGAGCTGGGAAAGGGCTCAGCCTGGAGAAAAGGAGGCTCAGGGGGACCTTGTGGCTCTGCACAACTCCTGACAGGAGGGGACAGCCAGGGGAGGTCAGGCTGTGCTCCAGGGAACAGGGACAGGAGGAAAGGGAACAGCCTCAGGCTGGGCCAGGGGAGGGTCAGGTTGGACAGCAGGAGGAATATTTGCATGGAAAGGGTGCTCAGGCCTTGGCAGGGGCTGTTCAGGGAGTCTCCATCCCTGGAGGTGTCCAGGGAATGCCTGGACATGGCACTCAGTGATCTGGGCTGGTGACAAGGTGGGAATCAGTCACAGGCTGGACTCAATGGTCTTGGAGAGCTTTTCCAACCTCAGTGATTCTGGAGTTCTGTGATGTTCCACTATCCCAGGTTGCTCCAAGCCC